>KK120442.1:284743-323695 GCA_000611955.2 Stegodyphus mimosarum
GCCAATCCAGTTTAGCTTGTTTTTCAAAAAATTCCATAAAACTGGAACTGTAAACATGAAGACTGGAAATTGATCCCTGAAAGCAATTGGTACGATCACAAGACCGATTTGTTGCTCATCTGACACTCAAAATCAGAAAATTAACGTCAGTTGACCTCGGAACTGCATAGGATGCAAAGTATAGAGTGCGCAGGCTTTTGCTTTTAAAAACGATTCGTAGACCCGGAGATCATAGTGTCTATACTAGGCTAAAGAACTTGTAAAGTAACCTTATGAGTAATGAAAAATAGTTAATTTTTCCTCCAAGTCTGAATTTAATCTGAGCGCTTTATGGTACGACGTAGATGTGAATTTCTTTGTGAAGAATTTCGTTATGAGTTCATAGCACCCACATTGAAACGTTTTGTGGACTAAATGATCCGGTAAGGGCTTTTCATACTCATAAATTATTTGCCTCAAATTTATGATCAGAATATCTGCATAGATTTTCCGAGAGGTAAATTGTCGCTTTGTGATTTAAGAGCAATTGGAAATGTGTTAGCTGTGCGTTTTGCAAGACGGTTCCTTCTCTCGTGCCACATAATCCGTAAAGGTACACTGCGCAAAAAAAATGAGACAGTTCTATATCTCCCGTTCTACTGGCCCGATTGACGAAATTCACATTCCATTTATCATTCAAAGCTCGATATATATTAGATTTATATATAGCGTTGTTCAAATATAGGTATTTTGACACAAAATCTGACTACTCCTGAAATGACATGCCAATTTTTTTTCCATATTTCAATTCTACGACTCAAATGATGCCAAACTGCTAAGTTTTGTAATAAGCACGCGAGTAGTTTTTAAAAAATTAGCTCTCAAAATTTTAGCTCCTCAGTGTTAATTCAGTTGGCATGTATTTATTAATATCTCTTTTTTTTATTACACTTACTTGATTCCTTCTTTCACAGTTCGAAATTTAGGTTCACTCCAAACAAAATTCACCCATTTTTTATGAATTATTTTTAAAATTTGTATTTTTAAATAATTTGTATAAATTTTTTGAAAAAAATTTTGAATCATAACCTATAAAATTTTTACCATCAACTTGAAGTAGATGTATTTCTAAGTACACCTACAAAAAATTTGAGTTTTCTTATTCAAAATTATCGAAGATATACGTGAATTTATATATTGGCGCGTTTTGAAATTTGGCATATTTGTTGAAAGCCATAATAACATCTAATGTGGAAACATCTTTGTTGAAATTATTTGAAAGAAGAACGATGTGACTAGTTTTCCCCTTATGCACAATGTAAAAAGGTAGGAACGATGTGACTTTTCTTCCGCTGCATTACAATGGAAGGAATAGGAAAATAGGTTGCACGTATTAAAAAGTTCGCCAAGTGACGACGCAAACTAAAAAAAAATTCGCCAAATTAAATTTTTGAATTTCTCCGTAAATTTCCAACCAAATTTTACAAAATTTAATATTTAGGCATAATTTGACTCGTAGAATCGAAATATGGAAAAAAATTGGTATGTTATTTCAGAAAAGACGCATTTTGCGTCAAAATACCTATGTTAGAATAATGCTATATATATAAATCTAATATATATCCTAATTCGCGCTATCGAGACATGAAAAACGCAATTTGAATTTCGTCAATCGGCCCAGTAGAACGGGAGATCCTGAACTGTCCCCCTCCCACCCCCCCGCAGTGTACATGATCGCTACAGTTGCTCAAGTCTCTTTATTGTTATATCTACTCACCATTTTCTAGGTAGAAAAAGCCTGAGAAACAGTAACATCTATCCGTGAACGTTAACTTCGTAATAAGTCAGCTTTGAACAGTGTTGAAAATATTTTCATGAAGATGGGACGGTGTTGGAAATGGAACCCTGAAACATTAAAGCAGTTACTGAAGTACTCATTCAGGTTTGCCTTTATGAAATAATCATGCACAAATCCAAATCCTTTTCTATCTATGCTAAAACGCTGTACAAGCGCCTTCAAAACTGGTGTTAATAGCAATTTTAATTAATTTGTACAAGAAATATACAAGAAGAAGCCAATAACCAGGTTAAAAACTGCTGTGAAAATAATACCCCCCGGGGGTTGACTCAGGAGAATTCCTGGGAAGTAGTGGCTAGGATCTGTACTTAGGCGGTCTCAACCACGGGGGCATATAAGTTCTCTTCACAGGACTAGAGTCCGAGTTTATTCTTAGGTTGGTTCAGGTTTGGCAGGGGTACTGGTACTGTAGTGTCTGTTCCTTTGGCTGTGTGTGGAGCTAGATCGGAGATCGCCGACTTTGTCGTCGGGGATTTGGCCCTCATAGTTTCGATACGGGGACTACGTGTCCCATTGCCTTGGCCAGGACTGTGGGGTCTGCGTCGTCGGCGAGGAGGTTTCAGGAGCTTGGACAGCTCACCTCGAAAGGCAGCCCTAGGACTCTTGCGTTCTGTTAAAATAATAAGCAGCTCAAAGTAGCTTCAAAACATGGCACCTCGTAGAAACTTCTTGCTGACTGAATGAGCAAAGCCATATATCATTCAGTGCGTTCTAAGGCAGTGTGAAAATGACTGTCACACTTGAAGCAAGTACACTGCGGAAAAAAAAGGGGTGGCACGATTCTATGCCTCCCTTTCTACTCGGCCAATTGGCGAAATTCAAATTGTATTTTTCAAGTCTCGAAAGCGCGACTTAGGGTGTATATTAGATTTATTAATAGCATTGCTTTAATATAGGTATTTTGACACAAAATTGGAATTTTTCTGATATGCCATGCCAATTTTTTTTCTATATTTCCATTCTACGACTCAAATTATGCCTAAGTATTTATTTTTGTAAAATTTGTTGCGAAATTTACGTAGAAATTTAAAAATTTATCTTGGAGTACTTTTTTTCAGTTTGCGCCAAGAATAATTTACTTGGCGAACTTCTTAATTTATAGCAACCTATTTTTGTTTCCTATTTTTCACTGTACGCGAGCCGAAAAAAGGTCACGTTCATTACTTTCAAATAATTTTTCAACAGAGTGCGTAAACCTCATTTGGTGTTATTGTAAAGAATAGGCCAAATTTCGAAACACTGCAATATGTAAATTCACGTATATCTTAGGAAATTTTGAATAAAAAACTAAGTTTTTGAAAGTGTGCCTAGAAATACATCTACTTTTAAGATGATGTTAAAAATTTTATAGGTTATAATACAAAAATGTTTTCGAAAAATATATAAAAAAATATTTGAAAATACAAATTTTTAAAATAAGTCATAAATAATATGCGAATTATATTTGGATTAAGCCCAAAATGTGAATTCCGGGAGCAGGAATCAAGTAAGTTTAGTAAAAAAAGAGATATCAATACATATCTATCAAATTCAATTAGCATTGAGGAGGTAAAATTTTGAGAGCTAATTTTTTAAAACCTATTCGCATGATTTTTACAACACTTGGCAGTTTTGTATAACTTGAGTCGTAGAAGCTAAATATGGAAAAATATTTGCCACATCATTTCGGAAAAAGTCCGATTTTATGTTAAAATACCTATATTCGAACAATTTATATATAAAGCTAATTTATATCCTAAGTCGCTTTTTCGAGACATGAAAAACACAAGTTGAATTTCGTCAATCGGCCTGGTAGAACGGGAGATATAGAACTGTCCCCCAACTTTTTTTTGCAGTGTACACTGGTGTGCAAAAATTAAGGGCGAGACGGTTTTTTCAATATGACTTTGTACAAAAGCTTTCCAAATCAACACATTTAATACCGTAAGATCCCCAATACGTAAGGACATGAGTAATGTAAGCAACACTTACTAAAAAAGAAATCAGACGGATAAAAAGAAGCTTTATTGAAAACGTAGCATGGAGCGCAATGCGACTGAAGGCCGAAACATCCCTGTGATGGGTGTCCAGCAAGAAACATCCGGTCTTTAATAGGGGATATGATCTTCCCTGACTGCTAGGCAGGTTTCACATCATTTGTGCATGCTGGATATGGGGTTGTTAATGAGCTGTTGAGAAACTGCTGCTCGTTCCTCTTGTAGCACCAATCGCAGTTTCGGAATCGTTACTGGCGATAAGTTACGTGCTGCCACGGCTCTCCCTAGCACGTTCCGTACATGCTTGACGGGATTTAGATCCAGAGACCTTCCCGACCAATCCATGTATTCAGTATCTTCACTCTCCAACAGCTCTTCGACAGTAACTGTGGGATGAGGTGGAGCGTTGCCGTGAAGAGGAACTGAGGACCCATAGCCCTTGTGAAAAGACGCATGTAAGAAAGAAGAAGCTCGTTACAATAGCAGTCCCAGGTGACGAACCTCCTTGGGAGACATGAAGGTCGGTCTGGCTACCAAGCATTATGTCTGCTCGAACGAGAACTCCGCGACCTCCAAAACAGTCCCTTTTCATGATGTTGAAGGGGTTATTGCGTGTTCCCCGCTCTGTCCAGATGTGTATGTGTCTAGAATCGCGACTCAAACTAAATCTGCTCTCATGTGTAAAGATTACTCGTCCCCATTCATTGTCTCTCCAATTCCGGTGTTCTCGGCACCACAGAAAATGCCTTCTCCGATGGGCAGGCGTTAGAGGTACACATCGTACAGGGCGTCGTGCAAACAGACCACCACCGTGCAGTCTTCTGGCCACGGTAAAAAGCGATATCGGTCGTCCAGTCGCCTGTGTCGTGTGTCTAGCGATTTCTCCCGCTGTCTGCCGCCTGTTTCTTCTGGCCTGTAAGGCAATATACCGGTCATCTGCGGGTGTGGTTCCTCGTGGACGACCACTACTAAACCCCCGGATAGCTGTTCCTGTAGTTTGAAATTGTCTCCAAAGTCGTGAAACGATGCTGTGAGCAATTCCGAACTCTGCAGCCACAATTGTCACACTGCGGCCTTCCTCCAACTTCCCAATGATTCGACCTCGGGTAAAAGCATCCAGATGTCGTCTAACAGATTGATTATTCGCCATTTCTCGCTGAGGCAGCAACTCGGTGTGATTTTAACTGCTATACGGCGTGCAATCTCTTTGCCAGAAATACTGATCTTACACCGACAACATGCTTTATGCTACTCAGACACTCCCCCATTACGTCTACCTGCATATCTGCGCATGTGCTACCGTACATCACCTTACTTAATCTCCTGATTGGTCTTTCTGTCCGCTCTGCCTCTTCGTTCAGCTGATATGCTAATTTTTCGACTTCGTCCTTAATTTTTGCGCACCAGTGTACATTAGAATAGCAATGGCATGTAATGCATTTTTTTATTCTGATGGTCCATTTTCAGAGGGGGGATTTTCCTAATTTGTTCTCAGCTCACCTTGGAGGTACACACATTTCGTACACATCGTGGATGATACAGAACAAGACGTTTGTATTTGGCTGCGCGAGAAACCTAGTGACTTGGGTGGAGCCGATGTTAGGGAACTCATGCATCGATGGGATAAGTCTCAATATATATGAGGGATCGTAAAACAATTGGCAAATTGCTGTTGAAAAATAAATCTGGCTGCTCTATAGGTATTCCAAGTAGTGTTACTTCTATAATGGTTTGTTGCTCTATTGCTGTTACTTGTTCTTTACTAATAATAATCTGTTTATTGACAACCGCTCATATCCAGTTCAAAGATTCAAAATGTCGCTTAATGATTACTTACAACAGTTCACGTTGGTTTTATGTAGCTTAGTTATTGTTCTCTACAGAGGCTGTTTGCGCATTTTTTAGACGATGTATATTGTATTCACAAAACTAAATTACATAAAATTCTTGTGTTTTAAATATTTTATTTGACATCCCTTATTCTGAACTATCTTTCGACACCGCAATTTCCAGGATAATAATGCCTTTTGAAGTGTCAGAAGAGGTATTCTATCCCATTCCTCCGGAGCAGCTTTCCAGAGTCCTGTAAGGGTTTTGGGACAACGTTTGGATAATGCAGTTTTTAAAATTCCGAAAGCCAAAAAATCCATAGGTGACACATCAGGAGATTTAGTAGAGATATTAGTGAAGGGTATGGCCTGGATACCAGTTTTTTGTTCCCTTTCTTTTAGGAAATTTACAGTGGATTTTGATGTGTGATTGCTAGCTTTGTCCTCATGGAGTCTCACAGATGGATGGCACTGAGGGTAAAGCGATGGTATTTCATTCAGAAAAATGGGCGATAAAATATGTTCCTGATAGTATTTGGGGTTAATCTTGACATTTTTTTTGCACTCTCTTTATTTTAGCTTGCCATTATAAGAAAAACCAGCAACAATCATGAATCCCTTAGAAAAACTTTCTTTCGATTCTTTGAACCATGTACTTAAATTTTTTTCTCCCTCTTTATGATAATAAATGGCTCTTTTTTGTTACAGTCATTTAAATACACCGATGTGTCATCTATTGTTACAATTGTTTCCATTTTTCTTTGGAGAAGTGTTTCTCATATAGAATTCTGCAGCGTGTCCCGCGTGGAGCGATATGCTTCGGAAGAAGACGATGCACATTGCGTTTCTTCGCTTTCTTAAGATTTAAATCAACGTTTATCATTTTATTTACAGTGGACACCGAGCATTTTAATGATTTTGTAACTATCCTTTGACTAGGGGGATTTTCTTTTAACATTAAACAGCGTGTAAGGTTTTACTTAAACTAACCAAGTTTTATTTTAATTTAAATCTTTCTATCTCTTCTCTGTTTCAACTTCCCGTCAGAAGAAGCGCGCGTTTTCAGCTTATGCTAATTTTGAAGTACAGCCAAGTACTATTTAAACCAGAGGTAGAAACCTCTCAGTGTGAGAGAGCTTTAGTCTCAGATCACGGTCATTCTGCTCGACGTTCGCCTGACCAGCTAGCAGCTAAAATTATAAGCCATAGTGCTTACTACGTGATTGCATATTGAAATAAAGTGAAGTGCTCTAGTATTAGTATTTCTTGCTATGCACCAGTTAGTTAGAAGCCAAACTCCGCGATTTGCTCTGCGAGCAAAGTTTGATTTAATTTCTATTTAGGTTTAGTTTAAATTTATTTGATTGTTAAGTTAGGCCCAAGTGTGGTCTTTTACTTTCTGTATCTCTCCCGAGTTGGGAAGTGTGTAAATAATAGTGATTTAATAAAAGAGGATTTTAAATCCCTTTCAAGTGCAGTTATTCTCCTATACAGTATCTGCATCAGAACAAAGCCAACATTTTTCAGCTCCCTGTTCCAGTTCAGGACTTGAGGCTAAGGACCCTAGTAAAGACTTCACCATGTTCCCTAAAGCTATGCACAGAACACTCAGTCCTGACAAACGTACCTTTGCAATAGTCGAAGATGTCCGCTTTTTCCTTGGATACTTGTTTGGAATTTGTGTCTCACTGGAGGCTCCAATTGGACTTTTTTTCCTTTCTTGTTGATGATATTGCCTATCGACGCTTTAGATATCACAAAACCATGACTCTCACACCGTTTTTGGCTAACGGAGTATGCATATTTCTCTTCAGAAAAAGCGTAAATATAGCTTTCAAACCACTTCTTTGTTAAATTCGCCATTTTGAATAAAAACAAAACTTTCAAGCCACAGACGATAATTTTGACTTTTAAAAACATAGTACAATTGTAATTACTTCTTTTGCAGCAAACGATTTTTTATCACCGCTTACCAAAATCGTCTAAAAAATGTTCGAACAGCCACTGTATACCAAACACCGAATGCAGCATGTCATGCAATTCTTTTCACGTTGTTACACTTCTATCTTAAAAACTGCAGAAATTCCTTTGTTATATTTCTATCATAAAAAGTGCAGAAATTTCGTTCTTCTTAAATACACTTTTTTGACATAAGGTAACTTTTTTCTCCCAACTTAAACATTCTATTTTAATATGTGAGTATTTTTTTCAGCAAACTAGCATGCTTATTGAAATTAAGGCATTAAAAAAATCTTAGATTACCCAGGAAGAAAAAAATATTTTCCTTTTCTGTAATACAGGTAATCCTGTGTCAGAGACTGAGACTTAACAGGCAATATTAAAGTTATACTGTGTCGGAAAATAATCTTCTATCTATTCGCAGCGGTGTTTTTTTTTTTTTTTTTTTTTTTTTTTTTTTTTTGCATGAAATGGTATGCGTTTTGATCGAAATCAGCTTTTTTGTTCTTTTGCCTGCCTTGTTTCATTACAGGATAAAAGATAAAGACCAAAAATATGCTAATACATGTAAAGTGCTCTTTTTTTCTTCATTTTTTTTAATATGCATAGCAGGTTTCAAAGCTTTCGAGAAACTGTTGTTTAATTTTGCTGTGCTTTTTAACAATCAAAAAGAAATTATTGTCCTAAAAACTAATACACTAGAGTGATTTAGTCACGTGATTCTATGCATTAGTTTTTCATTTCGCGCTTTTTTAAGAGGAAATGTACTTAGATCTTAAGTAGCAGCTGAAATATTTTAAGCAAAATAAAAGTTTTTCAATAAACCTGAAATTAAAATCGATAAATAAATAAAACTATTAAGTAA
Organism: Stegodyphus mimosarum; assembly: GCA_000611955.2. Classification (NCBI taxonomy): domain Eukaryota; kingdom Metazoa; phylum Arthropoda; class Arachnida; order Araneae; family Eresidae; genus Stegodyphus; species Stegodyphus mimosarum. The sequence goes on from KK120442.1 coordinate 293,210, forward strand.
TAATGAATGAAAGTAGATCGAATTCCACTGAAAACATTACAATTTATAAAATACAGGGTGTATCAGTACAGCGGTGACAAACTTTCAGAAGCGATAGAGATTTTTTTACTATATTACCTAGATTACTATTACCTATGTAGAGACATTAGGTTATTACGAAGCAGGAGAGATGAAAAATAAGCAACGCCTTCGCCGGGAATCGAACCACGGACCTCTCGATTACGCGTCGAGCATGTAGACCATTACACCACGAACGCGTGCGAAGAAGGCGGGAGAAATACCTTACATACTCCCCCTTTTAAAGGGCGATTGGGGTTTTGGGGACCCACTCGCCAAATCCCAGTGGTGGAGAATCATCATCCACCACCTTTTTTTAGTTCGGGTGCCAGTTGTAGGGTTCTACTCTTTAAATATTAAGTTCTTACTTAGAACCCCACGAACACTTTACAAGCGAATAATCGCTTAAGTGAACAGATGAGAAATAAGCAACGCCTTCGCCGAGAATCGTACCACGGACCTCTCGGTTACGCGTCAAGCATGCAGACCATTACACCACGAAGGCGTGCGACGAAGGCGGGAGCAATACCTTACACCTAGATTATTTACACCTAGACACCTAGATGGGAAATTACATAGCAATGCATGGTCGAAAACGCTTTCCTGGAGCGGTAGTGACGACCCAAAAGTCAAGAAAGAAAAAACACGAAAGGGATGAGAAAATATGTTTATTATTCGGAGCACAGTAAGAACAAAAAAATCAACATAAAGAGACAACGATCGGCATCAAAGAAGGTATTCGAAATGACGACCCGGACCGTGATGGAGGAACCGTGCGTCATGCATCTTTCATTCGTGATGCAGATCTTCTACGCGCCGGAGAAGTGAAGCCTTCATCACAGTCCGGGATCGTAATTCCGAGCACCTTCTTTAATGACGATCGTTGTTTGCTTTTGTTATTATGTCCTAATTCCTACTTTACTAAGCATAACAAAACACGTTTTGTTTCACTGTTTATGTCCTCCGTTTTTACGTTTTGTGTCGTCAATTCCGCGCCGGGAAAGCACTTCCGACCATGCATTGCTATGTGATTTCCCATCATCCATTTCGTGGATGATACAGAATAAGGCATCTGTATTTGGCTGCGCGAGCAACCTAGTGACTTGGGAGGAGCAGATGTTAGGACACTCATGCATCGATGTGATAAGTCTCAATATATATGAGGGATCGTAAAACAGTGTCGCAAGTTGGTGTGGGAAAATAAATCTGGTTACTCCATAAGTATTCCAAGTAGTGTTACTTCTATAATGTCTGGATTAGCCAGATTTCAGATGTTCTCTCCCTGAAAGTCTGTCACCGCTGTACTGATACACCCTATATAAATTTAATGCAGCTAAGAAAGCATGCACCATGAAAAGAGATAAATATAGATATAATTGGTATTTGAGATCCGCATGCCAAAGTACATGCTCCTACACAATGATCACAGATCTTAGCAATCTATTCAGCTGTAAAACACTTCCGACATACTTTGCAGGGCAGGCATTTTGCAATATACACGGACCATAAACCCTCGACCTTCGCTTTTTCAAAAAGGCCTGATTTGGGTTTCCCTCGGAAACTCAAATACCGAGACTACATATCACAATTCAGTACAGATAACAGGCATATTAATGGATCCGATAATATTGTGGCTCAAATTTTATACCGGATAGATGAGATCCATCCAAATTCATCCGACTTTTCCATTATGGCTGAGGCACACGCTCAAGATACCCAGGTGTTTGATCTTCTTGCTAGACCTGATACATCACTTCGATTCCAACTTCTGTAAATGAGTCATAACTTAAAACTTTACTGTGATGTTAGTGCTGAAAAATTTTGAAGATTGGTAAGAAGTTACGCTACGGAATCTTTAGAGATCTACATTATTTATCCTATCCAAATATTTTACGTCACATTTTCTCCCTGCGTATATTGTTAACGAATTCTTGCAATATAAATCTCTATTCTAAAATATCGTAGATATAAGATTCTGGATAGTTATATAATTTCTTCAAATTGGTTAAACACTTTTAAAACCCTCTAATTATAACTTATGGGATTTTGGTTGGAGAAATAAATGTAATTTTTGCAAAAAATACTTTTTTCTTTTTAAATTATTGACCTCAAGTGATTACTACTTGGGGAAGTATTATAGTTCTTTAGCATTAAAGCGGGACCTATTACGGAGAATAATTTAATTGCCATTGTAGTGATCCCAAAAACCAATAAGCTCCTTGCGCCACAAAACAGTTAGAACAACAGAAACTATTGGACGAGTTCACTTTTACAACGTTAAGTTTTTTAATTACAACGTAACAGATCAATGATCCAAACCAAGCTCACTTGCCGCCTTCGAGGGCACATAAACTCGTACGCTGCACTTCCATCTGTGTTAAAACATGACGATACGAGTATACGACAACAGACCAACATGCAAATGAGAGCATATAGCCCCGAGCCCGCCACAGTAAAGATGCCATAGTTGAGTGGGCATGGTTCCGTAAATGTATGTACGGACGCTACCCTGATGTAGTTTGTTGTCTCTGTAGGAAGATGAACATCAGAGCTTCGTCAAGTTCCATTGCGACGGCATTGCTGTAGTTGCCACCTCTAGTTATTTTGGAACCTGCACTAGACTGGTTTGCTACCACTTCTCCCACAAACGATTAATTGCGTCACAGTAGCGCAGACTTCGTGCTCATGCTCCACAGCACAGTCAAACGGCGACATGTGTGCCAACAGACTAGGTCCAATGATTCGCCCTTAAAATACCAGAACAGGATCTCATAGACCGAATAGGAGACAGCTGAGTAACTAGCTGAACGATAAGCTTCCGAGTTCACCATTAACAACATCCCTGACACACATACAGAATACACTGCTTAAAATATATTTATACAATGCTTTTTAAAACCATCCACAAGCAACATAACCTAGTCAAACAATCGCAGAACTTAGTTATATCGAAAAGAGAAAAAAATCAGAAAATCCCTGGCATAAACTGAAACAGCAGCAAGATGATAAAAATTATGGGAGCACTTATATTATGCAAACTGACGGGCATCTTCAACTTAATTTTGGAAACTTCCTGTTTTCCTTGATCCTGGAAAACTCAGTTATCTCATGGAGCTGAAGCCCGGGAAAACAATGGATGAACCCGTTTCGTATCAGCCAATCCCCTAGCTTCCGGTCTTAACAAAATCACGGAATCTGTTATTTACTGAAGAATACTGGACTTTGCTGTTGATCACATCGTCATCATTCCTGAGCAGCATGGTTTCCGGTCACTTCACTCTTTTGTTCGTTAGCTGTTACGTGTTGTGGAAACTATATCACGAGGATTGCATAACTATGAATCGACCAGTAAACTCTTTCTCGATCTCTGTTAGGTCTTCAGTCACGTTTGACTGAAGGGGATCACATGTAAATTAATCATTAAGAGTTTTGCAGTTTACTTAACACACAATTATTTCCAATCTTCTCGAGAGACACATATTCCCACGAGAGACCCATATTCCCCACTCCGGAATATTAATACATATGTTCCAACAAGATAAATTTCCGGCTCTATTTTATTCTTTATTTACGTAAACGACATTCCCAGGATTCCCAATACAGCACTTGTAATGCACGTGGATGATACAACAATCCTCGCACGAAACACGTCTAGGCATTTAGTTACTCCAGCACAACAAAATCATGTAAATACACTGGAGCCCTGGCTTCAGAAACAGAAAATAAAGAGCTAATTAATAGCTTTCTAGCAAATAAATAAATTTTCCGGCGGACGCAGCCATGATTACGCCATTATCCAATCTCCTACTCTCCTGATTCATACGTGACCCCGTCATTTCCCTCTTCAATGAGCATCACTTTTTCATTTGAGCCTCTCCCACCATGAATAATGCCTCTGGATTGGCCCATGTACCCACGTGGCACCGACGCTTTTCGAAATGACACCTCTAGATGCCCTTACAGTAAAAATTGCCCGATTCTGTGCCGTGTTCTTTCACTAACCACCAGTAGATGGAGCTACAAGGCTATCGGAAAGAATGATCTCTTTGCTCTTAACTAATAACTTTATGGGCTTATTGACACATTTAGAAAATCAGCAATCCGCTGCACAGCCTTCTCGAAGACCTCCTTTCTCCTCTAACTGCTAACTCGACTCTTGTCCATGACCAGAGAAGATATTCGCCATCCGCTTCCCAAGTCATGTTATTTCAGATCTGAAGGTTAAAATGCCTCTTTTCTTCTTTGACATTTGATATTTCATAGGGCCTCAACATGAGGAATTGTCTTAGTCAAGCTGCTTATGGGATAATTTCTTGCCAGAAAAGAAAAGAGCTGCTATGTTGTAGAGGCTGAACCTGTATATCATACAAATACCTGTGTATGATGCTTACATTTTTACAACAAGCTTCTCCACGCTTCAACGCTACTACAAAATTAAATAAATGCCAATCTAATTCCTTATCCTTCTAATTGTTATTCGTGTCACATTAAGTGATACTGCCTCATCACAGACCGTTTGCTACCTTCTATTAAGGACTCATTTTCGTGAATTGATAATGTTATACACTGCTCGACATTGAAAATGCAACACCAAAAAGGAGTGGTCAGAAAGTGATGAAATTTGGAAAAAAGACAGAGGCAGCAAGCAGCAATAAGTGGTCTTTATTTCAAAATGATAATCATCAGAATACAGAGCGAGAACGGCGTCGGCTCAGTAGGATGTAGGACCATCGCGGACAGCGATGCACGAAGAAACACGTCTAGGCATAGAGTCAATAAGAGTTCGGATGGTGTCCTGAGGGATGGATCTCCATTCCCTTTCAACCATTTACCACACTTCGTCTTCTGAACGAGGCAGGGGCAGAGTCTACAAACGGCGTCCAATCCCATTCCACACATGTTCAATTGGTGACAGGTCAGGAGAGTACGGTGGCCAGGAAAGCATCTGTATACCTTGCAGAGCATGTTAGCAGATGCGAGTACTGTGTGGTCGGGCGTTAACCTGCTGAAAGATTGCATTAGGCAGCCCCTGAAGGTAGGGGATTGCCACCGGCCGCAGTACATTATCCAAGTATTGTTGGGCCGTCTTAGGGCCCTGAATACGTACTACAGGTGGCCTGGAATCGTAGGCAATAGCAAACCAAACCATTATGCCACGTTGTCGCGCGGTGGGGCGTTCCACAGTTACTGCCGGATTAGATCTGTCTCCACGTCGAAGCCACACAAGTATGCGGCGACTGTCACTGGATAAACAGAAGCGTGACTCATCTGAGAACACGAGGTTTCGCCATTCTGTCATCCACATCTCTCCAGTCCGGCACCATTCTAAACGTTGGCGTCTATGCTGTGGGGTCAATGGCAGTCTTCTTAACGGACGCCGTGAGTGCAGGCTACGTTCAACCAATCGACGGGAAATGGTTCTCGTCGACGCCGGAATATCCAGGATATCTTGCACATGCTGCAGGATCGCGGTACAAGTGACTTGCGGGACCGCCACAGCTTGTCGGCGGATCCGTCGACCCACGCGTGCTGACGTCACTCTGTCTGCACCTGCACCCCTCCTTCTTCCCAGGTTCCCTTGTTTCAACCATGTTCGCCATAGCCGATACACCGTGCTCGCATCCATGTGGGTATCAGCTGCGATTTGACGTAAGGACCAACCCGCCCTTCTCAGTCCGATCACCATACCCCTCGTAAAATCGTCTATCTGCTGGAAGTGCCTTCGTTGACGGCGACCTGGCATTCTCTCCAATTACACGTATCTTCCGGGACAAAAACCAACTTCCTTCGATAATTCGTCTAGCAGAAATAATGACACGAATATTGCCCATTCTGCACGTTCCTTCCCTTATACGAGGGTTGGAACTTTAATAGTGGCAACTATTTATTTACAAGGAATACAAAAGTGATTCATGTCACCATATTTTACAGTCCTTCAATATAGTCGCCAGCATTGTGTACAACCCGTTTCCAACGATGTGGAAGTCGCAGAATACCTGTAGCAGCGCCTGTTTTGTTGATAGTTTGAATGGACCGGTCTACTGCCGCAAGAATCTCAGGAACAGTTTGGAAGCGAGTGCCACGAAGTGGTTCCTCCATCTTAGGAATTAAGTCATAGTCACAAGGGCTTAGATCTGGGGAGTATGGTGGATGGTAAAGCACTTCCCAGCTCCATCGCTTGAACAAATCAGTCACAGTTTGCGCTGCATGCGGTCGAGCATTGTCATGCAAAATGAGAGGAGCGTTCTGCAGAAAGTGTCGCCGTTTTTTTCTCAAAGCTGGTCGGAGATTGTGCTCAAAAAATGAGCAGTAATACTGCGCAGTAACGGTCTGCTGTGGGGGAACGGTATGCGTTAGGATGACACCATCACAGTCGTACACGAGAATCACCATAACTTTCACATTGCTGGGGTTCTGACGAAATTTCGAACGTCGTGGTGACCCGTGATGACGCCATTCGTTTGATTGGCGTTTCAGTTCTGGCTGGTACAATCGGGCCCAAGTCTCATCCAGCGTAATGATACGGCGTAAAAAAGCATCTCCTTCGCGCTCATAGCGCTCCAGGTGGGTTCGGGCAGCATCGTATCGTAGCCATTTCTGCATTTCCGTCAATTGATGTGGAACCCATCGTGAAGCAATTTTTCTCATGGACAGGCGTTCCTTCAGAATGTGCAGCACAGTCGTAGGCGCTAATCCTGTTTGTCCGGCCGGCTGACGAATCGTTTGGCGGCAATCACTGTCCATTAGTGCGGCAACAGCTTGCACGTCTGCATCGCTGACACTCGGACGACCTGGCCGCAGCATGTCTGCCACGTTTGGGTGTCCTTCATTGAATGCTTTCACCCATCTTGCTACGGTTCTGTAAGGCAATGCAGATTCCCCGCAAGCCTCTTGAAGCCCTTGATGACACTGTCGTGCTGTACGACCTCTGGCACATTCAACTTTTATCCAACATCGTTATTCTTGTTTTGAAAACATCCTGACAACCCTTACTTTAGACCGCGAGCTAATACAAGGATCCGTTCTTCGCGTCACCCCGCATGCGCGTGACGTAGGCAGGACGAGTCTTTTTGCTGAGAGGTAAGGTAGGTATGTAGTTCACGTGTGGTATACGCAATATTCTTTGGTTTTGTTGCGTAGCGTTTTTTCAGCTGTGTTGCCACTATTAAAGTTCCAACCCTCGTATCTTATTTGACGTGCGTCGCAGAGCTGCGCATTTCACATCATTCGCATAACTCAGTGACGTGCGTCTACTCTAAAATTTGCATAAATTTTAGACCACTCCTTCTCGGTGTTGCATTTTCAATGTCGAGTAGTGTATTTACGATATGCTTTCATGTTTTGCTAAAAGTTTCATATTCAGTTATAGTATGACCACGAACCCTTTATCCGTGGCCATAGGCCACATAAGTAAAAAGACTATGGTCTTCAACCACACCCATGGGCGTAAAACGGACTCTTGCTATGCGACCTGTCTATCAAAATATCGCACCTATCAAATTAAGGTGCTGGAAAGAGGCTTTGAAGGGCCTCACTGAAAAGATATTGCCAAATTGCTCGTCTCAGAGACAATTTGATGTGATTGGTTTAGTGATTAAACTGAAGAACTAGAGATATATATCCGACGACGGCACGGAACAGCGACTTTCACAGGGACGAACCTATTGTCAAACGCCGCCACTAATAAATTAAATGAAATAGGATAAGATAATAATTACGGGTCTGAATTTTCTGCTGTTTTCAGAAGCATATATCTGGTTATAAGTCATCACTGAAATACAAGTATATGATTAAAATTCATTACTGGAATACAAATATGTGATTAAAATCCAATACTAGAATACAAATATATAAGATCACAATTCATTACTGGATACAAATAAGTGATTAAAATTCATTACTGGAGTACAAGTATATGCTTAAAATTCATTACTGGAATACAGATATATGATATACGATTAAGATTCATTAGTAGAATACAAGTATATGATTAAAATTCATTACTGGATTGCAAATTAATTTAGGGATAACAGTGCCTTTCCTAATCCTTACCTTCGCTAATTCGTTTATTCATCAGATTAATACTCGCTTCCCCCTTCTAGAAGCATTAACGATTTGATGCAGATTCTATGTGCAAAAACATGCGTTACTAAGAGTAGATTTGCTTCTTGTATATTCATGCTTTTGCAGAAATTTTAATCTATTGTTCTAGTGTAGCTCTCCGCATTTCTGATATGCTGATATTTCCCTTCAAACTTGTGGATTAAGTAATCTGTGAATTCCATCGCACTTTTCATCTTAGGCATCACATATAAAAGAAAGGAATTTGCCAGCATAAATTCAGGAAACAAATTAAAATTTAATATTGTTGCGTGCGTACGGGTTCGTAATAGATTGAATGCACAAGTCGTTAAAAAGTTAATAAAATTTATTCTTTTCACAAGAGGCCCACCGCTGAACACTGGTAGTTCGGTCCCGAGGTTCGAATCCCGCGAACGGGCTGGTTGCACGGGCGTTTTCGTGGTTTTCCCCATGTTTTAATTCGGCTTTTATAAGCTTTTTAATTATTCACGAGAACATTCTGGTAAAATCTATTTTCTCGATTTTTCTGGATGGCAACAGCAATTACGAGATATTTATTTATTAAATATTAAATGCACGCGCTCTTGTATCTTTACTTTTCTGACGTAGCTTTCTCTTCAAGTTCGTCTGTGTTGCACGGGAAAATAAAACAATTTTAATTACAATTCTTACAATTCTAAATAAATAGCTAAATAAATGCAAATTCCGTAACAATATTATGGGATACTAAACAAGGTTCAAAGAATATTTTCGAGGAGTTTGATCCAGGATTTATGATTAGTCTGTAACTGTTGTTTGTTCAAATTAATTCTGTTCTACGTTCAGGGATTGTTAGCGATATCTCCAAAAGTAATTGAACTTATTTGCATTTCTATCTTTTCATGACAATTTATTCTTTATTGCTTTGACGGAGAAAGAATTTAATTTCTCCTATGGAATAGAAAAATCTTCATGAGACATTGCTGAAGAATGAAACATATTCTTTGTATACTACATTTCTAACATTTCTCAATCAGAATTTATGAAATTTGACAATTTATTTACTGTCCAATTTCTACAATATTTCACAGAAAATACTTCAAAATGTCAAAACAGTACAAATGAAATCCAGTACTTCAAAATGTCATAACTTATCTCCACTTGTTTGCAAGAGTTTTGCTATGATTCTGAGCTAATTTGCTGAATTATAGGCTGAAATTAATCAATAAATTAAGCATTCAAATATCTTCCATTAATAAATATGAAGATGAATATATTTTGAATCCTTAAAATACTCTCACATTCAAATATTCACATAATTCTTTAAGGCGCAATCTACAATTCAGTTTATTTGAATTTAAAGCGTAAACCGCCACGGGCTTAGAATAAATAAGCTTTCGTATTTGTCCACAGATGAAATTTACAACATTCGTTAAGCTGGAATCTGTCCGAACAGAACATCGCGCATAAATCTGAATAAATAAATATACCAGATTTATTTTGACATCGTCTAAATTTGCGCAATGCCTTTTGAGTAAATGAAGGAGAATAGAAAATAGAGCAATGTCATTTATTACTTATCATGCAGTCAAGAAATTTGTGTGCTCAATTAAGTTCATTTAGAATAAGCACATTTATAAGGAAAGTTCTATATTTTTTTTTCAGCCGGGTAACGAAGTAATAATGCCGAACGGAATAAATGTGCAAGATCTATTTTTTGACTGAAATGCCGCTGAAAATATCGTTCATTTGGATTCGAGAGCGGTCGAAATGCGTATTTTCGTTGAAATATGATACTCGAAATTTTTCACGATTACAATACTTCCTTTTTATTTCGTACAAGGAAGTAAAAATGGTTCGAATAAGGTGATTTTCAATCTTATTAGTTCAAATCAGGTAGTTTTATCAATTGTTAATAAAAATACGCTTTAACTTAAACTTTCCTTTACTTGCACGTTACAAAGAAAGTTGTACTCAGTTACGTTATGCGTTACCTCACTAAAAATCTTTTTAATGTATTAAAAGATCATTTATAATATTAATTAGCCTTAAAAAAATTATCAAAAGTATTATAAGGTATTTCACCCGCCTTCTTCGCATGCTTTCGTGGTGTAATGGTCAGCACGCTCGACGCGTAACCGAGAGGTCCGTGGTTTGATTCCCGGCGAAGGCGTTGCTCATTTGTCTCTTGTCATGTCTCTACAGTATATTATTTAAACTACTTTCTGAAAGGAGGAAATGGCAAAAATATCGATTTCAGAAGATGAATACAAATTACACTTAATTTTGTGAAAATCTTTAAATTTTATTTTTACTACGAACGTTATTTTGAAAAACTATGTTTACGCATTGACATTTCCAAAATGCAAAGTTATTTTTTAGAAATCTGCACTTCGAAACTTTGAACCAAATACCTAATTTTGTCAGGACTGAGTGTTCTGTGCATAGTCTTGCCAAACATCTTTGTGAAACTCTTTAAGTCCTTAAGTCCTGATCTGGAACAGGGAGCTGAATGCAGCTATGTTCTGGTGGTAGATGCTGTGATTAAGTGGTAGAATAACTGCACTTGAAAGGGATTTAAAATCCTCTTTTATTAAATCACAATTATTTACAACCACTTCCCAACTCGGGAGGGATACAGAAAGTAAAAGACCACACTTGGGTCTAAATGAACAATCAGATAAATTTAAACTAAAGCTAAATAGAAATTTAATTAATCTTTGCTCCCAGAGCTATACGCGGAGTTGGCCTCAAACTAAATGGTGCGTAGCAAGATTTACTAATACTAGCGCACTTGGATTTATTTCAATAAGCAATCACGTAGCAAGCACTATGGCTTAGAATTTAACTGCTAGCTGGTCAGGCGAACGTCGAATAGAATGACCGTGATCTGAGACTAAAAGCTTTCTCATACTGAGAGGTTTCTACCTCTCGCTTAAATAGCACTTGGCTCCACTTGAAATTAGCATAAGCTGAAAACGCGCGCTTCTTCTACCGGGAAGTTGAAACATGAGAAGAGATAGAAAGATTTAAATTAAAATAAAACTTTGTTAGTTTAACTAAAACCTTACAACTTGAGTAAAATGTACATACGATTCTCTACTAACCTTAGGAAAGTGTAATTAGCGTTATCTCAGATAATTCTAATTTTATGTCGAGGGTGTCACTCATTTATACACTAAATCGGCTATAAAAAGTCTCTTCCCCCCCCCCTCGTTCAAAATCGTCACGTAAAAAACTGTCAGAACTTTAAAACATCCTATTTGTTACGGTGTTCAGCGGAAACGGCTGCTGTAAGTGGCTTCTGGTTTGAACCTCAATAACGTGGACTGAATTGAATTATTTAGATTAATACAGAGCACTCGAAGGCTATCTGCTTGATGTGTACCTTCCTAAAATACTTCCTAAGGTAGCTCGTATTAACGTTAGACGTGACCATGAAATGTCCCATGCAGCCCGCCCATTCGCTGGGATTTGAACTTGGTTCGAAAGTGTTCAGTGGTTTTATCACTCGTTCGTGGATGGTGTTCCCAGAGAAGACAGGGGTGTTTTCAAATGTTAATTGTCTTTGCTGCATTTCCCTCGGCATGTAAGTGGAGTGCGATACCCTCAAATTCCATCCTTGGAGGTTCTTAATCAAAATTTAGAGAAAGACGACAAAGTCGTACTGTTAACTAACGTTTTTCTCATCAAAGTGAGCTCTCTTCCTCTTACTCATGATGAATTCGTCGACTTGGTTTAATTTCTAACTCGATTAAGAAAATAAACAACAAAAAGAAAATCTGAAAGGTTTCAGATTTTAAATTACGTCCAAAGGGGCGGTTTTTTTTAACATTTTGTGTGTTAGCTTTATCTGTTAAATATCATGTTCTTCGCACCTAAACCATAAAATTCAGTTCAAGAGCAATAAGCAGAATAATTTTAAATTGAGCATATCTTAAGAATTTCCGATATACAGTCTCACGCCCTGGAGAGAAAAATGTTTTTTCTGTACAAAGTTGCCATTGTTCGCTTTGAAATCCTGGAGTTTGTTAATCGAAAATTCGTTAAAGTTTTACAAAATATGAAATCGATAATAAAACGAATTCCAAATGTCAAATTTGGGCCTCCAGTTGCCCGTATTCGCAGCAGGAGTACATCATTCAAAATTCGATGGCTCTAGGTACCGTCGTTTTATCCAAATGCGAGAAACATACATACATTTATGCAGATTCTTCATTATTTAATTTCTTTAAATATAATACAGGGCTGCAATATTTGGTGGCAACAGTTTGAAAAGTGATTCAGACTTTCAATGTTTCCTACGCAAAATCGCAAAACGAAAACAGTAGTCCTTCAGGGAGAAACCCCTTTGGACTAATAACAAAAAAAAATTAATTGTGTGTGTGTATTTTTATTTAAAAGGATCATAACTTTTTACTTTTGTCGTTTAGTCACGGATGATCGGAATTTAACACTTCTGTCACATTTTCCGTGCTATGGGAAATGACTTTTTATAAGCCGAGGCAAATGTTAGTAAGAATAAAACAATATGTGATATCTGGTAAGATTTTGCTAATAAAAAATTACGATCGGCAAATAATGAGAATCGATAAAATGAAAGGCTTGTGAAGTTTGAATTGAAAACTTAATAGCCTAATTCAAACGGATAAAAAATTTAGTTCAAATGTAGGATCACTAAGGATGACTCTATAATGGAAGGTATTCAAAAAATAGTTTAATATATGCGAGTATATTTTATTTTTACAGTTTTTACTATACATTGTGCAGCTTACAATTCATGGAGAAGGAATTGTTGATAAAAAAATTATAGCAAAGTTATCAATTAAACTGTCTCCAGGTGCTTGGAACAAATATAGCTTTGAAACTGTATTGCTTAATACGGCGTCCTGCAAAATGGCTTCACAACTGAATAGCTCTTAAAAGGCTGGCTAGATCCAAGGATCTAGTTTAAGAAATGAATCAAATAAATTATGCAGTCAAGTTATTAAACTTTTAGGCAACTAGACTTTAGTAGAAACATACGAAATTTAATTTAAAAGTCAAACAACAAAAATCAGCATTATATTTTCAAATTTTCAAAGGACTAGTTTCGATGGTTTAACCGAACCATCAACCTCAGCTGCCAAAGTGCAAATGAACGAAAGCAGTATAGTTCCGCTATATAGATAATACTTTTACCCTGTTTCACGTTAATACAGATGATTTAAATAAAGTTCTTTCAATAAAGAATTCCATTGATTCTGCTATTAAGTTGACTTTTGAACTTGAGACATGCAATTATCTTCCGTTCCTCGATATTTTGGTCACACATAACACATTCAACTTCAGTACTACGGTTTACTGTAAATCTTCATTGGTTTGCCTTCCACCACATTTCAAATCAAGTCATCCGGGACTAAACAAAAGTTAGCTTCATTTTATTCCTTTGTTTTCCGTGCACCTCAAGTTTGCTCCTCCAAACTGGCTCTTGATCAAGAACTAAACTATTTAAAAGCGGTTGACAGGGGCTTTTCCTCCAACATTATTAACCAAGCGATTAAAAATTTCACATCTCAACACACCGAAAGAGACCCTCTTGTTTTATGGGATTATAAGAATTATGTTGCCATTCCTTCCTTTCCATCAATGAGCCATAAATTGCACGTATTTTACAGAAATATAACTTTCAAGTCGTTCATTCTCCTATCAATAAAACTCCGTGTTCTATACTCAAGGAACCCATTCAGGATATGAATTCCTGGGGTATTTACAGGATTTCTTGCCAGTGTGGTTTAATTTGCATTGGTCAAACTAAGACAGCCTTAATATTTCGCGTTTAGGAACATGAGGCATACGTTAGGAAAAAGGAAACACAAAAGTCCCCTGTTCCCCAGCATTGTTGATCCAAAAATCACATTTTCAATTTTTCTGCAGCCAAAATTATTCAAAAAACCTTTTTCCGTTGGTGAATTAGATTTTCTAGAGTGGTTTCACATTCAAAAAAATCTTTCTGTTCAAGTTAATGACCCTAATTCCAATCCATCTTTACCTTCAGCCTTTAAGGAAATTAGTTTTCTTGTTTCATCAATAGATGGCGCCAGTAGCTTAACTCCTGTCTAGCCATTCTTATCTTATCTCATTCATTTGCAATTTGGCAGCTGATGTTGTTGGTTCTTTAAAAGCATCGAAACTAGTCCTGTGAAAATTTGCAAATATAACGCTGATTTTTGTCGTTTGACTTCTGGATTAAGATTTGTTCCACGTGTTATTTTACCTTATTTACACGAAATTTATTTTTATATGGATCCCATGCACAGTAAATGCTATTCATTCATACTCGTACTATATACATAAATATAACTGTTCATATATCCACTCTGTTACTCGGCTTGAAAAGCACAGTTTTTTATTCTTATATATCGGTAAATTCTGCCTGTTTTGCTTTAACAGTTATTCAATTATGTTGTTCTTATGTTCCGGTTATTATGCCTACAGTCAATCTGCAACAATAGTTGTAGAAAGTCAACAATTTAAAAGTTGTTTAAGTGGTATTAAGCCTAACGAAGCAACCATTTGTTAACATTTGAAATTCTTAGTAAATTAGTGAATCAAGTAAGTTTCTGCACCAACATCAGTTACTTTTCGGCGAGAGGGACCAAAAGTAAACTTCCAGTTATGTGCACCGAAAAATCTGTCTTCCTACCCGTCGGACGAATTTCTTGTTTTGGTACAGAAATTCTAATTTTAATTGTAAAATTTGTTTTTAATTGTATTTCGCGTTTTATGTTTTTCAGTATTTTAGAATTTTTAATGAAGATGTTTTGAAAGTTTATGTATTTTTGCCCTGTCGCAAAGTGAGAACTAACTGAATTGATTGTATCAGAAATATATCTGTAATGAAATTCGAGGAAAAAGTGTTAAATGAAATGCAACAAAAAATGTATATAATTTAATAGGCCTTACAAGGGAGGCATATTATGTCCACATCAGCCTTTTCTTAAATTTAATGTTAAAACAGTTTTTCACACATGTTTTCGTTTAATGAACAAATTAAAAGAACGGAAATAAATCCTTTAAACGAAGTTTGTCTGAGATATTTAAAGTAATTTCTAACTTTTTTTGCAAAATCGCTAGGTTATTTGAACCATTTGACATAACAGATCGCTAGAAGTGAAAGAGGGATTACTCATTTTTGAAAAACAGTTTTTCAGTTGAATAATTTTATTAGCAACCTGTCATGTAGGAAAAAAAGGTAAAAGTAAAATAATAATAATAATAACAATGTTTTCAGAAAATACGTTTTTATGTAAAACTTGTAAATAATTAGTGAACTAAAAAGATAAAATACACTCTTTAGCAAAAAAAAATCGAAGCACCATGAAGGAAGTGGTTATTTTTGATTAAATTGATTATGTGTATAGCTCATACACAGATAATAAAATAATTAAAAATCAAGGTCATAGTACCTGCTCATGGCTCACAATCAACCATTGAGTGATCAAATTACTAGTTGGTCGAACCTCCCTGGCGGTAATGCATGTTTTAATTCGTCGAGGCAAGGAGTGGTAAAGGTTTCTAATGTCATTCTGCGACACATTCTGCCAGGTAATCATCAGTTGTCGCTCCAGATCTGCGATATTTTGTGGTGCCCGAATTTGGCGGCCTACCATGTCCCGGACAAGTTCGATTGGGGAAAGGTTTGGTGACCTTGCTGGCCAAGGAAGAGTATCAACCGCACGGACAGAGTCCAGAGATATGCGGTATGTGACCTGGCATTATCTTGTTGGAAAATGGCCCCAGGATGACGTGCCATGAAAGGTAACGCAACTGCCCGCAGGATGGTATGAACATATTGTTGAGCTGTTAAAGATGTATGGAGGATGACCAAAGATGACCTGCTGTCATAAGACATAGCGCCCCTTACCATCACACCAGAGGTTATGGGTGAATGCCATTGTAAAACAAAGCCTCATTGGGACCGCTGGTTCCGTCCTCTCCAGACAGAAACACGGTGGTCATCTGCTTTAAGAGTGAAGCGGGATTCATCGTTGAACACTGTACGATGACAGTCTGATGGTAACCATGATGATTGACTGCGACACCACTCCAGACAACTCCGCTGATGTTGTGGGGTCAAAGGCGAACGTCTTAAGGCCTCTGTGAGCGCAATGTGATGTTGTGTCTGTACCCTGTCCCGCCTCAGGCAAGCGCCGTGAGATCGTGGACGGTACCACAGGAGGTATAGACTTGGCTGTAATGCGTTGAATAGTCGAGAATGATACCCTTGGGGCGGTTCGGGGTCTGGCGAACGATCATCCTATCTTGCCTCTCCCCCATTTGTGCTCCTTGGCCTTCATTTCGTCGGAAATTTTCTTGTAGCAACCATTGCTGCCAACATCTTTGCAGAGCACTGTCTGTACGCTGCAGGTGGCGGCCTATTGCTCAGTGTGACCAC
Source organism: Stegodyphus mimosarum (assembly GCA_000611955.2). NCBI lineage: Eukaryota > Metazoa > Arthropoda > Arachnida > Araneae > Eresidae > Stegodyphus > Stegodyphus mimosarum. Next base: position 309,765 of record KK120442.1, read on the forward strand.
CCAGCTTCACGCATCCCTACAATGAGACCAAGTTCGAAGTAGTTTAGTTGTCTGTAAAGTCTTCGATATGGTCGTAATGGCATCTTTAGTTGCGTCTTTACGGAAATATGGCAGCAACAAAAAAAGATAAATTGTCCACCTTTGTTACTGGTTTTATACTCTGCGAATTGCGCACTAGAAATGCGCACTATGATCGCAATTCTTGTTCATTTGGCTTGAAACTTTGATCATTTGCATGGTCGATCAGGATGTTTTTGCATACTAAATTTCGTGACAATCGCAAAAGATCTTCTTGGTGCTTCGATTTTTTCTTTTTTTCAAAAGTGTGTAATTTATCGCATAGTTTAATGGAAACAAGAGATTAAATAATTCTAAATCTATTAATCAAATTGCATTCTCAAATAAGCCATTACCTTTATAAATTTTTCAAAGGCTTCCCTAAGTATATTATTCACGGATATAAAATTCTAGATGAACTTTGTAAAGAGAATTATTTAATGTGTTTTACCATTAAAATGCATCATAACTTATTTTTTCTACTTTTAATCCATTAATTACTTTATAAATTTTTAATTAAAAGCTTATTTTATTTCAGTTTTTTTTATTTTATTTTATTCTTTATTTCTGTAAAAGATTCTGAGTAACAGGAGAAGAAACTTACGTATTGGAATTTCCTTCGTAAAGGATCTGTGTAAAAATTTCAATTTCTTTCATTTATATTAGAAGTTGCTGCATGATCAAAATTGCTGCTTTCTGCAGAGCGACCTACAGACAGTAACAATCTACGAGCCGTCTATAAAGCTTCTGGCCTTACAAACTCAAAATGTATTAATATCAGTTCAGAAATGTAAGCAGGATCTCAAAAATATTCGACAAATTTGTTCGTAGAGATAGATATAGACTAGAGTCTGCTTTTAAAATCTGTGAATTTTCATGTTTCGTAAATTTCCAGAAGTAAATACATCTGCATACATTAAGTACTAATTAGAAACAGACGTAAGAACGCTTTCCGAAGTAAAGTTTAGAACATGGTAGAATTTATCTCAATTTGTTTGAATTTTATTTAGTTTTAAAATACTCATTAACCCTCTGACTGGCTGCGGTTTTTGCTAAAAAAGCACAAATTTCTGAAAACTGCTATAAGAAAAAATTTTTTTCTTGATTTTGATGTAAAAATTCTAGTGGTATTTTATACCTGGATTTGTCTACTTTTAATATATTGGCTCGTTACGGAGAGACGGGGACGCCCTAACTTTACCTTTGTGGTTATACGGGCATGGTCCCACGCCCTCCTCCTGGTTTTTCATATCAGCTCCACCACAGCCAAGGGAGCGGACAAGCCAGTACCAGTACGGTCCCTGTCGAGCCTGATCCCATCCTAGGTACAATACCCGGGTTCTAGTCCTGTGAAGAATAAGGTACAATAGTACCTGATATTTTACCCCCGTGGTTGAGACTGTCTAAGTACAGATCCTAGCCAGTACTTCCCAGGAATTCTCCTGAGTCAACCCCCGGGGGGAAATATATTGGCTTAATTTTTTTTTGAGATATTTTAGCATGCACGTATATATACGTTCTTACAGATATCTCAAAATATATTCTGGGTCGTATATACACGGCCTTGCCGGTTAGAGGGTTAATAGCTTCAAAATAATAAAAACGCTTGGGATTTGAAATATGTGAAACAGCACTATGTCAAATTCGAAAGGAATTTATAAATCCGTAGCATTGTTACACAGTACCTATTTTCTAATTGCTTCTCTGAATATATGTTTCATGTTTAATTTAGAAGTCAAACAACAAAAATCAGCATTATATTTTCAAATTTTCACAGCACTAGTTTCCATGGTTTTACGAAAACACCAACCTCAGCTGCAAAAGCGTAAAAGGACGAGATAAGACATAATGATTAGATAAGATAAGAAAGCCTGGACAGGAGACAAGCTACTGGCGCCATCTGTTGATGAAACCAGAACTAAAACAAAATTTCTTTAAGCGCTCTTAATACTTTAATTTAAGCTCTCTTAATTTCTAAAGCGCTTTTTGGTGATAGGCTGGTGTTTCGGTAAAACCATCGAAACTAGTCCTGTGAAAATTTGAAAATATAAAGCTGATTTTTGTTATTTGACTTCTAAATTAATATTTGTTCGGCGTGTTATTGTATCTTAATATGTTTCATGTTTTAAAATAATTGCTACACATATTTTAAAAAGTATACAAATATAATATGTATTTAAAAATAATATGCACCTTTCTTATTGAATTTTTCAGATATCGTTAGAGATTCAGTGGGCATACAAATTATGTTTTTGGAAAAGAAGTTATCCAAGCACAAATATGAAGCTCTGTCTTCTCTGTATTTCTGTTTGAAAAATATATATATTTTTGTAAGATTCAATAAATAATTTGATCCATAACATATGCTTTCATTACTCTTCAATGCATTTTAAATTACATTTAAATCTCAATTATTTAAACTCATTTATTTCTTTTGAAATTATTTTTATCATTATTAGTTTATTTTTATTATTTTGAATTTCAGAATCAAGGTAATCAAAAGTCGTCGAGATGGAAGGTAAATGCATTTCAATGCTTCATTTTAACATTATTTTCCTTTAAAAATAATTTAATATATTATCACTATTATCGTAATAACGTACCTTGTTAAAAAATGCGTGATAAAATTCGCATATAGCCGAGTCATAATTTTTGTAGACAAATTAGCTTAAGATGTGACGAGTGTTGACAAGTGGTAAACTTGGGCAGCACTGTAAAAAAGAATTCTTATTCCAAAATGAGATCTTGTTTTTGATGTAAATGAAATAAGACCTAATTCGAATATCTATCAAGAGTACACGTTTCGTGGAAAAGTTTGGTGACAAATCGCCAAACTGATGAACTTTTCGGTGCTTTTTTTTTAGTTAACGACCTTCGTAAAAAAGGAAATTTTCTCGTGAAACTGCGAAACCATAATAATAAAAATTTTTTAAAAAGTTGTTAAAATTTGCTGGTGTATAGTTGCCTTTTAGCATTTAATTTCATTTATTTCATTTTTTAAGAATCAAAGCCCTTTTCTTTCTTGGTGGTAATAAAACTAAGGGGTACAACTTGCACCAAAATAAATGGCACAATTCTATATCTCCTGTTCTACTGGGCAGACTGACGAAATTTAACTTGCGTTTTCCATGTCTCGAAAGCGCGATTTAGGATATGTATTGCCGCCCAACCGGTATAGTAGTTAGCGTCGCTGACTGCCATACCGAAGGGCTCGGGTTCGAATCCCGGAGAAGGCATGGATGTTTGTAAATGTATAGTGTTGATGCGGCATGACGGCATGCGGCGAGCCGAAAGTCCTCTCGTGTGGATTGGTGGGACCTCTGGGGTGGGATACCCGTGGATTCCCCCCCGGGGGTACTCTCCCTCAAAATTGGGGGTGGAAAATAGAAGTCCAACTCATGGACAGGACAACAACAACAGGATATGTATTAGATTTATATATATATGTTAAAGTATGAAATCCGTTATTTTTTAGAATACCTAATTATTCCATGAAATAACTGATCGTGTACGTTAAAGTGTAAAACTCTCTTGTATTTCATGGTTTAACTAGTTATTTCATAGAATAACGATCTGCAACCCGTTAAAGTGTAAAATAATCTATATCATATATCTCGCTTTTTAGTATAAGGTACATTTACGTTTCGTTTAACAATAGGGAATGTTCGTGTAAAACCCAGTGTGTCGACAAAAAATGTTTTTCTTTTAGAAATAATGTTCTTTATAATTCCGAGTGTCATTTTAGTAATCCTTGTTGTAACGAATGATTTTATGGTACGTTTCCATAAATACCATTTATACGCTGCATAAATTAGATAAATTGCTTCTTTTTCATTTTAATTGTCTATCATTAGTTTATTTATAGAATACCTAGTTATTTCATTTTGCATAAATTGTTTATTTTACACTTTAACTGTCTCTCATTAGTTAATTCTTAGAATACCTAGTTATTTCATAGAATAACTAGTTAAAGTGTCAAATTATTAACATATTACACACTTTAACGGACACGATCAGTTATTTCATGGAATAACTAGGTATTCTATGAAATAACTGCATTATATACTTTAACAGTAGCATATATACTATATATATACCATTATTCTAACATAGGTATTTTGCTACAAATCGCACTTTTTCTAAAATAACATACCATTTTATTTTCATATATCGATTCTACAGCTCAAATTATACCTAGATTTTAAATTTTGTAATTTTTTGGTGAGAAATTTAAAAATCTATCTTGGCACATCTTTTTCAGTTGGCACCAAGCTCATTTTTTCACTTGGCGAACTTCTTAATTTATAGCACGCTGTTTTCCTTTCCTTTTTTCCATTGCACCCGAGCGAAATAAAAGTCATCGTTAATACTTTCAAAAATTTTAACAAAGTGCGTAAACCGCATTTGGCGTTATTACCGCTTATAAAGAATACGCCAAATTTCAAAACGCGGAAATATGTAAACTCACGTACATCTTAGGAAATTTTGAATAAAAACTCTAATGTTTTGCAGATATGCTTAGAAATACATCTACTTTAAGATAATGATAAAATGTTTAATAGGTTATAATTCAAAATATTTTTCGAAAAATTTATGAAAATTATTTAAAAATACAAATTTTAAACATAAATCATAAAAAATGGGGGAATTTTATTTAGAATGATCCTAAAATTCGAAATGTGAAAGGAAGAATCAAATAAAATTAATAAAAAAGAGATATTAATAAATATATAACAAATGCAATTAATGTGGAGGAGCTAAACTTTTTAGAGCTAATTTTTTTTAAATCTATTTGTGCGATTTTTCCAAAACTTCGCTCTTTGGCATAATTTGAGCCGCAGAACAGAAATATGGAAAAATATAGGTGTGTCATTTCAGGAAAAGCCCGAATTTATGTCAAAATACCTATGTTAGAACAATGCTACAGATAAATCTAATATATATACTGAGTCGCGCTTTCGAGACATGGAAAACGCAATTTGAATTTCGACCATTTCGGGTATTATACTTCAGTGAAAATATCCATTCTGACCGCTCTCGTATCCATTTGAACGATGTTTTTGTAGGATATCTGTACATACGGACAGAATAAAGGACTCTTTTTCCCAAAACGGGTTATGAAATGGATTTAAAATGGATTCAGAAAAGATTTTTTTTCGTGACATCTATACGTACGTATATACGTATCTCGCATATTTAAAAAACGAGTAGCCTCAAAACGTTGTAATTTTGTATATCTGACTGCTATAACATGTAGTTGTGCACCTCCCTTTTCGGTGCAAATTGGCTGCACCAAAAATATATAAATATATATAATTAAAAGTAAATTAATAAGCCCAAGACTTGCGCTAAAGCTGCAAAGTAATAAACCAATAATTCAGAATAAATTGTTGTAAGAAAACTTTCCATATACGATCTCCAAGGAACGGAAATTCATCTTTGGAGATGATATATGTAAAGTTTTCTTATTAAAAAATATATACCACCTGTGGTATTCGGCTTGGTGAACTCGGTTTCTTTTATTCTTATTTGCTGGTAAATTGTGCATTTTTGTTTAAATATTTTAAAAATCATTGAATTATGTGGTTCTTATGTTCCGATTGAAATTTTTATGCTTTAGTTAATCTGCATGCAATAGTTGTAGAATTATCAACAATTTAAAGTTGGTTAAGTGCAACAGAGCCTAACAGCACAGTCATATTTATTTACATTTGAAACTTAGCAGAATAGTAAATTAAGTCAGTTTCTACACCTTCAGTGTCCTTTTCCCGAGTGAGACCAAAAATAAAGATTCAGTTTTGTGCACTGAAAAATCTGCCTTCTTGGCCTCTGGCCGAATTGCTTGTTTTTGCGCAGAAACTCTTAATTTTAATTCTAAAACACTTTTTAACTGTTTTAATTCTATTTGGTGTTTCATGTTTTTCTGTATTTTTCAGTTTTTGTATTTTACAATTTTTTATGAAGATGTTTCGAGTTTTTATTGAGTTAATTGAATGAGAAATATATCTGCAATGAAATTCGATGAAATAAGTTGAAATGAAATGTAACAAAAAATGTGTATACTTCAGTGGGATGTACAAGGAAGTCATGTGGTGTCCACATCAGAATTTTTTAAGTTTTGTCCTCCATCAGATCTCTATTAAAAAATTACAACGAAACTCAACTATAAGGAACTCGAAAGGAGCAGAAGTTTCGTTCGCTACACCCGTTGTTTGTATATTATTTCAGCAGTATATATTTTCAGCAGTAAAGTATATTATTTCACAAAGGTATAAAAAGAGTGTGAGTGTTTTCTTATTTGTATGAAAATGAATAACAAAAAATATTGACATATTCACCTTTAACTTTGATTTAAGATATGTATGGTTGCAAAGGAAAACTTCAATAACTGTATAAAAAAGGATCCTGTGCCTAAATAAAGTATCCTTTCTAAAAACCTAAAAATTGCAGAACTCCCATTCGGAAGAGAGAATTTGGTAGCATTCATATATTAAAAAAAAAAAAAAAAACTCAAAGGTTTCAGATTTTAATTTACGTCTAAAGGGGCGTTTTTTTAACGTTTTGTGTGTTACCTTTTTTTACTAAGTATCACGTTCTTCGCACTTAAACCATAAAAGTCACTTCAACAGCAATATCGCAAAATAATTTTAAATGAGCATATGTTTAGAATTTCCGATACACAGTTCCGCGCCCCGGAGATAAAAAAAAAAGTTTTGTTTTTCCCGTAGAGTGTTGATATTGCACGCTTTTAACTCGTTGAGTTTGTTCATCAAAATTTCGTTTAAGTTTTATAAAATATGAAATCGATAATAAAACTTTCAAATTCGGGCTTCCAAACGCTCATATTCGCAGTAGGATTGCGTCATTCAAAATTGGATGGCTCTAGGTACCGTCGTTTTATCGCAATGCGAGAAACACATATACACTTATGCAGGTTCTTCATTATTTAATTTCTTTAAATATAATACAGGGCGATAATATTTAGTGGCAACAATTTGAAAAGTGAAGTGGGCATTTTCAGAGCGAACCGAGGCAAAATCACAAAACAAAAACAATAGTCCTTCAGGAGCACAGCCCCTTTGCACTAAAAAGTGCCGATGATAATTAAAATCTTTTATTCCCTGAAAGGCAGATTAGTTGTATAATTGAAACTCGTCAGTTCACTACTTTCTCTTTTCCTCAATCGCGAAAATTTCAAAATCTCCATCATAGTGTCAGCCTTGAATAGATATCTGTTCGACAACTCAGTCAAAATATTTAAATGAAATAAAAGAATCCGCTTATACTATGATTCAAACTAATAAATGGACTGTATGAACATAGAACTAACTATTTTATTTGCAGTAACTAACTACATTCAGTACTACTACATGCTCTGACATGTTGCTTAGCCGAATCCAGATGTTTAAGTGAGAGTTTCTCTGTACATCCAATAGGTGGCGCTGTATTCTAATTTAACATGCCGCCGCCCGTTGAAATTCCAATTTCAATATTTAAATTACAAATAAACATACAATTTAACAATTAAAGAACAACTCATTCTGCAGTACAAATATAAAAGCTAATAGGTAATTTTTCATCACGGATATAATATAAATAATATAAACATTATAAGAACATAAACATTCACTATGCTACAATCTAACTTACTCTTTTAAACAGTTCCATCTTAATGTAAAGCACAATTTCAATAAGAATATTTCAATTTCAGAATTTCAATAAGAGTTATGTATTTTTCCCGTAGAGTATTGAAATTGCCCACTTTTAACTCGTTGATTTTGTTTATCAAAAATTCGTTAAGTTTTATAAAATATGAAGTCGATAATAAAACAAATTTCAAATTCGGGCTGAAAAATTCTGAATAGATAATAAACAAATTTAACTAATACATCGAACGTACACACCATTTGATGTTTTAACTTTAACAACTCTGGTTTTATTATCTTCACCAAGTAAAACTTCTACAATTCTAGATAAAGAACATTTAAATGGGGGAAGCATATCTTCCTTTAACACAACTAACATACCTGCCTTTAAATTCTCTTTATTAATAAACCATTTGGTACGTTGTTGGAGATGATTTAAACGTTGTTGGAGATGATTTTGCCAACGTTTCCAAATAACTTGAATGAACTTGGTAATAACTTGCCATTTAGAAAGTATATTTTCTGTAAGATGAGACAAATCTGGTTCAGGATATGAAGTAATGGAACGTCCAATTAGAAAATGATCCGGCGTTAAGGCTTCAAAGTCATTTGCATCTGTTGATAAAGGTAAAATTGGACGAGAATTGAGAATACCTTCAATTTGTGTGACAACAGTCCAAAATTCTTCTGAAGTCAATTTATAACTGCTGACTGTACGCTGAAGATGATATTTAAATGTCTTAATACCTGCTTCCCATAAACCACCAAAATTTGATGCTCTAGGTGGAATCAGTTTCCAATTTATACCTTCAGATGTTCAGAAATCTGCTATACCAGAATTAGATTTAAGGACTTAGTTACACAATGTTTTCGTTTCTGATTTTGCAACAACCATATTAGTTCTGTTATCTGGCATTATGGTATTACATTTTCCAGGTCTAGCGATAAATCTTTTAATAGTAGCAAGTAATGACTCTGTAGTTAAATCAGACTACCTCTAAATGTATTGCTTTAGTAGCTAAACATATGAATATAGCAACGTACACTTTTGTATAATTATCTTTTCTCTGATTTTTATATTTGATGAGGAATGGACCAGAAAATTGCAAGTATTAAATACAAACCCTGGGTTAACTCTTTCACCAGGTAAATTTCCCATAAGTTGTTCACATACAATTGGTTTAACCTAAAAACATGTTACACATTCATGTACAACCTTTCGAGCTATATCTCGACCATTAATAAGCCAAAATTTACTGCGAACCTGATGCAACAAAGGTTGTGCACCAAGGTGCAATATTTTAACATGATAATACTAAAATATTTATTTAGTAAATACATGATCCTTTGGCATTACATAAGGAAACTTTCGATTGTAATTAAGATTACTATTGGCAGACTCCTACTCTCAGGAGAGAATCACTATCTAGAAATGGACATAAGAATTTTAACTTTCTTTTGGAAGAAACACAATTCGTATTTTTTAAGGATAGAATATACTTGCTAAAATGTAGTTATTGTATATACCTGGATGAACTGGCAGCGTCATCCAGTTCCTTAATAGTTAGAGAACCTATTACATTTTTTCCTTTACAATTGGCTATAAATCTGTAAACAAAACTTAACACACGAATGATACGAATATAGTTATTAGTAATGTTAAGAATATAATCTAAAACAGGGTAATTAAAGTTCACATTTATTAACTAACTCATTATCCTTGAGTTCTTTCACGTATTCCACCACATCAGATGAAATTGCTTTGCAAGGTTTAGTCAAAAACCTTTCCTCAGCTAAGAATGCTGGTCCATACCATCATAAATCACTATGAAGAAGATCTTCAGGTTCAGCTCCACGTGATATCAAATCAGCTGGATTATTATGAGTACTAACATGGTACCATTCATGAATAGCAGTCATACTGCGAATAACAGACACTCTATTAGCAACAAATGTCTTTAGTTGATGAGGTTCCTTCCTAATTCATGATAACACTATTGACGAATCAGTGAAATAATACACCTTGACTATGAATAGTTCAAAAGCCTCTAATATTCTTTTCATTAGTTTTACCAACAGAACTGCACCACAAAGTTCCAAACGAAGGAAGGGTAATTGACTTCAAAGGTGACACGCGAAACTTGCTGCACAGAAGTCTTGATGAACATTCATTCGAAGATGAAACACATTTCACATAAATTGCAGCACCATAGGCTTTCTGACTAACATCGCAGAATCCTATAATTTCTATTTGCTGTAATCCACTGGTTAGAACAAATCTAGGTATGCGATAATCTTGACTGTTTTTAGACTATGCAGAAATGCCTTCCATTCTTCAAAGCAAATTTTAGGAATGGGTGTATTCCAATTTATTTTTAGAAGCCAAAGTTTTTGTAGAAATATTTTAGCTTTTCTCGTAATAGGTCCAATTAAACCTAATGGATCAAAGAGGCGAGCTATCGCTGATAAGACATGTCTTTTTGTTACTGTTTCTTCATTGTCAAGTATCTTTAAATCGTAACAAAAACAGTCTGTAGACGTAGTCCATGACATTCTCAAGGCCTTTGTAACCTGAGGCTTATCAGTAACTTGAAAGGAATAATCCTGAGTTGCACTTTCTTTATTCTTCAATAGTTCTGTATTATTAGAACACCATTTGTGCAAGTGCGTTCCAGCACGTTCTAGAAGACTGGTCAACTGTGTCTGCAACTCCTTGGCTTCTTGCAGCGTATTAGCTCCAGTGATAATGTGTTGATAACAGTCCTTCAGTATGGCTCTTGAGGCATAAGGAAATTCGTTCGTTTCATACATTGCTAACTGCTTCAGAACCCTTGTTGCGAGGAATGGTGCACTTGCTGTTCCGTATATTACAGTCCTTAGACGATAAGTCTGCACAGGGCTACCAACAGATTCTTTCCACAAGATCAACTGCAGGTTTCGTTGAGACGGTTCATAATTTGTCTGTACATTTTCTGAACATTAGCTCCTAGTGCATAGCTGTACTTTCGAAATCTAATAACAACACAAAATAAATCTTCTTGAGATATTCGCGCTTTCATTAATACCGAATTAAGTGATTTTCCATTGCTAGTAGCCGCTGATGCATTAAACACAACGCGAAGCTTGGTAGAGGTTTTCTCTGGCCGATAAACTCCGTGATGACTAAGATAATTGCAAGTCGATGCTTCAATTTTTTTAACTTCCTTCATGTGATTTAGATCCTCATATTCCTTGATAAAATTCTTATATAATGTTTTCATTCTCGAATCGCTTTGTAGTCGATTCCACACTTGATGAAGTCTTTTCTCAGCCAGCGTTTTCGATTCTCCTAATTCTATACCTTCCGTAATGGGTAACTGAACTACATATCTTCCATCATTTTGTCTATAGTGAGTACGCTTCAAATGTTCTTCACAGTATTTTTCTTCTTCACTCAAAAACATCGTTGATATTTTCAGTGGATTCAACTTCCCAAAATCTTTGCAAAAGTTCGTCAAGCCTTTCTTCACTATTCAGAACTAAGCCACAATGAGTTACTCTTGCATGTACCAGACGCGATGTATCCAAAAACTGTTTCTTGGAATATCAACGGTTGATTTTCTAATTGAAATTTTCCTTCTTTTAAAATCTCAAAAAACAATTCGGCTCCTAGTGACATATCTCTTTTGTTAGGTGTTCCAAATTGCGGATCCGCTCATTCAGTATCAGTGGGAATATTTAATGAGTGCACATCTAAACTCCTTGATGGAGTTACATTGGTTATTTTAGAAATAACCAAACAATCGACTGATCTTACATATGTTAAATCCTTATTCGAAATCTGTACATCTATTTGATAATTAATATTTATAGCTTTCTCATTTATTCCGGATACATATGCATAAATTCTTTCTTTTTGTGTATTTAACAAATTGGCAACTCCTTCACATGAAAAGCAACTCATGCTGCCGTTATCAAGTATTGGGTGAACTGGAATTCTTTTTCCTTCTGAATTCCAAACATACACTATTACAGTCGCTAATAGCGCATTTTTTTTTCCTTGTCAAAAGACAACTTGATTGATTTTTATTAGAGACATCTGCATTCCTGTTTATAATTTCGTCACTTGTTACTTCCGTTTTTCTTTTAACTGTTGATCGATGATGTCATTCTGAGCAGGCGATGTATTAATGAATGATGATTTTATGGCATTTGAACATCTGAACTTAGAATTACATTTTGATATTAAATGTTCTTTGTTGAGATAATTTAAACACAATTTATGGTTTTTAAATATTTCGTATCTTTGATTTGGGTTTAATTTTAAAAATGAATCACATTTATGTAATGGATGATTATTATTTTTTACATAACGCATAAGTCGTAACACTATCGGTTTTAACCATAAGAGCCTTTGATTTTGAACTTTTATCTAACGAATATTTAACTTTGTTAGTATTACAGTTAATGTTATCCAATAATTGACATCTTTTCTCTAAAAACGAAATTAATTCATCAAACGTAAGAACTTCCGTAGCATTAATGCTTAATTCAGATTGTTTACCTGTTTCATAATCTAGTTTCTGAAGTACGATATTTAATAACAGAATGTCCGATAAATTATTTTTCTCAAACTTTAAAACATTTAAAAGTCCTAACGTTTTTAGTAACATTATCTATTACATAGCTTATCCCTTTGGACGATTCAAATGTTTAAATTTCGTAAATCCATTATTGACTTTATATGCGTCTCAGTTAATATTCTTTTATTTTCATACCTATCTTGAAGAGCTTTAAATAGAGAACTGAAAGTACCATCAACAGTTTCAAGATTTTTTGCTTCATCAGTTAATGCAGCCTTTAAATAGTAGAGTTTCTGAACTTCTGTCAATTGAGTGTTTATTTGTCGTATAATGTTTTCGAACTGCTTAAAATTATTCCATTCGGTATATTTACAAGAAAATTTAGGAAATGGTAATTCTGGCAAACGTAGTTGTAATTTAGAATCAATTTACTACAATCATTTTCATGTTCAGCATGTGCAATAGACGATAGAATTTCCATAATTCTTAACTCTAGTAGTTCTCTTCGTTCTTCCATTTCGGCGATTTCTGCATCGATGGCTGTGAGATCTTTTTCATCAACGCTTTCCAAGTATCTATTTCTCAAGTTTCTAATATCCATTTGAATACTTTGAAGGGATCTATACTTTATTTAGATTTCGTTTTTATTCCAACTACTATCATATTCCTTCACTACGTTTTCTAACCTAGTTAGTTTCGCTTTTAAAGAAGTTTTATTTCTATAGTTCGACCGTCTCAAACGCAACCCTAGTGCCAATCTGCCATTCTACCATTCTGCCAAAACACATAGACTCGTCCAGAAGACTTTCACGTCGCAGAAAGTAAAATTTCCAGAAAGAGAAAATGGAGGGAAAGAAAGTCCCCACCCTTTCCACCCTATTTTGAGAATAATTCGGTCCGAATGGCGCATGCGTGTTTGCGCTCATGGTCGCGGATGAGGCGGTCGAACTATACCTAATGCCAGCATTTTGTTCGCTCCTCCGGCTCTGCTGACCAATGTACTATGATTCTAAATTAACAAGTGGACTGTATGAATACAGAACTAACTAATTTATTTAAGTAACTAACTACATTCAGTACTATTACATGCTCTGGCATGTTGCTTAGCCGAATACAGATAACTGAGAGTTTCTCTCTACATCCAATAGGTGGCGCTGTATTCTCACTTATGTACGCTGTTCGATATAATGGTGACATGTACCATGTACAAAGAACGCCTATATCCTAAGATTTGCTTGTTGTGTCTTCGTTCTCCTAAACTAGGAAAAAAAATCATTTAATCATGAATGCCATTTAGAACACAGAGATTCATTTAATCATGAATGCCATTTAGAACACAGACACAACCACACCAAGTGAGGTTAAACGTTAAAAGCAAGCAATGTAAAGACGTTTTATCCTACGGATTGAATGCAAAATGTTAATCCTAACATTCTAAACGTAGATGATTTTACGTTTAGTAACTTTTTTGTTAACTTTTACGGAAATTCTGAAAAAATACCAAAAAGCTTTACTCGGAAAGTTCTTTATATCCGATTTTCAGCGTAGATCGATATATCTGATTTCCATACCTTTGAAAGTTCGGTTTAGCAGTATAAAATAACAATAAGCATATAGAAGTTTAATGGGAACAAAAATGTTCGTCCGTTTTATCTGGGGGGGGGGG
>KK120442.1:323728-376301 GCA_000611955.2 Stegodyphus mimosarum
TATTTGGGGGGGGGGTTCTTCATAAGCCTGGTTCAATATATTTAGAATATTGAGATACTCCAACAGTTGGGTTTGTAATCAAGTAACAAATGCGAATTTTCGAATATTTGTTTTACCATCTTGCTGTTAGATTGAAACTCTGGCGTTTACGTCTTTTCTAAAAGTATTTCGCCGTATGTTTCCTGATGTAATTTTACAATGTTCCTGGCATCATATTGTTGCGTGCTAACGGGTTCGTAATAGATTGAATGCACAAATCTGATGAATTGGGTTTGTAATCAAGTAACAAATGCGAATTTTCGAATATTTGTTTTACCATCTTGCTGTTAGATTGAAACTCTGGCGTTTACGTCTTTTCTAAAAGTATTTCGCCGTATGTTTCCTGATGTAATTTTACAATGTTCCTGGCATCATATTGTTGCGTGCTAACGGGTTCGTAATAGATTGAATGCACAAATCTGATGAAAAGATAATAAAATTTATTCTTATCACAGGAAATAAAACAAAATGCTGAAATTTGTCCTCACAGATATTGGTTCAATATCACAGTATCACACAGTAGTTATATTTTAAATTACTAAAACGTTTAAACAGAACACAATTCAAAGGGCAGAGAAATAAATCTAATCAGATCTCAAAATTACAGCAGCGAAGTAAGCGACAAAGTTCGCTTAAAACAACTGAGCTGAGATGTTTCTGTCCGGCTTTGTAAAGCGTTTTAATCATGCACGGGAACATTCTGGGAATTTTTACTTTCTTGAGGTTTCTGGAAAACAAAAGAGTACAATTACGAGATATCTATTTATTTAAGTGCTAAATGCACGCGCTCTTGTATTTTTAATTTTCCGGAGTAGCTTTCTCTGAAAATTTGTCACGCACTGGGTTGCACGGGAAAATAGAACAATTTTAATTAAAGTTTTATTAAAAATAGCAAATTAAATACAAAATCCGTAACAATATTAAAACATGTTAAAAAGTTTGTAATATAATGCGCCTTTTTGTGTCATTAATAAATATAATATGTAAGCCATGAATATTTGTGATTATCATATCTAATATGATTAACACTAATGGAAGCGTTAAGTGTGATATCTTTTTGTGATAACACAAAGGAGAAAAATAATCACAAAGAGGGCAATACAAACATTCAACATTTTTTCAAATAAATATAATTATTCTACGCCATTTATTCTTCGAGCTCTTTTCTACCTAAAGTTTCTCCGGTAAAATCGATTTATGTATGAGAAGTGTCTACGTATAAAAGTGTGATAAAAATCATAACCCAAGATCCCGAAATTTCTAATTACAACATCTCAAAATTTTACAATAAATGCATTTTAAAACATCCAACCAAAATCCTTGGCACAAATCTTCAGAAGTTACTTATATACCAAATTTGAGATTGTAGTCAAACAAGAAGAGTCGGAAACATAATTACAGTTTTGAGTCTGGTCCTGCGAAAATTATTTATAAAGCTTCTAGATTCTATATTTGATGAAATGGATTTCCTAGAAGCTTTTCACAATCAGTTCTCCCGGTTTCATTATTATTTCATCGACAGATAGCCCTATGTTCGTGTCATGGAGGTAGGGAGTAAGAAGGAGAGGCTTCTAACCAGTTTTCCTCATACGCTGCGTTGAAACACTGGCGATCCCTGCGTTGTGACCAAAACATTCCGTTATTTACCAGTAAGGTCAATGGGTTTTGACACGATCGGATATAAGTATTTTGTAATTATGTCGTAAGTATACATATAAATGTATATATTTTCTTTTCCTACAACATTTCAGAGTCCTAAGTATCTGAAAAGAATGCATTTTTAAACATTTCATTCTGAACGGAATTAAATGCTATACTTTTCACAGAACAGTTTGCTCAGAACGCTTTAATTTGAATGAAATATTTTCACAAGTTTTCGTTAATTACGTTATAAAAAAAATTTTAAAGTAATTCGATTTTATTCGGTTAAGGATTACAAAAATTAGGATCAAAGTTTATTATATTATTATTATTAAAATTAGGCATTATTTCTTTTCTATTTATACAGCTTCTTCCTAAAATACTTTTTCAAACATGACATTATTTTTTAGCTTCTGAGACATCTTTTATATCAAAAAATCTAAGTCAATTTATGATTAATGCTCTATTCGGTCCATTTCGAATTACAGTAGCTTTTATTTTAGTAGTGAAATATGTTAAATAGTACTTAACTTTCTCTGAATATTTGTAAAAGAGAATATTTTTTTTTGTTTTGTTTGTTTGTTTGTTTAATATTATTTAAAACTTGTAACTGACTTATTATAAAATGTAAGGGAATAATTCTTTTAATTATGTTTATCAGTTTTTTTTACCCTTCATTTCAATAATAGATATTCTAAAACTCTTCTTTATTACTTCCTTGAGTACGCATTTCACAGAATTTGCTTTACAGTACCTTTTAACAGATTGCTTTCCGATACGAACAATTCTTGCTTAAATAGTTTTATAAACGTATTTGTCAACAGGATTTCAATTTATGTTTACAATTATTCATGCATAGTATTTATAATCATTATAAATTTAAATACATTTAATAATTAGATTTCTTCACACTAACTTTCACAGGAGCTTATGCATGAACAAATCCTTCATTTCAAATATATTTATGAATAATTTAATAAATATTTACATATTTTGTTAAAGGCAGATACATGCCTTTTGCAAGCATATACATAAATACCCAAACATAAGTCATATTTTTCATTTTCGGCGTGTACAAATCTTTAATTTCTGTTTATTCACTATATTTTTCGAGTAGAGTAATTTACAATAATTTAGCACATACCAGGAATTTTTACATGAGAAATAAGTATAAATATAATTTGACTGAAAATTACATGCATTATTTTTAATATCCTATCAAAAGTCAGTTTTTCTTCGAAGTTCTTCCACGAAGGCATCTCTGCCTTTAGGCAGATAGCTTTTACATGCCTTACCCTATTTAATAAAACTTATCCTAACCTATGTGCCTAATTACAGATATTTTAACATGCATAATTTTATATTTACATTTAGTTATCAAGTTTCAAACTTTTGACTTAAAACACGTTTTAGGATACATTCATTATCAAATTCAAATCTTTTTAGTAAATATATTTTGGTGGAGCACTCAATACCTCTTTTAACGATTTTACCCGGTTTAATAATTCTCTGATAATATAATAAAAAATAACTATCCATTTCACATTTAAACATTAACCGTAAGATATTTTTCATTCTTTAAGCATATCATTTTTTGGTAAAATCTATATTTTTGTTGTTCAACAGCTTAGAATTTTATAAAACAAATTCATAATCAAAATCGCTGTTGTTAGTTATCGAAAAATAACCAAGATGTGATTTTTGCGTAAATGTCACTAAATTATACAAACTGCTATTATCTATCACACAATGAATGTTTCTTTTTTGTGGAAGTGTCCCGTTTTTCGATTTCTATGGAGCTGTCGTGTGTCGACATACTATCAGAGCGCGGTCAAGGGAGCTTTTGAATGTAAACAAAAAACACCCCATCTGGAGACCGAAGCCTTGAAGCAGTGCTTCACTCTCAGTGCAGGCTTGGCCTCTCCTTCCTTTCTTACCTCCATGGTTCGTGTTCTCTTTGCTCGACCTGCTTTATTTGATATGTACAGTCGTCTCTACTCTCAACTTCGGGCAGACAAGGATTTCGTTTTACAAGGATAGTATCTGTATTTTACCTCGTATTCTTGCTCTCTCGCTGCGAGATCAATTTCATGAATCTTCAGGATGTAAGGTTTATCCTAAGTTTATAACAGTTATTTTTAAGCTCCTTTCCTATCTCAGTATTTCAGCTTATAATTCCTTACCAGAATGAGATTTTAGAACCGCGTTAAATGTAGATGAGTCGTAGATAGTATTTAAGTGGAAGTTCCTCTGACTTCGAAAGAAAGAATCAGGATTCCTGAATAGCTCGTGTTTGTCTTTTGGCTACGTCTCTCTAACGTCTCTTTACGTCTCTGTTACTACGCTCGGCCGTATAACGTGCACTTGATAGCTTCGCTAGCTAATTTAATACTACAGGCCAACTAGTTCAGAATTGTGTTAGCTTCGACTAAATCTCTTTAGTCAGTCATGAGCAAAGTTCCTATTTCTTACACTTTTGAGTTTAAGCTCAAGTGGAGGCTTTGTTGTACACCCTGAAAAAAGGGGCCATCTGTGAATCTTTATTTTGGATAATAATAAAGGGTAATTAACCCTTCTTGAGTTTACGTCTCTGTTTCTGAACTTAAGCAATTATTCGCTTAGCTGTTCACTAGGTTCCTCAACATTTATTTATTAGATAAAAAGTGAGGATCTGTATAAGGTTTACGCGAAATACTGCGTTGAACAGTAATAGCCGTGTTTAAACAGGGACGTATCAACTTTACAAAATTTGATGAATTTTCAAATAATCTGATGACATTCATAACCAAAGGCCCCACACTTTCCAGGCTTAAATATTATGCAGAGGATAAAGTGCTTCCTTTTTTTCTTTCCCACTTCACTTTCTTTCAGCTAGAGAGCTTAAGAAATCTCATTACATCGAGCTCTAACGTGAGACCGATTCAACTCTAGGTACGAGGTATTTTAATATCCGTGTACATGGCTAAACAAGTATGTATTATACACAGTCCAGTCACATTAATGTGACCACCACGTACTTTCCATGTCAGAGTTAAATAACCAATCACAGAAGGCAGGTGGCAGCACAGTGCAGTTGAGCGTATATAAAGGGTGTGTGAGGGCTTCAGAAAACATTTCAATCGTTGGCGTAATGCAGAAACGAAGCGATTTATCCGACTTCCAAAAGGGCATGATCATTGGCTTTCGGGCCAAGGGTGGAAGCATTTCCGAAACGGCTGAGTTTGTGAACTGTTCGCGTGCCGCCGTGGTAAAAGTGTACCGTGCATGGCAAAATGGGACTGTCCAAAATCAGCGACGTGGCAAATGTGGTGCACCACGGGCCATAGATGACAGAGGCGAACGACGGTTGCGGAGATGCGTTCGGGCAGATAGACGGGCTACCGTTGAGCAACTGACCACCAAAATGAACCAAGGGGCTACCAAAAGTGTCTCCCAAAGTACTATTCAGCGAACATTGCTGCGTCTGGGCCTCCGAAGCAGACGCCTGGTTCGTGCACCTATGCTGACTGCTGTTCATCGACGGCGAAGGCTAGAATTTGCACGCCAGTACAGCAGCTGGACGTCCACTGAGTGGCGACAGGTTGCGTTTTCGGATGAATCGCGTTTTATGCTCCATCGGACAGATGGACGTTGGCGTATAAGGCGTGAAACCTCTGAAAGGAACCACCCTGCAACCATTGCCGGAACGGTCCAAGCTGGAGGCGGGAGCATTATGGTCTGGGGAATGTTTTCCTGGCATTCTCTAGGTTCACTGATCATTGTGGAAGGCACAATGGATCAATACAAGTACGCATCTGTCCTTGCGGACCATGTTCACCCCTACATGCGCATTGTTTTTCCTCAGGATGATGGCATCTTCCAGCAGGACAATGCGAGGTGCCATACAGCTGCCAGTGTACGTGCGTGGTTCGAAGAGCACCAGGATGAGTTTACCGTCCTCCCCTGGCCAGCAAACTCACCTGACTTAAACCCAATCGAGCATCTGTGGGACCATCTCGATCGAGTTGTTCGCGCCATGCATCCTCAACCGCGTAATCTAGCGCAGCTGGCCACGGCATTAGAGTCGGCATGGCTCAACATCCCAGAGAACACCTTCAGGGACCTATGTGACTCTCTTCCTGCACGTCTCGCAGCAGTCCGCTCTGCGAAAGGTGGTTATTCTGGCTTTTGACAGATGGTCACATTAATGTGACTGGACTGTGTAGTAATTGCAGAAAATCTGAGGTATTCTCGCAATAAGGAACCTACCACCGTGAATCGTGATCAAAACCAAAGAAATTGATAACATTACGGTACTAAATCATGCGAAAATCAGAAGTATGTAAATAAATACAAAGAAATACTAGAATCTACCGGAAGATTTGTTACATTGCTAAAATGTTATATTAAATTACTCATCATTATCGGAAGAATACACTAATGTGGTCCTGAAGAGGACCTATTATACCCCTTAATAGTCGTCACTGTACTTTAAACGCATTAAAAAGGTAATTTAAGAGATCCCCTTTGGAATCTGTCAGTTGAAGCAGTCCTGTTTCCCCACTTGCAAAAGTCGCCATTTTGCCATTATAATCAGATATAAAAGAACGCTGGTAAGCATCCCTATTTTTCATTCCACAAACACTGTCCTGAGGACTCTCAGCATCGCCAGAAATTTAATCCCATTCTTGAGAGATCTCCGTTACAATTCAACAAGGTGACAGAGCAGCATTGCAGATGTTGGTTCTCCTACATTCCGTACAAGAGACCTCGATGTTTGTTTAAAATCCTCTAACCGACAAGGCCGTATATATACGGCCTAGAATATGTTTTGTGATATCTGTAAGAACGTATATATACGTGCATATTAAAATATGTCAAAGAAATTAAAGGTAATGCAATAAAAGTGCACAATTCCAGGTATAAAATACCAGGAGAATTTTTACATTAAGAAAATAATTTTTTTCTCTTAGTAGTTTTGTGAAATTTGTTTCTTAGCGAAAACCCTGGCCGGTCAAAGGGTTGACCTTGTAGACATTCTATCATCTGAGTCTTGGCGCCATAGTCGGATCAACAAAATCCGTCTGATGGTTTACCGTCAGGCAAGGGTGTCATGTAATTCATATGCATAACCAAAAGCAAATATAAGGTAGGTCATCTACAGTTTTAGATAAGTCTCAGTACGTCACCTATTGCGAGAATACCCAATATGAATTATATAATGCTAGAGGACTTTGATGTGAGACTTTAGGGATTCATATCCTCCTCAAATCAGTTCTGAGACAAGTATCTCCCCCTTTTTCTATATTTTACGTTATTATGCTTAGTGCAATTTTTCTATCGAGGTTCCTGTGTTTCATTAAGCGCACATTCTTATGTAAATATTCTCATCAAGTTCCTTCGCATCTATCGATCAGTACTATATTTAATTGCCTTTGTTCACCTAGCAACATCGTTTTATATATACTCTATATGTTATGCAGTTTGTGTTTCATCACACATTTTCGAAATTATGGCTTTTCGGGCGCTATGCTGCACATTGCGAAAAAAACAAAGGGGACAGTTCTATATCTCCCGTTCCAATGGGCAGATTGACGAAATTCAACTTGCGTTTTTCATGTCTCGAAAGCAAGACTCGGGATATGTATTAGATTTATTTATAGCATTGTTCTAATATAAGTATTTTGACACAAAATCGGACTTCTTCTGAAATGACATGCCCATTTTTTTCCGTATTTCTATTTTACGCCTCAAATTATGCCAAACTACCAAATTTTGTAAAAATCAGATGATTACTTTTTGAAAAGTTAGCTCTCAAAATTTTAGCTCCTTAATGCTAATTGAATTTGGTATACATTTATTAATATATCTTTTTTATTAAACTTAGTTGATTCCTTCTTCCAGAATTCGAAATTTGGGCTTAATCCAGATATAGTTCGCACATTTTCTATGATTTATTTTTAAAATTTGTATTTTTAAATAATTTTTATAAATTTTTCGAAAAAAACATTTTGTATTATAACCTGTAAAACTTTTGCCATCATCTTAAAGTAGACTTACTTCTCAGCATGCCTGCAAAAAATTAGAATGTCTTATTCAAAATTTTCTAACATATACGTGAATTTATGATATTTTTTGAAATCTGGGTATTTGATATAAGCGATAATAACGCAAATGTGGTTTACTCTTTCTGCTAAAATTACTTGAAAATAATGAACGAAGATTTTTTTTCCGCTCGTGGGCAATGTAAGAAAAAAGGAAAGGAAAATAGGTTGCCTTAAATTAAGAAGTTCGCCAAGTGAATTATACTTGGCGCAAACTGGAAAAAAAGTCCGCCAAGATAAATTTTTAAATTTCTGCATAAATTTCTCAGAAAAAATGTAATGTAAATGTATCGCTATTAGGGAAGGATTGTAGCAGTATCGTTCTCTCTATTGTTGGATGCATTTCTCTCAATCTAACTTAACTGGCATCTGATGCTTCCGCTAGTATTAAATAAAAGAATGAACGAAAGTAGTTCAGTTATTTTATTGTTTTATTTTACAGTATAACTGAAACTTTGAGCGACACTGACTAGTAAATTCAACAAAATAAATCAACTCATGAAATCAATTAAAAATTTCACTGTAAACAATATATCCAGTAACAACATTAATCAGCTGAGTCCAAGCCACGCATATTTTTTTTCTCTTCACCATTTCTAATATAAGATATTGCTTCTAAAAACTTTGGGATTTTTAAGCTACTGATTTTTGAATCCGAAACATTGCATCACTAGAGGATATACACTCTACGACAGGTATTTTCAAATCGAAGCATGAGACCGGATTTATATACACTGGTGTGCAAAAATTAAGGACGAGACGGTTTTTTCAATATAACTTTGTACAAAAGCTTTCCAAATCAACACATTTAATACCGTAAGATCCCCAATACGTAAGAACATGAGTAATGTAAGCAACACTTACTAAAAGAGAAATCAGAGGGATAAAAAGAAGCTTTATTGAAAACGTAGCATGGAGCGCAATGCGACTGAAGGCCGAAACATCCCTGTGATGGGTGTCCAGCAAGAAACATCCGGTCTTTAATAGGGGATATGATCTCCCCTGACTGCTAGGCAGGTTTCACAGCGTCTGTCCATGCTGAGAATGAGGGTGTCAATGAGTTGTTGAGGCATTGCTGCCCATTCGTCTTGCAGCGCCAATCGAAGCTCCGGAATCGTTACTGGTGGTAAGGTACGAGCTGCCAAGCGTCTGCCTAGAAAATCCTATACATGCTCGATGGGGTTGAGATCCGGAGATCGTGCCGGCCAATCCATACATTCAATATCCTCACTCTCTAAGAGCTGTTCGGCAGCTACTGTACGATGACATGGTGCATTGCCGTCCATGAAAAGGAACTGCGGACCCATAGCGCCTCTAAAACGACGCACATATGGAAGAAGAATCTCGTTACAGTAACGGGTCCCGTTGACTGAACCTGCGTCGAAGATGTGAAGGTCTGTACGACTACCAAGCATGATGCCTCTCCAAACGAGAACATCGCCACCTCCATACCTGTCCCTTTGAATTATGTTCGAGGGATGATTGCGGCTTCCTCGCTCTTTCCAGATGAGTATGCGATGAGAATCGCTACTCAGACTGAATCTGCTCTCATCTGTAAAGAGTACTCGTCCCCATTCATTGTCTCTCCAATTCCGGTGTTCCCGGCACCACAGAGAACGCTTTCTCCGATGGGCAGGCGTTAGAGGTACACACCGTACAGGGCGTCGTGCAAACAGACCACCACCGTGCAGTCTTCTGGCCACGGTAAAACGCGATATCGGTCGTCCCGTCGCCTGTGTCGTGTGTCTAGCGATTTCTCCCGCTGTCTGCCGCCTGTTTCTTCTGGCCTGTAAGGCAATATACCGGTCATCTGAGGGTGTGGTTCCTCGTGGACGACCACTACTAAACCCCCGGATAGCTGTTCCTGTAGTTTGAAATTGTCTCCAAAGTCGTGAAACGATGCTGTGAGCAATTCCGAACTCTGCAGCCACACTTGTCACACTGCGGCCTTCCTCCAACTTCCCAATGATTCGACCTCGGGTAAAAGCATCCAGATGTCGTCTAACAGATTGATTATTCGCCATTTCTCGCTGAGGCAGCAACTCGGTGTGATTTTAACTGCTATACGGCGTGCAATCTCTTTGCCAGAAATACTGATCTTACACCGACAACATGCTTTATACTACTCAGACACTCCCCCATTACGTCTACCTGCATATCTGCGCATGTGCTACCGTACATCACCTTACTTAATCTCCTGATTGGTCTTTCTGTCCGCTCTGCCTCTTCGTTCAGCTGATATGCTAATTTTCCGACTTCGTCCTTAATTTTTGCACACCAGTGTATATGCACATATAGTTATTATTATCGTTTTATGGAAGAATAGCATATTAAAAATTTACTCGTGTTTATAATTAAAGTTGTGCTATAAAAATCATAAACAAACTAGATTTTATTCAGAATCTATCAACCAGAAGTGGTGGTTTACATAAAGCGCATTGTTATTCTTCCAAATGCATATCTTAGCATGGAATTCACAATAGGTCATATGCTGACCAAGTCAGATTTTTTGTTTGTTTGTTTGTTTTTCTTTCTTACTTCAGATTCTCCAGAAGAGTTCATCTTAGGAATCTTAAATTCGAGGGCGGCTATATCTGTTACTTTTTTTTCAGTTAGAAAGTTTTAAAATTTTCCTGCAGCTTAAACTCGAAGTGTCTCCCAGTGATTACTAAAATAAATTTCATTGTTTAAAATAGACGAGAAATGGACGAAAATTTCATAATTTCATTTTTCATCGATTGTTGTTGCTGTTGAAGAAGCTGTCTTCAGTGACATTTCGTAATCAAGCTGCTTTACAGCCATTTACTTCGATGTTTCCAGTCAAGGAACATATAAAATAAAGCTATTTAAACTATTAAACTATCTTTTTTTAATTTTCGATATCTGTACATTTTTAAATAATTTATTTCGATAAAAAATAATATCATATTATTTATTATTTATCATAGATACATATTTTTCAGTACTTCTGATTTCTTTCAAACCTAAAAATTCTTTCTTTCAAACCAATGAAAAATAAAAATTTTAAAAGAATGATAGCTTTCAGATTTTATTGGCCACTCAAAAAGGTTTATTAAGTATACGCTCTCACTGAGCTCGCAGTCTAACAGTCTGTTATTGCACTCACTCCTACTAAAACATTTTTTCTGTTCTTTTAGCTTTATAATGAAGCATCATTTTCTTCGCACTTACGTCATTTACAGTTCAAGAGCAAAATTATGAAAATTTCAAAAGCAGTATACATTTAAAATTCCCGGATGCAGCATTAAGTTATCATGCTCTTGGCGTCTATGCCACATATAATTCGGTTCAACAGCAAAGTCACAAAGCATTTAAAAACAGCATAGCTTTAGAATTTCCAGTATACAGTCTTGCGCGCCGGAGATAAAAATGCTTTATTCCACGCAGTGTTTCCACTGCTTGCTTCGAAATTGTTGACTTTATTAATTAAAAATGGTTTAAAGTTTTACCATATATGCAACAGGTAATAAAACAAACTCGAAATTCAAAATCCCGGCTGCTAGGGGCCAATGTTCGGGTGGAGGACTACGTTATTCAAAATTTGATAGCTCTAGGTACCATTGCTTTTTCACAATGCGAGATACATGCATACATTCACACAGATTCTTCATTATTTAATTTCTTTAAATATAATACAGGACCATAATATTTGCTGACCCCAATTTGAAAAGTGTTATAGTGTTTCAAAGCAAAATACCATTTCGAGACTGATATCCCGTTCGGGACCGACGTCTCTTTTGAGTTAGTAATTATATTAGAAATTCTTAAAAATTACTGCATAATTATTAAGAAACATTCTAGGAATTAGGTTTCTGAATATCTCGGAGAAATTAATTCACCTGTAATCTCCGTAATGAGAATTTGACCGAAAAAAATCCTGTTCAAAAGTTTTTACTATTATAATAATTATATTGTTCCCCAGATAATAATGAAACAAGAATGCAAAAACAAAATTTTTAACCGTAAATGAATTGCTTAGTATATTTTCCTTCTTCCTAAATTCTGATGATATAGCGTCACATGGTTATAAGTTTCAAA
The DNA here is from genome assembly GCA_000611955.2 of Stegodyphus mimosarum. Lineage (NCBI taxonomy): Eukaryota > Metazoa > Arthropoda > Arachnida > Araneae > Eresidae > Stegodyphus > Stegodyphus mimosarum. The sequence continues at coordinate 335,551 of KK120442.1, forward strand.
ACTATTCCTTTTTTTATTTCCTCTTGAATAAAACTCTTTAACTATTACTAACCATTTGAATTAAATCTTGAATTAAACCCTGCCTTTCGAAGTGCTTCCAACTAGAAATAAAACTTGAGTTATCTCTATATTCTCAAGTGCCAGTATCCTTTGACACACTTATTGCCCCGCCGCAATGGGTTAAATACCCTTTCTCAAATACAGAACCCATAATTGAATTCAGTTCTTTAGAAATAAGTTTCAATAAACCATTAAATTAACTTTTAATAGAAACTTTGAACTCTGATCTAATTTCTTTATTTGCCACTGGGCAGCTTTAAACGGACTTTATAAAATTTGCGGTTAATAGCTTCTTTAATGATGCGGAAGAAAAAAAAAAGGACCGTTTCATATCTCCCATTCTACTGGGCCGATTGACGAAATTCAACTTGCGTTTTTCATGTCTCGAAAGCGCAACTTAGGCTATATATTAATTAGATTTATATATAGTATTGTTTTAATATAGGTATTTTGAGACAAAACAGGACGTTTTCTGAAATAACATGTCAATTGTTTTTCCATATTTCGATTCTACGACTCAAATTATGCCTAAATATTAAATTTTGTAAAATTTGGTGTGAAATTTACGGAGAAATTTAAAACTTTATATTGGCGCATTTTTTTCAGTTGACGCCAAGAATGACGCATTTTTTTCAGTTGACGCCACTTGGCGAACTTCTTAATTTATAGCAACCTATTTTCCTTTCCTTTTCTTTTTAGCCCAAAGGGCGTTAGCCCAGAAGGGCTATTAATTTCGTTATGACATTTTGCGTTGGTTCACTATAAATGTCGGTTCAGTTTTCAAATTGTTGCCACCAAATATTAGAGAACCTGTATTATAGTTAAAGAAATTAAATAATGAAGAATCTGCATAAATGTATAGATGTTTCTCGCATTGTGATAAAGCAAAGGTACCTAGAGCCATCAGATTTTGAATAACGTACGTTTCCACAGTAATATGGGCATTTGGAAGCCCGCAATGGGAATTTGTTTTATCTGCTTCGTATTTTGTAAAACTTCAACGAATTTTTTATTAACAAACTCAACAAATTTCAAAGCAAGCAATGGCAACACTTTACGGAAAAAAAGCACATTTTTGGCTCCAGCGTACGAGACTGTGTATCGGATTTGCTAAAGATATGCTCATTTTAAAATTATTGTGCGATATTGCTGTTGAACTGAATTTTATGGTTTAATTGCGAAAACCATGATATTTAATAAATAAAGGTAACCCACAAAACGTTAAAAGAACACCCCTTTGGGCATAATGTAAAATCTGAAACGCTTTAGATTTTTTTAAGTCAGTTTATTATTATTATTATTATTTTATTTTATACGAGCAGAAGAAAAGGTCCTATCGTTCTTACTTTCAAATAATTTAAACAAGGTGCGTAAACCACATTTTCGTTATTATCGCTTTCAACAAATATGCCGAATTTCAAAACGCGCCAATATGTAAATTCACGTATATCTTAGGAAATTTTGAATAAAAAACTCTATTTTTTGCAGGTGAGCCTGGAAATACACCTACTCTAAGTGGACGTTAAAACCTTTATAGGTTATAATAGAAAACGTTTTTCAAAAAATTTATGAAAATTATTTAAAAATACGAATTTTAAAAATAAATCATAAAAAATGTGCGAATTATTTTTGGATTAAGCCCGAATTTGGAATTCTGGAAGAAGGAATCAAGTAAGTTTAATGAAAAAAGAGATATTAATAAATGTATATCAAATTCAATTAACATGGAGGAGCTAACATTTTGAGAGCTAATTTTTTAAAAAACTACTCTCGCGATTTTTACAAAACTAGACAATTTGGTATAATTTGAAGTCGTAGATCGAATCAAAATATGGGAAAAAAATTGGCTTGCCTTTTCAGAAAAAGTCCGATTTTGTGTCAAAATACCTGTGTTAGAATAATTCTATCTAAAAATGTAATATATATCCTAAGTCGCGCTTTCGAGACATGAAAAACGAAAGTTGAATTTCGTCAATCGGCCCAGTAAAAAGGGGGATGTAGAACTGTCCCCTTCTTTTTTTTTTCCCCGCAGTGTTCATTAAGGCTACTGTACGGGTACTTAAAAAGTGAGTAGGGTATTAGATATTATATGAAATGAGACTACCATATAATTTTGCAAAAACTATAACTTGAAAAATGAGAGGTAATTCGTAATGCTCTGAGTCACGACATTTTCTTTGAATAACTAAAATTTGCATATTACCATATTACGGGCACAAGAAAGGAAATAATTTTAATAATACGTGCTAGGATCTCTAATTAATAATATAAATCAAAATAGCCTTTCAACAGTAAATAGTTTTCGTGGCATCTTCTTCGTATCAATGAGGTGGTTTGCATAGGAGTAATAATATCTATCGATGGAGAACGATTCACCTCTCGGCAAGTACACTCATTTCCAAAAGTTAAGCACGGAGAGGAAAATGCTAATTTCCGGAAGCCAATCAGAATTGAAGAGGGTGCAATTCGCTGCAGAGGTAGATGGAAGTATGGCAATATATTAGGTAACAGCCAATCGCGCTTTCATGTCAAGAAATAAGCAAAAAAGGCAGTCTTATAAGAAGCCAGCTTTATGGAGGGTTACATAAGTTGATTTTAAGTGCTGATAGAATGTGTTTAAAACTTTCGTAAAATTTGTTTTCAAGACATACGTGTTTTTATGACTTCCAGAAGACGAATGGAAGATTCTGAGCGCAGGCGTGCTGTGGGTCGCATTGAAGCAGGACAGTCGATCACACATGTTGCTTTTTTCTTCGGCGTTCATCATTTTGTAATTTCACGTTTATGGAAACAGTTTCAAACTACACAGACAGTTGTCCGAAGGCCCGTGGCCGGTCGTCCAAGGGTTACAACCCCCGCGGAAGATCGATATATTGCTATTGTAGGCAAGCAGAATCGCAAAGCTACTTCCACACGTGTGACATCTATGGTTACAGCATCCATTGGTAAGGCGATATCTGCAGCTACTGTATGCCGAAGATTACATATGAGTGGACTGTACGCCCGGGTACCTCGACTCTAATTTGTGTTCCTCTATTCGTCCAATCAAGAGGGGCACGATTACAGTGGTGCCAGAAACATGTCAATTGGAATGTGTCTGACTGGAGCAATACCATGTTTACTGGTGTGTCAAGATTTGCTCTGGAGACAGATGACAAGCGTATAAGGATATGGCGTGAACAACGAACACGCAATCAGTTCCAAAACATCACCGAACATCACGCATTCCGAGGCGGAAGCATTATGGTGTGGGCAGGGATTTAATGAGGATACCGCACCGACCTGCATATCTTTAAATGGGGTTCTTTGACGGCTGTCCGGTATCGAGATGAAGTCCTAGAACCCATTGTGAGATTGTACGCTGTAGCAGTTGGCCCTACTTTTGTTTTAATGGACGATAACGCACGTCCCCATAGAGCTGACATCGTCGATGACTACCTGGAGAGTGAAGGGATTGCGCGTATGGCGTGGCCAGCCTATTCGCCCGACCTTAATCCCAATGAAAATCTTTGGGATGCTCTCGGCCGTGCTGTATTCTCACGTTTCCACCTCCAGCCACTCTTATTGAGCTGGAAACTGCTCTATAGGAAGAACGGCGATTGCTCAAATCTGAAATGGTTGACCACCTAATTAAAAGCATGGTCACAAGGTGTAAACTTTGTATGCAGATGAAGGGGGATCACGTACCCTATTAATGTCCTTTTTTTCATTTTATGCTGTTTATTTTCACTTTATACATAATTCTGCTTAAGTCTCCAGTATGTCATTATCTGATAACTTAAAAAAATTTAATATTGTTTTCATTTCTGTATATAATTATTGATTTTGTTTTATGCATAAATATGTATGCTACTTTCCTGCCGAATTGTGTGTCAATCAAAGCAGTATTTGTTGGTTTTTTTGCATTTTACATCTTCGTGCTTAACTTTTGGAAGTGAGTGTATTAAACACCTTTTTTATTGAATTTAGTATGAAATAAATGTTATACTTTTTAAGCTTCTGAAATTTCAGCTCAAAAAATTGAAGTACTAACAGTTATAAAATTACTTTTAATAATTTAATAGAAAATTTTAGAAATTAAGGAAAAACACTGAAAGCTTTCATATTTTATATTAAGCCTAAAGAGGACTTTTTTTAACGTTTCGTGTGTTACCTTTATTTATTAAATATCATGTTCTTTGCACTTACACCATAAAACTCAATTCAATAGCAATATCGTATAAAAAGAAACCTCCCTATAAAATATCCGTGCTTGAAGATGCAAGCGATGTTAATGGAACGCTTTGAAATTGTTGATTGTGATAATCAAAAATTCGTTTACAAAATATGAAATAGATAATAAAACAAATTTTGTAGAGTCATTAGAATTTTTTTTATGCAGGCGATACGAAAAAAATGAGCAATGCTGTCGCCGGGACACGAACCTGGACCTTTCGAATACGCGCCGACTGTGCTAACCACTACACCACGAAGGCATGCAGAAAGGAAAGCAAAAATACCTTATAATTCCTAATTCCAAATTTGGGCTTTCAGATGTCCATATTGGAGTGGAGGATTATGTTATTCAAAATTTAATGTCTCTAGGTACCGTTGATTTTTCACAATGCGAGAAACATACATACATTCATGCAGATTCTTCCTTATTTAATTTTTTTAAATATAATGCAGAGCTCTAATACTTGGTGGCAACAATTTGGAAAGGGATTGAGACTTTTATAGTGAACCAACGCAAAATGTTAAAAAAAACGCCTCTTTGGACGTGATTTAAAATGAAACATACCAGATTTTTTTTTCATTGTCTTTTCACATTAACCGATGACTTCTGGTAACTTTCATTTCCGTGTGAAGTTTTAAGCATATCAATTCAAACTCCCTCAGAAAACACAAAGGATATTTTCCGTTTATAAATACTTTAAATCAGGGGAAAATATCATAATGGACGAAACTGAAATAGATACGTTATAGACAAGGATGGTGAAAGGAATTATAAAAGCAATTAATTGTAAGCTTCTTTTATAGATGCTATGCTTACAAGAATCTAAACAGTAATAGATTCAGTCTAGCTCATAAATTAAAACGGCTGGTAATTTTCGTGTTTTCAGCACGTAAGACAAATTGTCTGTCTTAAAATTCCCCCATGGAAAGCACTCATTCATTAATAATGTTTGTTTCTCAATTAAAATAATCTAATCAGACTCTGTAGCATGACTAGAAGTAATTTCTTGCAATGTGTTCGTCAGCATATTGTTCTAATGAAACAATTCGAGCTCTTTTTTTATGCTACATCAAACGACCCATCCATCACCAGAAACATCATTCATCAATCACGTGCGATCACTTCAAGAACTTTTATCTATCGTTTCTAGATTAAACAGATGTTTGTCGTCCACGAGTTGCATTGATTTCTTTATCATTATGTTCTGAAAACAAGCAATGGACATGATCTTATGCTTACCTAACGAAACTGAGCAGTAATTCAGTTTTCCCTTAAAAAAGGGACGTAAAAGAAGTTATCATTTTCTTTATCAAACTAATGTAAGTTACCTAACGAAACTGAGCAGTAATTCAGTTTTCCCTTAAAAAAGGGACGTAAAAGAAGTTATCATTTTCTTTATCAAACTAATTTAAGTTACAATAACACGCCGATATAATAATGACTATTGGAAAGGTCAAACAAAAATAATCAGCGTTATATTTTGCAGGACTAGTTTCGATATTTTAATTACAGAACCATCTGCATCAGCTGCCTAAATGCAAATGAACGAGATAAGATATAAAGATCAGATTAAATACTTAATATTTAATCTGATCACCATCCATATCTTTAATAAATAGCAATATACAATGTAAAATTGAACGTATTTTACAGAAATTTAACTGTTGGGTCATTTATTCTCCTATCAATGAAATTCTCTGTTCTATACTTAAGGATCTCGTATGAATGCCTGGAGTATTTACAGGATTCCTTGCCAGTGTGGTTTAATTTACATTGGTCAAACTAAGACATCCTCAAAAATTTCGCGTTCAAGAACATGAGGAACATGTTAGGAAAAGAAAACACAGAAGTCCTCTATTGCCCAGCACTGGTGATCCGAAAATCACACTTTCTAATTTTTTGCAGCCAAAATGATTCAAAAAAACATCTTCCATTAGATTTCCTAGAGGTGCCCTCCCGAGGTATTGACGTAGAGGACTCTGCGAAGTTACTGTCTAGGATCTGTACCTTGGCAGTCTCGGCCACAGGGGTATACAAATTACGAACCTAGCGGTTCTGGAGGCCCCGGAAAAGACATTTATTGGCCTGCCCATTAGTCTGGTTTGTCTTAGTGCAGGTGGTTCTAGTATCCCGGGGGTAACGCCCAGATTTGCTGTGTAATAGTTATGGCCTTCTGTGACGAGCAGCCCGAGCGACTGGTAGGTAGCAAATTGACGACCAGTGGTGGCCTGGGCTCCTAGTTGTTCCAGGTGCTTTGGCACCGATGCCTCCAAGGTTGAACCTCTGGAAAGGGGTTGAACTTCTGGGCCTAATTCGGCGGGGGGTAAAGACTCTTTGTGTCATTTAGTTGATGGAAAAGATACCAGAGATTATTTATTTATTTATTCCTAGAGGCGTTTCACATTCAAAAAATCTTTCTATTGTAGTTAAAGACCCTAATTTCAATCCATCTTTACCTTCAGCCTTTAAGGAAATTATGTTTTAGCTTTCTTGTTTCCTCAATAGATGGCACCAGTAGCTTACTTCTGTCCAGCCATTCTCATCTTAGCTTATGACCGTATCTTATCTCGTTCATTTGCACTTAGGCACCTGAAGAAGATGGGTCTGTAGTTAAACCATCGAAACTAGTCTTGCAAAATTTACAATTATTACGCCGATTCTTGTTACTTGATTTCTCCAACAAACGAAGCTATTAAAGGAATTTTTGGTTCTTTTACTATGTGCACTCATTCAAATATAATCTGACATATGCAAAAACGTTATGGTACAAGTAGTAATTTACTCCTTTATTTCATTATTATTGTGACTGAAATAATGTTATATATCTACATAGTTATTTATGATACAGCATTCATAAACCCTCAGTCAGCTGCCTGCTGAATTAGAATACATTTTTTCTTTCACTTCACCTTCCCCCTTCTCGTGAAGTGATAAATTTACATTATATAAAAGCATCATCTATCGCTTTTGAATTTTACTTTTCTCAACATCTCACTGACTGTTACATCACTGATAATTATCTACGGCATTTTTTGCCTGTTTTCAGTATATAAATGTGGCACCATTGGTAAGATCCAACATATAGAGCAGTGGTCTTGAACCAGCGGCAAGCTAGCCGCATGGGGACCCTTGAAGTAAGTTTATGGGCCACTTGAATACCTTTCATTACGTATTTGTTACAAATGCGATGTTGCAAAGACTTTAGTTATCTGGTGAATGCCGCTGGAAGAAATAGAATAGACAAAAAATATTTAATATAAAAATGACATGCTATCTAAAATAAGCCTTACAGGTTCTTAAAGTGTGTGACATTTGGTTGTATGAATAAATTTCTTTACGATAGCCTGGCACTTTAACAAGCTATTCGTAAACATTGAAAGCTTCAGTAACAAGAGCAAAGGTTAATTTTCTTCTTTAATAAATAAAAAGTTATTAACAGTTGATATCATTTTCATTAGCATTAAAAATGAACATGAATAATCCACCAGAAAAATCTGTAAATGGAGCCAATTAATTTCAAATGTAATATAAACCTCAATTAAAGATATGAAGATACAGATTTTACTAATTTTTATTCGCTCTTGTCAAAAACTAAATACCTTCAGTTACGAATTTTTGCACTAACAATAATCGCTTTGCATAGGAATACATTTTGAAGTAAACAGCTTCTTTTCGCAGCTGAAAATTAATAAGAAAAGAACTCGGTTGACCAATGAACATGCAATGAAGATAACTTCTAGTAATTTCTCTCCAGGTTATAAACCTTTTCAGAATCAAAACACCAACAAGTAACAAGCCGTAGTAGTAAATACAGAAGTTTTTAATAATTTAGATATAAACATGCATACTTTTATTTCTGTGTCGAAGAAAAATATAGTGGAAAATAGAAAGAAACTAGGTCGTCACTATTTACTCTTAAATTTTGTTCCGCTCGGAATGTTTTCGTAACTTGTTTATTTTTTGTTTAAATTAAAGTGAGTAATTTGGTCATCAATTAAACATGTTAGAATTATATGAAGTAAAACCCCATCTGAAAATTCAATATTTAACTGGTAATGTATTCGAATTACAAAGTGGCAATATATTTGAACTACAATGTTTTGCAAGTACCAAGTACCTTGCAAGATGACGAGAACAACAACATCCTTTGGCTTCCTCGTTCCGCCATAGGCACTACAGGTCCTTTCCCCCGCAGAACCGAGGCCGAGGTTCAACCTCTTTCCCGGAACCTTGAGGGGTCGGCGCAACGCACTCAATTTGGGGCGTCACTGGTCATCAATTTGCTACCCACCAGTCGCTCGGGCGAGCCCGTCGCAAGGGGACATTACCCAGCAAACCCGAGGAGTTACCCCCGGGCTACCAGTACCACCCTGCTCTAAGACATTCCGAACCCCGGGCCGGCCAATAAATGACCTTTCCGGAGCTCCCAGAACCACTAGGTTCATAATTTGTATACCCCCGTGGCCGAGACTGCCTAGGTACAGATCCTAGCCAGTAGCTTCGCAGAGTTCCCTACATCGACCCCCGGGGGGGGAGAGATGACGAAAAGAGAATACTATCGGAAATCAGATAGTCGTCCAATTAGCTCTGAGAATGAAAGGCAGTGTCGAAAATGCACGACTTTTAAATTGTTGCAAACAATTTTAGTTAGTAATAGTATGTAAATAAGAGTTTTGCTACTTTAAATATTTCAAGCGGTCCATCTTAATGCATTTCAAGGTTGAAAATTAGCAATTATAATATTTTTTTAATATTTCAAATTTTCCCCCTCACTCGTTGCCCTTTCTGGCTGTTCATCTGGAGCAAGTTCTTCACTCTAAACCCAGCTTGCTAAGACATTAAAAGCGAAAATACTTGACACAATCACTAATGTATTATTAATTAGTTACTGATGATTTTTTTCATCAAAACTTTAATTACAAGCGTAGGCAACAAAGTGATTATTAAGCACAAGCCCTGTGCACATGTACAACAATTGAACTTTTGCCAAACAAATAAGACGAAATAGTTCACGAAACTCTGATACAAAAAGAATCAATGTAAATTCAGTTTTGGAAAATATAAAATTCTTTTGAAATTCACGTCTTGAACATATCAACAGCTTCTGGAATACCAATCTGTGGAGGACTATGTGTACTCAAAATCTGGCGGCGCTATATGCCATCGTTTTTTAAGTACGAGGAACATGTATACATTTATATTGTTACGAATTCTGGGCATGACGAGATATCACCAAGCTGGCAATGGTTTTGTCACTAAATTTGGCAATAAATCGCCCAAATCCCCAAACTTGGCGACCATTTGGCGACATTTTGGTCCTATTACTGCGTAACTGCAACTGCTCTAAATGCGTACGCAACTGTAACCGTAAATGCCTTCCAGTGATTTCAAGAAATGGAAGGTACTGAAATTTCCCGGCGGCCTGGGGTAAACTATACAGGGCTGAAGAGAGCATCAGTTCTCAGTTTTAATTTCAGAGCTGTCTTGAGTATTGCGAGATCTCTGTGCGAGCCTCGCTTTTTACAGGCACTTTGCATAGCATTTTGTTTCATGTTCTTAGTAATTTGAAGTGTTAACTAATGATTGTGTTTTATCATACTGAGAAGAACTGAACGAATACTTTTGTAAAAAGATCCAGAACTGTAAAGTTTTTTTTTTTTTTAGTCTAAAGGGGCTTTGTACCTGAAGGACTGTTGTTTTCGTTTTGCGATTTTGCGTCGAAAACATTAAATATCGGTTCACTTCTCAAACTGTTGTCACTAAATATTGCAGCCCGGTATTATATTTAAAGAAATTAAATTATGAAGAATGTGCATAAATGCATGTATGTCTCTCGCATTGTGATAAAACGACGGTACCTAAAGCCATCGAATTTTGAATGACGTAATCCTACTGCGAATATGGGCATCTGGAAGCCCAAATTTAGAATTTGTTTTATTATCGATTTCATATTTTGTAAAACTTTAACAAATTTTTGATTAACAAACTCAAGGGTTTCAAAGCGAGCAATGGCAACGTTTTACAGAAAAAACATTTTTATTTCCAACGCGGGAGAGTGTGTATAGGAAATTCTAAAGATATGCTCAATTTAAAATTATTTTGCAATTGCGATATTGTTCTTTAACTGAATTTTATGGTTTAAGTGCGAAGAACATGATATTTAATAAATAAAGGTAACACACAAAATGTTAAAAAAACGTAATTTAAAATCTGAAACATTTAGTTTTTTTTTTTTTTTTAGAATAAATTTTATCAAGCTGTCATCGGTTCTGCGTGCATTCAATGCATTAAGAAGCCGTACACACGCACCAGGATTAATTCGCAGGAAATTGAAGTTTACAGCACTGCAGAGAAGATTTCCTAGAAGTTTCTTCCTCACGGTGGGGCGGATGGAGGGAGAGACTGATAGCTGTTCTTAAGCAACTGCTGACAACAGTTCTTGGGAAAACATTCCTGAATTTCGAAGATTTAACACCATTTATTCATATCTCATTTTATATATATGGCAAATAATAAAGGCTCCTAAAATTTGTTTCTCATAAGTTCAGAAAGCAAAACAATAATCTGAAAAAACTGTTCAATTACCTATCAAAATACTGTTGCATCCGAACAGGTCCGTAATGGATTGAATGCACAGAATAGATTGTCAGCTTGATAAAATTTATTTTACCAAGGGAAGCACTTTACAGTGCCAGAACTTTCTACAAATGCACTCGTGCAGCTCTTCTCAGTATCACACAGCAAAGTCAGTAGTTACACTTCAAACTACTAAGAATGTTAAACACAACGAAATGCCAAGCTCATCCAAAAAGCGAAGCTCGCATGGAGGTATCTAAAGGCGATTCCGAACTGAGAAACTGAGGCTTTTTCCGGTCTTATATAGGTTTCCTCGACCACCGAAAAATCTCTATTATATTTCCCTTCTTCGAAATTACTGGAAGGCGTATGAATCGAATACGGTTGCAGTTACATATAGGGATCAATTACTGTTATAAGTGACCGGAACAGAATGGTTGTCAAGTTTGGCAACTTTTGGAGTTTTCTCGCCAAATTGAACGACAAAAGTTAGTTACAAAAACCATCGCTAGCTTGGATCTGGCCAATTTAACGAGATAGCTATTTACTTCAATGTTAAATAGACTTGCCCCTCTTACCTTATTTTTCTAGCAAGGATTCGCATTTTTTGAGGCGATTCCTGAGACAATATTCGTAACAAAGAACATATCCAGATTTCGTTTTATCCTCTGTTGCGTTAACAGATGAAGTTCATGTCACATTATACAAAATTCGTAACAATATTAAAGACACTTGCTCTGTCTTTAAGAGCGAGTTAATTGCGATTAATGTGGGGCTTGATGCCATCCTGGCTTATGATTGTGATTTGGTGAAACTATGGATTTTATCGGACAGCCCCACTGCACTACAACATCTTGGTGGTTGGTCGTCCGTATGCGATGAAACCAGCATATCTATTCTGCTCAAGCTGAAGAAAATCTCATAGACCCACGACGTCCACCTCCAGTGGATCCCAACACATGTTAATATTAGTGGTAATGAGGTCGCTGATAAACTGGCAAAAGAGGGTAGTGAAAATGAAACGGTCACTGGCTCCTCACTTACTTATCAAGAACTTTACTCAAATGAAAGATCTAAATATAATATGGCGGCGTAATACACGTACACACGAATGGTACACAGGAACATACCCTGACTCCCTACTGGAATTCACATGTGACCGTGGCTCCCAGACTGCTCAGGCTAGACTAACAAGTGGCCACCTTAAATGTCTTTCCTTTGGTAGTGGCAGAAAAATCTACCCCGCTTGTAGAAAATGCTGTGACCATCCAGCTTCACCGGATCACATACTGGGTTGCATCGGACTTTCTAAGGGGGACTTAATATCCAATCCCCTCACTATTATTGATTTTTTGACGGTCAACAACCTTCTGGAGCTGATCTGACATCGAGGATACGCAACAACAACAACAATATTAAAATGTGTGTGTGTTTATGAACGTGAGTATGGGGCAGTTTTTTTAAGAATTCCTCCACAAAGGTATACTTCTTCTTTAAGTGGCAACAATTTTTCAATTTTTCATTCGAACAAATTTTCTAACCGAAATGAATTTGAAACTAAAAGAATTAGCATCCGGCATTAAAAATCATTGTTTTTCATTAATAGATCATTTCAGCATGCATTTGCTCTAGGATTATGAAAAAGAAGATTGCATTAGACATCCATTTTGTTCAAACGTACTGGAAATTTTATCTCGTGAAGAAAAAGAAAAATTAAAAGAAATTTCCTGTGGTAGAATTCTTAACAGAAAATTTCAAAAATAACACTTTACTTTTGGCTGAACATAAAAAAAAAAGAATCTAAAAGCATTTCAAATAAAGCCATTAAATTTGTATTGCCTTTTTGCACAACCTATTTGTGTGAAAAAGGATTTTCTTCTATGTTATATTTGAAAAATAAATACAGAACAAAATTAAAAGTGGATGCCAATTTAAATTAGATCCACTTTTAATTTTGTTAAAAAAACTAAGGGTTTGTTAAAAAACTAAGGGAAAAAAGTTAAAACTAAGTGAATTAAGAACACACATAAAGAAATTTACCTCTCTTAAACAGGTCCAAATTTCGCACTAAATTTTAGAATTGGAGTTTTATAACTCAATTTTTGGTAATTAAAATGATAATCAGTTTAATCAATTATTTTTATGTGTGCATATTTAATGGAAATAGCCAATATTTTGCGCAAATCCCAAAATATTTTTTTATGCATCTTTTGAGAAATTGAAAAATAATCATTGTAAAACGTAATGGTCGTACTAAAGTTTTTCAGTTTTGATTTAGATGATACACGTTAGTTAAAAGGTTGAGATAACGCTGCTCTTATAAGTTAATGTTTCAACGGCATTTGAACCTAAGTCAAACTATCAGAGTACAGCGCTCTTACGCCTTCGAAGTTAGCGGTGTTCTGCGCATGTCAGCAGCCATGTTGGTTGGTGTTCCGTGAGCTCGCGATTCAAGTGCTTATTTTGTGGTCAATATTTTGTGTATTAGTGTAGAAGAGGTGTTTTTTGAAACCCTTAACGTTGTGAAATGTGTTTTATTGGATAAAATTCTTCTGCATGGCTTTCTTGTGGCTTTGTGAACGAACTGTGAACTGGATGTAGCTAAGCTTAAACTACGTTTTTTTACATACTGTTGCGTTTTACGGGTTCGTGGATTTGAGAGTATCCGATGAAAACACGATGAAGAACAATAAAAAGCACAATTTATTTACAAGAATCACTATTTACAGCACAGCTCCAAAATTACCTTTAAAAGCGTCGAAAATCTACAATAAATACACTAAAACAATCAGCAACACAGCTTCAGGCTGTAACTGTAAAGGCAGCAGCTTAACTGCCAAGCTATACTGTAAAGGTAGCTTCACGGCTAAGCACTATCTCGATCTCTTTCCGTTCACAAAACTCTTGCGTAGCTTAGCAGCTATTCTCGCAATTCTCACAATTAATCACTCTGCTTGCAACCCTTCACAACACTTCACAATTAACTGCTCTCAGAAACGCAAGGGTTTATATAGCTTTTCTTAAAGTTCCACACGTTTCGAGAAATATCTCGACAGGAAATTATTCTAGAAGCTTCCCGATTGGACCATGGGATATCGCCAATTTGGTCGCCAAATGGGCGATAAAGTCGCCAATCTGGCAACCCTGCCATACACTATTTTATGGCAACCCTAGTGCTATGCCGGAAAGCTTACATACAGGCGCAACCGCCGAATTTTTCGCAACAATTCGAAGTTCCCTGTGTTTTGGATTATTATAACTATGAAAAAGCCGTAAGTACTGTTTTTTCACTATTTATTTGATGCCGATGCTGGATTTTATTGATTATTTTTGTCTTCATATACAGTGAACTTAAATATTTGCATACATTTTGAGCAACTCCGATTATGCATGTATTTTGCTTAATTAGATATTTTTGATTTTAACGAGATTTTATGTATATTTAAGCATTCGCACACATCCTTTCAATGTTTATGAATATTATTTGCGGAAGTATTCGTATGATTTCGATTATTTTCGCGCATGAAGCTTAATTGCACTGTTTTTACATGAAATCGCTGTGTTTTGAAATATTACGTGTTTTAATGAAAATTTATAGATATTTTATGTACCTTCACAGCTTTTTTTAGAATTTTGAAGGTATAGTATTATATGAAATTTTTAATGACAGGAACTTGAATTTTTTCCATAAATTGTAAATAACGAATTTACGACCTTAAATCATTCAGTTGCAGGTTATCAGGTCACATTCACACCTTTTTTGATATGTTTCATACACATTGAATTAGAATTTTTCATTGTATTTTGACCCTTTAATTATACATTCTGTTTCATGTTTTCATTTCAATTTTATATGTATTTGATATTTAATCTGAATTTAACGTGACTTCATGTATATTTAAGCTTATGCACACATATTTTGAGTGTTTATGAACGTTATTTGCACAAACATTTTGGTATTCACATATTTTCGATCTCTTCATACATGAAGCCTAATTACATTGAGTTATTGTGTTAAGTGCTATGTTTTGAAATGTTATGGATTTGCATGAATATTTACAGAGTTTATTTTGAATTTTAAATGCATAAATCTTGATGAAACTTTGAATGAAGTGTTTTCTTCCATAACTGAACATAATGATGTCAAGACGCCTTAAACTGATTTGTGGAGGAGTATAGTATTAGATGAAGTTTTGAATGACGGGAACTTGAATTTTCTTCCATAAATTGTAAATAGTGAATCACTTAAGTCACTTTCACACATTTTCTGATAAGTTAAGTCACTTTCTGATCAATTAAGTCACTTTCACACAGTTTCTAATATAATTACTTAAAGCTTATGAGGGTCATTGTGGAAACGAGAGGACCGGCGCACATGCTAAGCAATCGGCCTCTGAGCCCAACGTACAAAATAGTGAACTACCTGGTTCTAGAGAAATGGCAGTTAGAAAAATGAAAAAATATTTTGTGGAAAAGCCTATGGGCACAGCCAGATGAAAATAAAGGATTTGTTACTATAACTGGATTGCTGAAAAATGGTTATTAATAATGATATTGAATTTAACCAATTATTAACCGGCCTTGGTAGGTTCCCTTTGGACCATTATAGATTTCATTTACAAGAAAATAAATATTGTCTTAAGTGTAAGGTTATTGGGTGACGCCAGGCATTTCGTGGTAGATTGTGTACTTATAAAGTTTATTAGAGAATAATTTAGTCTTGTTAATTTTGATAATTATGTAAATTTTTAAATCTTATGTTGGAGACAGCACGTGTTTTATTAATGCTAACAGATCTTTAGTTGATGCTGAGATTTAATTTTTGTGTTTGTTACCTTTTTTTTTGTAACATACCTTTGCCTTAGTTAGGTATTTGGGGAAAGGGCAGAATCACTCACTGCTTGGCACCTTTTTAAGATCGGTATCAATATACATATCGACCTTTTTTCACTGAAAAAAAAATCCCAGAATTGCACAAACTCCGCACTGCGCACTTTCTTGACTTTGCCCATGTACACATCGATCTATTTTTATTTAAAAATTCAAAAGAAATTGAGAAAAATCCATTTCTTCTTACTCTCGGTAAAAAGCGCCAAACAAAATGCGTCAAAGAGGTGGGCGATTCTGCACTTTACCGAGTTATTTTTAGTTCTCTTCTTTCCTTTTGCGTCACCCCCATTCGTGGATTTGTGGTAACCCGATTGGATGTAATTTATGATTTTGGTTCGTTTCTTTATACTAAATTTTAAGTTTCTCGGAAGCGTTGTGTTTTATTTATTTTTTTTTAATTTTATACGAGTTCTCTTTATTGGGTAAAAGTTTACAATTGGGTGCTCCTTGTTTGTTGGCGATTCTTTTTTGACGCCAAGATAGGCGCCAGAAAGGTACAATTTCAAGGTGGCCGCTACACAAAACCAAAATAAGAAGTCAAAGAATTTCACAAATTCCATGTCCATGACACATCGACCTATTTTCACTTAAAAAAAATCAGAGAATTGCACAAACTAGTCATTACACACTGCTTTGTCCATGTGCACATCGATTTATTTTCACTTAAAAAAATCAAAAAGCTAAAACCAAGTTAAAATTCTCATGGTAACCAGAAATGGGGTTTCATCGCCAAAACTGAACAATGTTTCGCCAATCGAAAGGGCATCCAATTCAGAGCCCTTTATTGTTTTGGGGGACCGATCGGGTAGTTGGTTGCCTTCGTTTGTAATCGGATGGAGGAGTTTCTGTTAAGCTGTGGGGCCACTTGTGGCTAGGCTGGCTGGACGGCTTTCTCATGTTTTACCTCCGATGCTAGTGGGCTCAAGATAGACCTGATTTAATAATGAGGAGTTGTGCTGAGTGTCATGTAGTGTCAAAAGGAATGTTTTGTAAGTTTTTGAACGAGAAGAATCTGTGGGGCCAAAGTGGTAACCATCCAGCAGTGTGGGGGTAGGCTCCGCGGCAAGACTTGACAAAATTTATTGCACCGATTTAATGAAGTGCCACATTATAAGAGATTTACCTGCAGATTCTTTTACTTGTGCATTTTGTGTAACTTTTGCGTAGTTACAAGGTATGTGGCATGATATTTTCTTGCCACATATACTACTTTTTATGACCAATTGATTATCGCTTAACTATAAAGTGAATTCGAATGCTATCCATATCAGTTGATATGTGATTGATTAATTTTCATACTAAGAAATAACAGTTTTTCAAACATATCAACTGCTTCTTCATTTAGAAAGGCTTTATAATATTACATTTCTTTCCTTAATGTTTGAGCAAAAACCAGTTGAAAAATGAAAATAGCTGCAGTACTGATACATAACAATGAAACCACTTTTTGAATGCAGATATTTTATTGATGATATTGTTACGATTTAAAAAAAAGCCAAAATATTTTTAATTGCACAGTTTTTAAACATTACATTATTTATTTGTATCATTTAAAGATGACACGTGATTGGCAGTTATTAATGATTTTCCTTTTACTATCTTTTCACCATACTTAGTGAGTTTTAAGTTTTTTGAAGTTTGTGATTTTATACAGAGAGGATAGGCGCATGCTTCTATGAAGCATAATTAATATGCACAGAATAAGTATTTCTTCAATATGTGCTTTATATGTGTGTGTTTTGCTAAGCAAAACATATTCTGCGAAATCTGCGCAAGCCTTGACTTGGCCCTTTCATGTGCTAAAGTTTGAAGATTACTGATTTAAATTTTCGAAATAAACAGTGGAAGCCTTGCTGCTTTACAGATAAAGGCTAATATCTTTTCCTCTCATTAGAGATATGATGACAGGGAGCAAATGTTTGATTTAAACGCCTCCTAACAATACCATTGGTTACCAGTCACTCTTATTTCTACTCTACTCTTCTCTTCATTTAGAATATTAATATATCTACTTTTTGACATATTTATCAGTTTCACTACGTTTGAGACTCTGGCTCGCCTGCAAAATTTAATTGAGGCAATAGTTTAAGGCTACGTTTGCTTGAAGAAGTGTCATTTTTATATCCCGTTTTTCTATTTCTTTTAATATATCTTTATTTTGGCTTAATTTCTGAATTGGCGCAAGCCACATTTATCCTAAAATAAACCAGAGTAAAGATAGAACGGACGGTGGTACCCGTTAGTCCAGAAAAGCTATCAGTCTCCAAACGGCATTTTGCGTCCAACCACTTTAAATGTCCGAATCATTTTTCAAATTGTTGCCACTTAATATTATTGCCCTGTATTATATTTAAAGAAACTAAATAACGAAAAATCTACATGAATGTATGTGTGCTTCTCACACTGTGAAAAAACTACTGTATTAGAACAATTAAACTTAGAATAGCATAGTCTTCCACCTGAATATGGACACCTTGAAGCCCTATTTCGAATTTGTTTTATTGTCTGTTTCATATTTTGTAAAACTTTAAAGAATTTTTGATTACAAACTCAACAGTTTCAAAGCGAGCAGTAGCAACACTGTAGGAAAGAAAACATTTTTATCTCCAGCACTCGAGACTGTCTGACCGAAATTCTAAAGATACGCTGTTTTTGAATATTTTTAGCCCAATGGGGCGTTAGCCCAAATGCTCTCGAAATGTTTCTGTAAAGGAAAAAAACGCCCTCTCGTGCGTAATATAAAATCAAAAATCTTTCAGTATTTTTAGCCCAAAGTAGCGTTAGCTCAGAAGGGCTATTAATTTCGTTTTGGCATTTTGCGTTGATTCACTGTAAATGTCAGTATCACTTCTTAAACTGTTGCAAATATTATCGCTCTGTGTTATAGTTAAAGAAATTAAATAATGAAGAATTGCAGAAACGTATGTATGTTTCTCGCATTGTAATACAACAACGGTTCCTAGAGCCATCAGATTGTGAATAACGTAATCCTCCTCCGAATATGACATCTGGAAGCCCAAATTTGGAATTTCCTTTATTATCGATTTCCTATTTAGTAACACTTTAACGAATTTTTGATTAAGAAACTCAATGATTTCAACGCGAGCAAGGGCAACACTGTACGAAAAAACAAATTATCGTTAGCACGCCAGAGTGTGTATAGGAAATTCTAAAGATATGCTCTTTTTAAAAATTTTGTTATATTCCTGAACTGAATTTTATGGTTTAAATGCAAAGAACATGATATTTAATATATAAAGGTAACAAAGAAAACGTTAAAAAAACGCCCTTTTGGGCGTAGTGTAAAGTCTGAAATCTGAAAGCCCTTTTAGGCTTTCAGCTTTTAGCCTAAAGGAGCCTTAGCCCAGATGGTTATTAGTCTCGAAATATCATTTAGCGTCGATTTACTCTAAACGGCGTATCATTTTTTAAATTGTTGCCACCAAATATTATCGCTTTGTATTATACTTGGAAAAAATTAATTAATGTAGAATTTACATAAATGTATGTATGTTTCTCACATTGTGGATAAAAGAGTCATCACACTTTGAATAACGGAATCCTCCACCCGAACATGGGCAACTGGAAAATAAAGCGACTCCAGCTCGCGCAACTGTCTGTCGGAAATTCTAAAGATCTGCTGTTTTTAAACATTTTGCGATGTAGCTGTTGAACTGAATTTTGTGTAGTTTAAGTGCGAAAAACATGATACTTAAAAAATAAAGGTAACACACAAAGCGTTAAAAAAAAGCCCCTTTGAGCGGAATTTAAAATCTGAAAGCTTTCAGTTTTCTAACTTTATTTTCATTTTTTTTAAAATAAAAATCGAAGTATTATCGGTGAAATGTTCTTAAAAGTTCTTCGAATGAATTTCATTAATTCACCGTATGGAATTGGTTTGCTAGTGAGTTGTAATCAACGCTTTCAAGAATGATGCTCCAATTCAGCGCCTTTTTTCAGAATTTTTATTTCAGCCGCGCAGAAGATATGTAATATATCTACATATAAAAAATAACAGCTAAGATACATACAAAAATCAAATGACAGTACTAAAGGAAACTTGAGATTAGGCCTACTAATAAACATCAGAAATGAGCCATTTTGCGAAAAAATTATACGATATTAAAATACTTAGCAATTCGAGCATTGTTGTTTTTATTTAACATATGGCATCACATTTTGGCATAATGAAATCTATAGATATAACGAATGATTCCAAAATTGACAAACGATGAATGAGAAGACTTTAGAATCAGCATTTATCCATGCGACTTGGCAAAAATTGGCATTACGTGAAGAATGAAATCTTTCTTTCATGCCTCTCCATTTACAGCCGATTCTCAAAGCGCGACCGTTCTCAAAACAAAAGATCTTCAGTTAAGTTAAAATTCAATCAGTTTGTTATTGATTAATAAACCGAGTGACTTAATAAGTTTCCGCCTTAGTAATTTCAATCGTTATTTTATTTTTAGTAATATATGTAACTGATGTAAGTTATAATTTTTAATTTATAATATACCCAATTGAAAATTTTTGTATTTGCAGCTTTGTTTCAAATGCGTTATAAAAAATGTTGCTTTAATAAAAAATGTTTCTAATTTTTCCCAAATGCGCAAATGAAATATGGTTCTAACACCTTAAGTTTAGTAGAACAGAATCATTTTCTTTTTAATTTTTATGATGCTTTATATTTTTAGCACAAAGGGCTATTAGTCGCAACACGGCATTTTGAGTAGTTTCACTTTCTGCGTTAGTTTACTTTTCAAACTATTGCCACCAAATATTATCGCCCTTTATTATATTTAAAGAAACTAAATAATGAAGGATCTGCATGAACGTTTCTCACATTGTGGGAAAACAACAGTAGCTAGAGCCATCAAATGTTGAATAACGTGGCCCTCCAACCGAACATGGGCACTTGGAAGCCCGAATTTTGAATTTCGAATTTGTTTTATTATCTATTTCAAATTTTGTAAAGCTTTAACGAATTTCTGATTAACAAACTCGACGATTTTTAAAGCGAGTAACTGCAACACTGTATGAAAAGGAAAAACATTTCTATCTTTAGCGGCCGAGACTGTCGTCGGAAATTCTAAAGATATGCTTTTTTTTAATATTCTGTGATATTATTGTTGAATTGAATTTTATGGTTTAAGTACCAAGAACGTGACATTTATTAAGTAAAGGTAACACTCAAAACTTAAAAAAAAAACGCCCTTTTGGGCGTAATATAAAATCTAAAAGGTTTCAGATTTACTTTTTTTAAAATATGTATACTTTTAATATTCAATTAAAAATTCAATGTTAGACTGTTCTTCGAGATACTCGTTTGTAATTTAAAGTTGGAGTTTCTTTTCTTTTTTTTAATTATTTTCATTTCTTTGTTAAAATGTTTAGTTACCCTAAAGATTTAAATCATGTAAATAGCTTTTGTATCATCTAAATTCATTACAAAGAAACAAAAAAGGCGAAATAATTCATTCCTATTCTTGAAAGTTTTTATAGGTAGCTTGACTTCCAAGTCACGGCTCACTTAACCTTAGCAATTTGCAGCTGTAATCAAACTGTTGCTTCTCATTTCATATGTAAAATAAATTTCCGTTAAGAAAACGTGCCTTTGCAATATAAAGAACTCCATTGTTCTCATTACCTGAACTAAATCTTCAACTTATACCAAGTCTTAAAACATAAACACATACATTTCTCTTAAAATGGTGCTAAATAGTTTGAATTTACTTGGTTCACAAGAATCATTTTAAACTGAAATTTGTAACTGGAACCTGTGAATATGTGTACAAGCATAAGTAGGAAAATGACGTAATTTTCTCTTTTTTTTTTCACATGTTGCAAAATGTAACCAGAAATTTGCAACTATATTTTTCTCTGCTTTATTCTCTCCAAAAATATTTCTGCCTTTTCTTATAGCTTTTAGATATGTACACTGCGCGCGCGCAAAAAAAAAACGGAGGGGACAGTTCCACATCTCCCGCTCTACTACTGGGCCGATTGATGACATTCAACTTGCGTCTTTCATGTCTGGAAAGCGCGACTTAGGATATGTATTAGATTTAGATATATAGCCTTGTTCTAATATAGGTATTTTGACATAAAATCGGACTTTTTCTGAAATGACATGCCAATTTTATTGCATATTTCGATTATATGACTCAAATTATGCCAAAGTGCCGACTTTTGTTAAAGATCACACGAGTACTTTTTAAAAAATTAGCTTTCAGAATTTTAGCTCTTTTATGTTAATTGAATTAGATATTAATATCTCTTTTTTATTAAACTTACTTGATTCCTTCTTCCAGAATGCGAAATTTGGGCTTCATGCGAATATAATTTACACATTTTTTATGATTTATTTTTTAAATTTGTATTTTTAAATATTTTTCTAAATTTTTCGAAGAAATTTTTGTTTTTAGCGTATGAAATTTTTAACATCATCTTAAAGTAGATGTATTTCTAGGCACACCTGCAAAAAATTAGAGTAATACCTGCAAAAAAATCAGAGTTTTTTATTCAAAATTTTCTAAGATATACGTGAATTTACATATTCGCGCATTTTGAAATTTGACATTTATATTATAAGTGATAAAACGCCAAATGTGCTTTACGCGCTTTGTTTAAATTATTTGAAAATATGAAAGATGACTTTTTTCTGCTCGTCTACAATGAAAAAAAGGGAAACTAAAATAAATTGCTATAAATTAAGAAGTTCGCCAAGTAAATTATTGTTGGCGCAAACTAAAAAACAATACGTCAAAATAATTTTCTGAATTTCTCCGTAAATTTCGCACCAAATTTTCCAAAATTTAATATTTAGGCATAATTTGAGTCGTAGGATAGAAATATGGAAAAAATTGGGATGTTATTTCAGAAAAAGTCCTATTTTGGGTCAAAATACCTATGTTAGAACAATTCTATATATAAATCTAATACATATCCTAAATCGCGCTTTCGAAACATGAGAAACGCAATTTCAATTTCGTCAATCGAAACAGTAGAACAGGAGATATTGAACTGTCCCCCCCCTTTTTTTTGGCGCAGCGTACATTCAGTTTGTTTCGTTGTGCGGCGGGACGATTAATGACGAAATTCCTATGTCCACCCCCATTTATACCTGATACATACAAACTGCAATTATATGTCTTGTCTTATTTATTGTCAAAATTTTCATCATTCGGTATCTGTTTATCGAAAATCACATTATTCAAGAATCCAACGAATATTTGAAGCTAAACGTTGTTCCTTCAAATTGGACCTGCTTAAATATATTTATATTATGATTTTTAACTACCGTATTTCCCCTTGTATAATGCGTTCCCACGTATAAAACAGACCTTGATTTTGAAACCCGAAAATTGGGAGAAAAAAATAAATAAATAAAGAGTTACGGAATTGAAGAACTGGTGTTTATTAACTTGCTGCATTACAATATAATAGGAGAAAAATACTGCATAAAACCACTGAAATCAACGTTTATTTAGTACACAGCCCATCACCATTGACAAAACTTCCATCTGTTAGCTGGACCTCATTTCTCCAAATGCGTTGCATCAATTCAACTTTATTGTTTGTCTTGTCCTACAAGGATTCATTTGTGGTTCCTTATCTTTGGGTTAAAGATAACTTAGGCACCATTTATACCGTCGAATAAATGTCATAACTCAAGTCAGCTTCGTTGCTAGGTAACCAGACCTTGCTACGTCACAATAACTGGTTTAGGGCTTTGGGCATAAAGTTCGAAGTTTTACCCCTTATGCCGACTTGGTATAAGAGTTAACCAATCAGAGCGAAGGCGCGACACCACTTGAGCAGGAAAGCTGTAGACACAGTCACGCATGCATAAACTTAGCTTCTCTAGTCCGCTACGGCTTAGACCCTGTCTTGCAGGTGTGAACGGAACTCCCGCATTTTATGCCGCATTTATATCAACATCTGAAGAGCCTTAAGCTCCGTTCAGACGGTGGTATAAATGTCATACGTGGCTTAAGCCGAACTTAATTGCTAGCTAACCTGACCTCCCTACATCGCCAAAACTGCTTTAGGGGTTTTGGAATAAAGTTCGAATTTTTTAACTTTATGCCGACTTTTGTATAAGAATCGACCAATCAGAGCGCGCGCGCGAAACCATGTTGAGCGGGAAAGGTGAAGACGCAATCACTCATGCCCAAATTTAGCTTATCTGATTGGCTATGGCCTAGAACTTGTCTCCCAGATGTGAACAGAACTCCCGCATTTTATATCTTATGATTATGCCTCTATGAGATTTATACTACCACCTGATTGGAGCCTTAGCATACACTAAGGGAGTAAGCTCCTAGAAAGGACACCATTTGAAACCTTCACACCACTTTGTTCGTTAATGAACGGGGGGGCGGGGGATTGTTCTTAATCTCAAATAGAATTTTAAATGTTTCGGTTTAAGGGTTAACAGGCACGCCCTGTATGTGTCGTCGGCACATACAGCGCTTGCCTGTTCTACACTCTGTATGATCCTTGGTTTCGTTCGCCGTAGCGCCATCGTTGGCGTTCCCATTGCCCCCAGCGCCACTGTTTATAAGATGCACCCACTTTTTAGACACACAATTTTTAAAGAAAAGCTGCGTCTTATACACCGGGAAATACCGTAATCTATTCCATTTCATCTGAAACTTTGATTTAATTAATTCAAAATCCGTTACTATGACCTTTAAATGTTGCCCAGACGGTATAGTGGTTAGGGGACCCTTTTACGGTACCGAAGGGTCCGGGTTTGAATCCTTGAGAAAACATGGATGTTTGTAAATGTATAGTGTCGGTGCGGCATGGTGGCGCTTTAAATATGCGGTGAGCCGAAAGTTCTCTAGGGTGGATTGGTGGAAGGGGAGAGATGTAGAAGCCTCTGGATTCCCCCCGGGGTGCTGTTCCTCAAAATTGAGTTGGAAAATAGAAGTCCAACCTCTCGTTGAAGTAGGCTCTGGCACCCACTCTTCTATGTAATATACACAAGACAACAACAAAAAGACTTTTAAATAAAAGTTTTTTTCAAAAATTTGGTTAAATTGTCCGGAGAAGAAGCTTGAATTTAGCAAGTTAAAATTCTTTTTATTTTTTATTAGTGACCCATTCATTACATCGCTACTTTTCTGGGTTTCGTGTGAAAAAATACAGAGGAAAGTTAATGAATCAATAAGAAAAAAAGATTCACACTGAGAACAAAAAATTTCCAAATAAGTAAATATTTGTTGCAGATCTGAGTTTAAAATCTAAGCTTAAAAAACGAATTTCAATTATCACTACTATGAAATTGAATTCGGTTAAGATAAACATTCCTATTCCATTTCATTCGATTAAGAATTTCGGAATACTTTTTCTTCTCGGAACGTTAGCCATTCTTTAGGCGGAAAGAAATTTCCATTTCAGTGAAACACTCAAAATATTTTACTGCCATTAGAGTATATTAAAAAAGAGAAAAAAGAAAAAGCAAGAAAAGGAAAGAAAGAAGAATATTTAATTCTGTATCGGAAAATGAGAATGCATAAAGAATTACTTAAACATAAATAATTGCTTATTAAACTTATCTTGAAAAACATTTTCTTAAAACTTTTAAAAGACTGTAGATTTTGTTGTTCGTTTGTTTTAATATCTATTTTCAGATATTTTAAAAAATTTTTTGGATATTATTATTGCTGATCATGAAAACAAATGATTATTTGATGTTTGTTTTGAAAGTTCCGGCTTTAATGAAAGTAGCTTTCTTTCTTATGAGTAGAAAGTGTTTCTTATGAAAGCGTTTCTTTGAAAGAATTTTAAATCTTAATTGAAGCATTAACAGAAATTAGTGTTAGCATTATTCTGGATTCATGTTTTAAGGGATTCTTGCTCTTTCTGGATTCTTCCATAAAGAAATTTGACAATAGAATTCAATCTTCAAATACACATCACAGATAACCAAAGTATGTTTTCAAATCATTTATTTTATTAATGCATAAATGCTCCAGCAAATTAAACTCTGTTCATCAGCCAAGCTAATTTAATTACAAAACTTTTTCTACAAGAATGTGTATGGGTGTGTAACTGTGCAGAATAAAGTCGAAAAGACAATCAAGAGAGTTAGCTGGTACTCGAAAAAAAGACATAACAATTAACATATTTAAAAATCTTCTTTGCACTTATTATTTTAGCACGTATTTTAAGTGTTTTTAACTGCATTAATTTATTCACTGTTGGTGTATACTACGACTAGTATGTGCCTAAGTACCTTCTTCTTGCTTTGTATTTTTTGGCCACAACTGGGACAGTATAACTTCATAGAGGGAAAAGAAGTGAAATTTCCGAAAAAAATGTTAAATCGAGAAATATTGAGGCGTGAGATTCACACTATCGCCAAACATTTCACAGCCAGTATTTCAAGGGGAGAAAAATTTTGTTAGATACGGAAAGAAGCACAAATAACCAGTTCGTATCCAAGTACGCATTACATATACATTTTTAAAACTGAAACTAGTATGCCATTAGCACTGAGCCGAAATCACAAATCTGCAAAACCACTATGTGAGAAAAAAAGCGCTTAAAGGTTTAGTGTATCCTTTTTTTTCAGTGGCGGGTACAAGTTATCATTTGGACGCTAGTGACTATTAAAGGGACACGAGCTGTGATCACTTTATTATGGAGGCACCTAATAGATGGGCCACCTTTGCCTCCTAAGAAGGGGCGGACAGTTATCCGGGCCCTTTGGCATCGCAGTCGGCTCCCCTAACCACTATACCGTCTAGGCGGCTTAGTTTTCAGAAAAATCGAATTGTGACTTTTCCGCGGTAATCCTGATATAGCCATGTTATAAATATACATCGCTTTCTTTTAGTGTAATGTAAACTATTGGAAAAAAGCAATTGATGAAAATGTAAACAACAAAAGATACAAACATGTGGTTTTGGCATGGTGCAGAAGATTTGTAAACCATTCATACAAACAGCGCTGTTATATGAAATTAAAATTTCTGTTTATAAAGAATTCATTTTGGTTTATTACATAGTGCACACATTTTTTTCAACGAAACAATTTGTTGGTGTAATGGAAGGCGACTTCAGCTGAAAGCCAAATTATTATTGCACACCTCTGATATGCCCACATAAAAGAGCATAATGAAGCCCACGACTTGAAAACTGTTGGTTGTCGTCCATGCCATAGAGTATAAATATCAGAGCTTCGACAGGCACGTGCAAGATCGTATCGAGAGTGTAAAGGCAGCGATCTAAGAGAATTTAACCGGCACTCACGAAGACGTCACAAATTGTATCCGCGCTCACAAAAACGATTTTGTTCGTTACCAGCAACCGCAGAATTTCTGCGCAAGTCAAGCATTACTGTAGCATAGTTGTTCGAGAATACCACCAAAGTGGAACAACTGGTCTTAAGCGGGCAAAATGTGGCCGGAAACTGCCGACTGATGCTGATTTGGGGACGAAGGATACCTCGGATTACAAGGACTAGCATCCTATAACAGCCGCTTGTTATACCTGTTATCCTAGTGACAGTCGACAGCCACCATCGCTTCAGTGTTAAAGTTAGAACATCAATTTCTGCGGCTGCAGTTTCTCAAATCGTATCTGCACTGAGCGGTAGAAAGATTCGAAACGTGTCACCTGCTGCGATGCATCTAGATTCCAGCTGCTGCAGGTGGATGGTAGAATTCGTGCGCGGCGTAAACCGTACGAAGCACTGCATTCTTCATGCCAGACAGCCATTGTACAGGTTGATAGAAACGGTTAAACCGCTCAGCTGGCTTCCTTCCCGGATATACACTGGTGTGCAAAAATTAAGGACGAAGTCGAAAAATTAGCATATCTGCTGAACGAAGAGGCAGAGCGGACAGAAAGACCAATCAGGAGATTAAGTAAGGTGATGTACGGTAGCAC
This sequence comes from Stegodyphus mimosarum, assembly GCA_000611955.2. Classification (NCBI taxonomy): domain Eukaryota; kingdom Metazoa; phylum Arthropoda; class Arachnida; order Araneae; family Eresidae; genus Stegodyphus; species Stegodyphus mimosarum. The sequence continues at coordinate 363,199 of KK120442.1, forward strand.
ATGCGCAGATATGCAGGTAGACGTAATGGGGGAGTGTCTGAGTAGTATAAAGCATATTGTAGGTGTAAGAGCAGTATTTCTGACAAAGAGATTGCACGCCGTATAGCAGTTAAAATCACACCGAGTTGCTGCCTCAGCTAGAAATGGCGAATAACCAATCTGTTAGACGATATCTGGATGCTTTTACCCGAGGTCGAATCATTGGGAAGTTGGAGGAAGGCCGCAGTGTGACAAGTGTGGCTGCAGAGTTCGGAATTGCTCACAGCATCGTTTCACGACTTTGGAGACAATTTCAAACTACAGGAACAGCTATCCGGGGGTTTAGTAGTGGTCGTCCACGAGGAACCACACCCGCAGATGACCGGTATATTGCCTTACAGGCCAGAAGAAACAGGCGGCAGACAGCGGGAGAAATCGCTAGACACACGACACAGGCGACTGGACGACCGATATCGCGTTTTACCGTGGCCAGAAGACTGCACGGTGGTGGTCTGTTTGCACGACGCCCTGTACGGTGTGTACCTCTAACGCCTGCCCATCGGAGAAGGCGTTCTCTGTGGTGCCGGGAACACCGGAATTGGAGAGACAATGAATGGGGACGAGTACTCTTTACAGATGAGAGCAGATTTAGTCTGAGTTGCGATTCTAGACACATACACATCTGGACAGAGCGGGGAACACGCAATAACCCCTTCAACATCATCAAAAGGGACTGTTTTGGAGGTCGCGGAGTTCTCGTTCGAGCAGACATAATGCTTGGTAGCCGGACCGACCTTCATATCTCCCAAGGAGGTTCGTCACCTGGGACTGCTATTGTAACGAGGTTCTTCTTCCTTACATGCGTCTTTTCACAAGGGCTATGGGTCCTCAGTTCCTCTTCATGGACGACAACGCTCCACCTCATCGCACAGTTACTGTCGAAGAGCTGTTGGAGAGTGAAGATATTGAACACATGGATTGGTCGGCAAGGTCTCTGGATCTAAATCCCGTCAAGCATGTACGGAACTTACTAGGGAGACCCGTGGCAGCACGTAACTTATCGCCAGTAACGATTCCGAAACTGCGATTGGTGCTACAAGAGGAACGAGCAGCAGTGTCTCAACAGCTCATTAACAACCACATATCCAGCATGCACAAATGATGTGAAACCTGCCTAGCAGTCAGGGGAGATCATATCCCCTATTAAAGACCGGATGTTTCTTGGTGGACACCCATCACAGGGATGTTTCGGCCTTCAGTCGCATTGCGCTCCATGCTACTTTTTCAATAAAGCTTCTTTTTATCCCTCTGATTTCTCTTTTAGTAAGTGTTGCTTACATTACTCATGTCCTTACGTATTGGGGATCTTACGGTATTAAATGTGTTGATTTGGAAAGCTTTTGTACAAAGTTATATTGAAAAAACCGTCTCGTCCTTAATTTTTGCACACCAGTGTATCTGGGTATACCCATAAGGAATTGAGTGCCAACTCAGCATGGAGATTCCGGAGTGGACCATACCAAGGTAACACAATTCCGCGGAGACGGTAAATTTGTTGTTCTATGCATGTAAGTAAGGGTCATTTGGGCACGGTTACAGGGCCCTTGAGAAGTAGCTAGATTCTATTGTCCTACATAAAATCTATTAAAAAAGGTACTACTGTCTAAAAATTAGGTAATAGGGAATTATATCTGAATATGGAAGTATTTACACTGTTGTTGCATTACATAAGATTAAGTGTTATAAGTGCGTAGATTTATATGGAATTACAAAGTTGATAATAGCATTCATAAATTCAAACATTACATATAATAATGCTAGTGGTTACCACCAATGGGGTTACAGACAGAGCAGTGCAGGAGCCTTACAAGTATGCATTAAATGAGAGTTGTGTGCTAGTGCACACTTCCATTTAATGGTGATGCATTACTATGTAGTTACCAGTTGACAGTCAGATGTAGGTAGCTGTGCAGTAACTGATGACCCTAACTAGCAAGGTTTGATGAGCAAAGTTAGCCATAGTCACCGAGATGCTGTGTGCTCAGTCAGGAAATTTCTGCCCGCGTGTACACACTGGACCCCAAAAGCTTACAGGTGACGAAGGTCGGGGACGCCTGGTGGCTACCAGAGATAAACAGGCATTTATCCCTCGCCCTCCAGTATCTAGAGGCAACAACTTCCTGGAGCCCCATAAAGCTACACCGGGAGTTTATTTTTAAAATTAAGAAGTGACATGGCCATACAAGGGCGCATCTTCATGACATCCGTGTGCTGAGATACAGAGGTTTCAGATTACATAGACATTATATGTGAAAATACATAGAAACACTCAAATAACAAAAAAAAAACTGAAATATGCACACAGGTACACAAATACATATTTTACATATATAAAAGACGCAAAATACATAAGGATACACTTAAGAATAAAGGGAATTAGAATAAGCAGGGCAGTTCAGTCCCGTTATGGTCTATCCAGGGTACACTTCCAGGACTTATGTACGATATGATGAAATATTATATGAATACAATGAGGGTGCTTATGTACAATATTATGATGTCCATTACTATATTGCATATCATAACTATGGATCAGTATTGATTGTGCCATAACGCAGTTGCAGGGCAAAGGGATACTTGTTCAATATATGGTGAAATACATTGCTAAGATATATTGCGTGGCTATGCATTGCTGTGCCAGGATACATACTGATGTTTACATTACTGTAATACAAAAGACTTTTGACCCAAATTACTATAATACATGATAACATTTAAGAACATACTGAAGAGTATAAGCATATCTCTCTCTGTGTATCTGTGTACGATTACTCTTAAAGTTCGTAATACTTAGGTGCAATCATAGTGTTATAATACAGCAAAAATTGTTAGATGCAAACCAATAACTTACTATAATATAACTATGGTACAATATCGATTGTATTACTATGTTGCATTACTGATGTTTATATCACTATAAAATAACATTAACACATATTGCTGTTATACATAACAACATTTAAAAAACATACTGAGAAATAAAGGCCCAGAGTTTAGCATAATTTTACATAGTTGGTCTCAAAGTGCATAATACTTTGGTATAATTACAGTGTTAGTTGCAGAACGATAACTTTACTATAATACATTATGACTATGGTACAATAGTGATTGCATTACTATATTACATTACTGATGATTACATCACTATAATACACTACTATAATACTTAAAAACATAAACACACAATAACATAAAACATAAACACTCAAGTGCAATACATACAGAGAAAAAAAAACCACATAGCATATAAAACATAACAATGCACGTGATACCAATAAACACACATTGCTGTAACATAAAAACATTTAAAAACATACTAAAAACGTAAGGCGCATAATATCTAGGTGCAATCACAGTGCAGTCGTATGTTAATAATTATGAGATGCAGAACGATAACTTTACTATAATACATTATGACTATGGTACATTACTGATTGTATTACTAAGTTACATTACTGATGGTTACACCACCATAATACATTGCTGTAATACATAATAACCTTAACAGGCATTGCTGTAGTACATAACAATAAGCAAACATTGCTGTGATACATAGGAACATTTAAAAACATGCTGAAAATATAGGCGCATCGTTTAACAAAGCTATACATAGTTACTTTGAAAGTGCATAATGCTTGGGTGCAATTACAGTGCTATATTTCATTAATAATTATGAAATGCAGAGCAATGACTTAACTATAACACAGTATGACAATGGTACAATACCGGTTGCATTACTTTGTTACATTACTGATTTGTTACATTACACCACGTTATGTTACATTACTGAAAATAGACCACTGCTATACGTAGTAACTTAACTTAAACACACATTGTTGTAATGCATAATAACTTTTAAAAATACACTGAGATCTCTCAGTTTATTTTTAAAATCATTAGTAAAGCGTTTTCGACCATGCATTGCTATGTGATTTCCCATCGTCTAGGTGTACTCTATCGCTCCTGAAAGTTTGTCATTGCTATACTGAGACATTCTGTGTATCATTTCAGTGCATTTTACTTTGGAAAATGGTATTTTCTCGTATTCCAAAAGCCTATGAAAAATTCATGGGCCATTCAAGGATTAAAAGATTGACTTAAACTTTGAGAGCAGCGTATTTCTCGCGCAAAGTTAAATAAAAGTTAGAATTAAAATTATTTGAAAAGGAAATATAATATGGAATTTGTAAAAGAAATTTAAAAAGCAATAAGAAAAATATGAAGCTGGCAGAAAATATTAATCTCTGGGAATCTTGAAAATCTTCTAAAATTCGCAAATTACGGAAATTCTTAATGCGATAAACTTCTTACCTTAATCATAATTCTTTTATTTCGCCTGGATACATAGATAATTATTCTAAAGATTGCTGACTACCAATGGCCTAACAGCAAAATCGTTTAACGCTGATAGTTCGAGCCAGGTTTAAATCCCAGTGAATGACCTGGCTAAGCAGTGTAATATGAATAAATCCATTTTGCCTTAGAAGTTCTCCACGAAAGCATCCCTCCCCTCAGATAAATAGTCGTGATGTGCATTGCCATAAATCAAATAATCTCGTGCACTGTGAAGTTTAAAGATTTCCTTGAATGCGTAAAAACTTTTGGATGTGAGGAACTAGAATATAGGAATAATCGCACTATACGAAGATGCAGTGAGATGGATATAATACTTCGGGACTGCGACTATGTGTGGAAGAACTGGATATTCACTGAAAGAAGATATTGCAAATCGCAATACTAATTGAAACAAGTGATAGTCATAGTCGACTTATGTTGTGACAGACTAATGTTTTTATAGTGCAAGTATTCCTGATATTCAAAAACTTCCGCTTGCTTAGAATTTATGCGTAAAACGTCAGGATAAATTCTAAGCTATTAGAAAATGACACTTTTCGAACATTTCTTAAGTTTCCGACTAAATTTCACGACATCCTGTGTATAATTGCTCAAGTGCAAATATGTGAGAGAAGCTTCCTCTGTTTTCCTACCCGCTTTCGCACAGAAATGGGACAGGTATCTCCGGAACATTTTGATTGTAGAACGAATGCATAGCAAGGACATGCTGCTTCATTTTCTTAGAATACTTCCTTTAGCCTCAATCTTTCGTTCAGAAGACATAAGCAAATTTCATTTCAAAAGTAAAATGGCAAGTAGAAATTAAGCACTATTAACATATTCCATTCAAGAAGCCCACACCAACAAACTAATCCGCTGTTGTCAAAACAATTCCTGATCTGACATTTACACTATACAACAGAAGTTCTAAAATAGTATCTAATTTGGCATAACGTATTGTTCTGCTCTTAATAAAAAGTCAGAAAAAAAGATGTAATATACGATTCCTCTTATTCGCTTTCCGGCAGTAATAGAGTACTGGAATTTAAGCAAGTAAAGTATTAAGTTTTAAGTAGCTACACTATTAAAATCTGTGTGCGTCTGTCTGTCTGTTTGTTTGTGGCATCATCTCCTCCAGAACGGCGGGGAGTTGAGCTTCGAGAGACGTACCCCCGGATTTCAAAAATTCGTGGGAAGCCTTTCCGACCATGGAGATAAGAATAAAAGGAGGGACCAACCTCACACATTGAGTGAAATACTACTCTCGGGCTTTGGTTTTTTATTTTTTGTATTAAGATGGGGTGTTTTTTGCAATGAACGTCTATGGAAAGAAGGAAAGGCTTCATAGACGTAATGTAAACCAGTTTGTCTTCTACGCCACTAGAAAGAAAAGGGAACATTCGCCAAGGGATTTGGCGACGAAACCTGTTGGCGAGAATTTCCCCTCTGTGATGTACCGGACTTGGCCGAGACAAAGAATATGTATTGTTAAGAAGGAAAACTTCGCAGCAGCAAAAGTGGCTCCCTTCGAACGAAAAGGGAAACAGCTCCGCATGCGTGAAATATCTGTCGCCAAAAAGCGCTTAATCTCTGGGAATCTTGAAAAGATTCAGCGATGTCGAAGATGTCGAAGTTCAAACAGGTTCGACGCTCACGTTTATCAAAAGTTTAAAGCTGTGTGACTTCATTTTTCGCTCCATATTGACGGATATAAAATCAGACATCAAACTGCGATATGTTTAATGCCAGTTCAACAGCCAGTGAAAGTGAAACTTTACCTAATATTTCACCATTTTCTAAGTCAAAGAACGATTCATCTTAATCCGTGTTCCTCAATTTCCCATACCCTTGGCGGAGGAGGAAAATCTCGGCGGCTGGTACATCACAGAGGGAAAATTCTCGCCAACAGGTTCCGTCGCCAAATCTCTTGACGAATGTTCCCTTTTCTTTCTAGCGGCGTAGAAGAAACTGGTTTACATTACGTCTATGGAGCCTTTCCTTCCTTACATAGACGTTCTCTGGCCGAGATTTTCCTCCTCCGCCACGTGTATTGGAAATTGAGGAACACGGGTTAAGATGAATCGTTCTTTGTCTTCCTTCTTCCATGATTCCGACCACTCTCACCATCGTACGAATTTACTTAGATATTAATTAAAAACTCTGAAAACACTAATTTTCGCACTCATTTTTCCGAGTGGCAGCAGTGTTGCGCACTGCAGATATTTCGAAAAGTGTTGCCACTGTTAGCTTTCAAATCGTAGACTTCGTTAATAAAAAATTTGTAAGTTTTACAAAATATGAAATAAAAATGACATTGCCAAACATTAAATATACTAGTAAAGGTCATATTCTGACGTTGAAGAAAGCACGCGATTGCACGTGACGTCCCTGTATGTCGAAAATTGTTCGTTAATGTCAACATTTTAAATAAATAGCTGCTGTTGGCAATATTTTTGTTTCTGGTTAGTATAACTGACACGATGCATTATTGGCACTTTAATTCTTTTATTGATATTGGGATATGTTACATTACATTAAATTTAAATCATGACGTCATACGTATTAAACTGAGGTGTCAAAAATTTTTGTTTCCTGGTTTGACAGCAAAAAAAATTATTTACGAATTTGTTGTTGCTTGGTAAGAAAGAACTAATTTCTTTCATACTGAAATGTTTTCATACATTTTCTTATCAAGGGTATATAGAACTTACCAATTTTCCTTTGGCTGCAGTCCGCTAGTTTTAAAGCATAAAATGATTTGATGAGATTTAAAAAATAACAATAAATAAGCTGATGGCCTTTAGTACACGATTGAACCTAAAGCATTAAGCATTTACCTGGAGTGAAAGATAAGAAACTGACTATATCCGTTCAAAGAATTTTTCATTATCAGTTCATTTTCATTCTCCATACAATTTTCTGTGCTATTCTTTTAATTGAAAAATGCAAAATAGGGAGGTTAACTATGTTCTTTCTCATCGTTTAATTACGGAAACGTTATTTAATGGCATCGGTAAAAGAAAGATATTTTATTTGAAACTTCATCTTTGGTGTTCGCGAAAACTCATTGAAGCTTAACAAATCTTTTAAAACGCACGCTTCGCTTATCACTAAGAGCAACAAAATTTCCGAAAGAAAGAAAAGTCTTTCAAAAACTCTTTCTTCTCGTGAAATAAACTTAAAAGCCTGACGCGGGAATTCGCAGCAATAAAAGAGTCCTGGATTTTCTGCGTGACTTGAACCTGTTTCTTCAAATAAGGCAACTGCAACTTTTCGGTTTTATTCTAGTCTTGGACTTCTTGTGTGAGTTTCTAAACTGATTTGGGTTTCAGTTATGCGCCGCTTTCGTTCCATAGAGGAAAAGTTCCGAAAAAAAAGTACGATGTGCAGACCCAGAACTTTTCTAAACTCAAACACACGCTGGTAATGTAAATTCCAAACCAAACTCCCTTTCACTCGGTTTGAAACAACCTCTAAATATTGATGCAAAGTAGATGAGGATTTTTACAGTCGGCATTCTTCTATCTTGAACAACTGAATTTTTAACGAATCTTGACAAATACTTTGTTGAGTTTCCCAGAACCTTTTTTTTTCTGCTTGCTTCGTCTTTCTCTAAAATAATGTAAACTAAATTAAAATGATAATTCATGTATCTTGATACTTTGCCTTTATAGAATTGTTCGCATTTTTTACTTCCTCCTCCATATATATACAAAACAAACTTAGGCAGTGAAACTATACCATAAATGTGCAGTATACAGCATTGAATTACTATTAATTAGAATTATTATTAATTATAATTATTATTAATATTAGGCATACTCACCGTAGAAACATTCCTTCAAAGAAATCAATAGCACGTTGCTGAAATTTTTCAGTAGTAGTACTTGGTATAAACGTATTTATTATTATTTCATTCCTTACGTTGAAATAATTCTTTTCGTCTTGTAATAACATGTTATTTAGATGAATGAACAATAATGTAGTTAAAATTTCCGAAAGATATATAGTCATACTTTTTCAGTCCAATTCATTTCATGTGGATCTCTATGATTTTGTAGCTATTCTCACTTGGAGTAAAGTACTCAGAAATGTAAGGAATCTGTATTTCATTAAAAAGAGTAATTTAATTTTATCATTTAGGAAAAAAAAATCTGAAAGCTTTCAGATTTTATATTATGTCCAAAGTGGCCTTTTGTAACGTTTTGTGTGTTACCTTTATTTATTAATTATCATGTTCTTCTCCCTTAAACCATAAAATTCAATTCAACACCAATATCACAAAGTAATTTAAAAAGAGCATATCTTTAGAATTTCCGATACACAGTCTCGCGCGGAGAAGAAATTTTTTTTTAATACAGTGTTGCCATTGTTCGCTTTGAAATCGTTGAGCTTCTCAATCAAAAATTCTTTAACGTTCAACAAAATATGAAATAACTAATAAAACAAATTTCAAAGTTGGTCTTCCAGATGCTCATATTCGAATGGAGGATTGCATTATTCAAAATTTGATGTCTCTAGGTACCGTTGTTGTTACAGTGTGAGAAACATACATACATTCATGCAGATTCTTCGTTATTTAATTTCTTCAAATATAATGCAGCGTTCTAATACTTAGTAATAACAATATGAAAAGCGAACCGACACAAAATGCCAAGACGAAATTAATAGCTCCCTCTAAGCAAATTGCCCCTTTGGGTTAATAATTTGAATACCTAAAGAAATACAATATGCATCTTTTAAACAATAAGTAAGGATGAAAAAATTAAATAACTTTTAGCATATTCAGATAAATGACAGTTAAATTTCTTGCAGTTCGAAATGACTCTTCCGGCTATTTGCAGTGAATTCTTGAATAAAATGTTCAGTGCTCCTTCAGATGAAATTACTATTCTTGACTTTTATTAAATGTTTACAAAGGGCTGATAAAGTTCAATTTTAAAAGAAGAGATTAAATAAAATGTTTGCAAAATATTACCTTCCTGTTGTTATTCCAGTGACTGGTAGTTTATTTATTTTTGAATCCGCAATATAAACTGAAGGTAGAAATGAATTAAACAAATTTTTTAAAAAGAATTTAAATAAAAAAAAATTGTTAGTCATAAGGTTTTTACGCGACCAACTGAAACGTCAAACTTTGGTATGATATAAGTTTTTTTTTTTTTTTTCACCACCTATGAGCAGGGCGTTATGCTTCCGGTTCAATCAATCGATAGTCCGGTTTAATTTCTGCCATTCCTAAATTCTGCAGCCCACTGCCCGTAAAATTTTGTCGCCCCTAAATTTGATCGCCATGTACATCATTGCACCCACTTTTCCGCTGGCCCTGCTACTAGTGCTCCAAGAAAGAACTGCGAGAAATTGATACTAAACGCAAACTTGCAGTTCTCATAGATTATGTAGTTTAGTTGATAAGGTATTTTATCCCTCCTTTTCCGCAATGCCCTCGTAGTGTAATTGGAAGCAGACTCGACGCATATTCGAGAGGTTTAGGGTTCGAGTCACTGGCGAGGGCGCTGTACATTTATTTTTATTACGTCTCCTGCTTAAAAAAAAAAAAAAAAATTAATGACGCTACAAGGCAATGTTTCTGTAAACCACTTCCTCAACCCCAATATCTCCTCTTTCTCGATTGGGTTTATCTTCAACTAATACCGAGACCATTGAGACAATATTGAGAATTCCTATGCTTCACATAGGAAAGCATTTGGTCAACTGCGATACTCAAGAAGGTCTGGGTAATTAGAACTCTGGTTACCATCAGAACTATAGTTGACCGGTATTCTACGGACAGTCAGTAATTATCAAGCAATGTGTTTAGTATTTTTAAGTCGTTTAACTTGTTATACGATTACAGATTGATTAAATTTGAAAAATAAATGAAAGATCATATTCTCAAATATAAAAGGCAGAACTGAGAATTGACGATTTGAAAGGCTGTGCTGTATTATTAGCCATGATGTCTATTGCAAAAAATACCATTTCCAACTAATGAGCTTTTTTTTTTTTTTTTTTTTTTTATGCTTTTTTTTTTTTTCTTCTCTGACTGATAAAGATTTTCCTGATTTCGTCTAAAAATCATCTTCGCCCAACTCAGTATTCCTTCCCCTAAATATAAGGAAAAAATATACATATATTGTGAATAGATTTATTGATATATTACGTTCATAGATTGCGTGTATTTTTCTCACTGTAAACTCAGCACCAACTAATCCAGATTTTACTATTATTTTATTCCAGGTCCATGTTATTTTGGCAAAAACATGATAAGATAAAAAACACCACCATCAATTCTCACGTTCCATGTGCTACTCATTCAACAACAAGAGCAGGAGGCATTTTTTCATACAGCTTGTTCACAGATAAGGTTTATACCGAATACATAAAATTGAATATAAATGTGTTTAAAATTATAAAAATTATGAATCATACCTTAAAAACTATATACTATTATTTAAATGTCAGTTTTACTCCCGGACCTTTTTTATACATTATTTACGACTTATTTTTAAACTTAGTATGTGCTATTGTCAAGTCTAATTTAGAGAACAAAATTTTTTTGGCTGGTGCCGCCATCTGTTGGGGGATTTTAAACTATTTGTTGTTCCAACGGATTCTTCTCCTAACACCATTCTGCAAATTGTGAAAACGTATATCGACCCAACCCAACACGAACAAATTATTATTCCTATGTGTATAACATGAATAAAAGCAACTATACTCCACCGTTTAGACATATAACCCTCGTGTGCGTATCATCCAATAAACTATCCTATCCTATCCTATCCAAAGGCGAATACGATTGGTCTGGTTAGTCAGGTGGTCTGGATGGGGTCAAGGTAGATACAATTTCTTCTAAGTTTTTAATTTAAATTATTAATTCCTGTGACTATTTTATATTTTAGGAGAATTATTTCGGCTTTCTTGATTAGTTCTGCCTTTAGTTTAGAGGCATTTCTAGTTGATTCTTGGCTTTTAAAACGATTTAAGTTACTGAGAGTGAGATCACGTGACTGTGCAGAGAGGTCGTTATATTTCTATATGCAATTCACAATTTCACAAATAATAGCGAAGTTTAAGAGTTCAACAAAGGCCATTTTATCACGTTTTCCACTGTCGGATCGTAGCTTGTTAAGTTTCTTTGAGTTGAAATTGTCGAGTTTGATAATTTTTCAAAGAAGTTATGCGCCTCCTTGAGAATTTGCTCCGGTATTGGTTTTATGTTTAAGTCTTGATGGATAATATTATTCCTTATATACCAAGGTGCATTTGTGATTGCTCTTAAAATTTTATTTTGTAAGATCGTGACTTTTTTTCTTTCTGTTATTATTGCAGTGGCCCACGCCGGAGCGGCATAAAGTAGTATCGGTCTAATTAAGGTTAAATATAACATTCTTTTTGTTTTTAGATTTAGTTTAGATCGTCTTCCGATTAGGTGATAAATTGCCACGTATGCTTTATTTGCCTTTTCAGTTTGGTAGATTACATGCTCCTTCAAACTAGTGTTCCTCTCTAAGATGTATTTTGTTTTTTTTTCCTTCTACGACCGGTAATGAGCTTTTACTTAAACAGTCAGACTTTTTTACTTACCATTACTTACCTGTCCCGGAAAAAGGATAGCGTTTAATTCCGTTGAGAATGAAATGGTGTTTAAAAATGCATTCTTTTCACATAACTTACGAATATTTAAAAAAAAGAAAATATGCACATTTATACTATATTTACTACGTAATTAATTACAAAATGTTTACATCCGATCATGTCAAAACCCATTGATCTTAGTGATAAGTCACTGAATGTTTTGGTCTCCACGAAGGGATCGCCACTGCTTCAAAGCAGTGAATGGGCAAAACCAGTTAAGGCCTCACCTCTTACTTCCTACCTCCATCGGAGACAATAACAAGGATAACATGATATCACTCTTTCTCGTTCAATTATCAGAGAACAGAAGTATCCGTTTACCTAAGAAATTAACCATATATATATATATGACTTTAGATGCTTTAAGACTTTTAACTTTTAACTTTAGATGCTTTAAGTTTATATATATATATATACGCTGGTGTGCAAAAATTAAGGACGAAGTCGAAAAATTAGCATATCAACTGAACGAAGAGGCAGAGCGGACAGAAAGACCAATCAGGAGATTAAGTAAGGTGATGTACGGTAGCACATGCGCAGATATGCAGGTAGACGTAATGGAGGGAGTGTCTGAGCAGGTAGACGTAATGGAGACGTAATGGAGGGAGTGTCTGAGTAGTATAAAGCATGTTCTTGGTGTAAGAGCAGTATTTCTGGCAAAGAGATTGAACGCCGTATAGCAGTTAAAATCACACCGAGTTGCTGTCTCAGCGAGAAATGGTGAATAATCAATCTGTTAGACGACATCTGGATGCTTTTACCCGAGGTCGAATCATTGGGAAGTTGGAGGAAGGCCGCAGTGTGACAAGTGTGACTGCAGAGTTCGGAATTGCTCACAGCATCGTTTCACGACTTTGGAGACAATTTCAAACTACAGGAACAGCTATCCGGGGATTTAGTAGTGGTCGTCCACGAGGAACCACACCCGCAGATGACCGGTATATTGCTTTTCCAGCCAGAAGAAACAGGCGGCAGACAGCGGGAGAAATCGCTAGACACACGACACAGGCGACTGGACGACCGATATCGCGTTTTACCGTGGCCGGAAGACTGCACGGTGGTGGTCTGTTTGCACGACGCCCTGTACG
>KK120442.1:387780-445670 GCA_000611955.2 Stegodyphus mimosarum
TTTGAATTATCTAGCATCATATTGTTCAAGGCAAAAGGTGGCATAAGGTATCAGTCTTCAGAGTTCTGGTTAGAGATTTGTCAAACTGATGTCACTATACAGTAACACAGTGAAAGTGCAGTAAGGTTACATTAAATGCAATGGAAACTGCACTTCTAAAGCACTTTTCAGGAAATTAATATATCTCAATAAACTGCAATACATCCTCCTCCTATTTCTAACACCCGCAAATATTTCTGCCTCAGTAATTCAAAACATTATCATGAAAACCAATAAAACACACCTTGATGCTCCACCCTATTTTAAAAAATATTTATATAAATAAAACATGGAGAACTTGATATAAAAATATTCCCAACAAACAATGGCTTCTATTTTAAAGTTAAACATATATCTGCAATTTATATAAACACTGGCATTTCAAAATAAAATACAGTTACATATACTGAAGAAATTGATACTGAAAACTTACTAAATATATAAATCACATTTTTGAAAATTTAATTTGTCTTTTTTGAAAGTTAAACATAACTAAAAACATATTAATGAGCATGTTAACAATAAACGCAAAGAAAGGAGGAAGAAAATTAAAAATATACAAGTTACATACAACATCACAAGATATCAATTAAAATTGTTTAAAATTCATCTAAATATAAAGCTAACAGTAGTTAAACATACAATAATCACAGCTGCCAACATTGAAATTTGAAAATCAGGGAGACTTTCGCGTGAAATGTGGGAAAACCAAGTTTTTTATGCTGCCACACACACAGTTTCCAGAAACTGCCCAAGTGACTTAAAAAAAATCACTTTTTACACGTTCAAGTTGTTGAGCTATTTTTAATATGATTTTGATATAAAATACAATGGAACATAATAATTAGACTTTGTTATACAATATTTAATTAGATAGTAAAATTTTATGTCCTTTTGCTAATTTTCATTCATTTAAAATTAGGCAAAAATTCAAACTTAATTTGGTACATATTTTAAATAAAACTCTGTCAGTTTCAAGAGCAATAACAGAAGTTCATCTTCTTCGAGAGCAAAAGAATCTTTCCTCTGGAAGAAAAGGGATCTGTATATGATTACCATAGAAATAAAACGGAGTTTTATTCAAAATATATGCCAAACTAGAGTTTCTTTTTTGCCTAATTTGAAATTTTATACTGACACACTTCTTTTCCATTTAATTTCATTTTGTAATTTTCTTAAATACTTTGACTAATAAAATTTTGACTAGGGTAGAAAAAACTTTTACTTATCAAAGCATTTTTAAACATGATAAAAATAAAATTAATTAGTTAGTAACTAACAGCAAATCTAAAACACTATGATACTTGCACAAGAATGCAGCAAAAACCAAACCTAAACAATTTTTCACTTTGTATCGGTCAGATTTGTGATCCCTTCTCTTCGCTTAGACTTAAGCATTTATGCTAATTTGATATTTTCAACCAGATATCTGTTTTTCGATGAAGCAAAAAAGCCCAGTATCTGGCCTAGTCATGTCAGCCATTTCAATCATTCCATTGTTTAAGGTGCAAAGAAATTGTTTCAGCAATGGCAAAATAAAGGAACTAAACACTGGAACTATGGATAGTTTATTTGTAAATAAACTATGAAAAATTTATTTGTAAATAAACACTCTAAAGCTGCTCAATTTCCAGAATAAAAAGTTTTAAAAAAATAAACAAACATGAAAAGAAATATAATTTAATGAATTCATTTCAGCAAGTTTAACCAATCATGTACAGTTTCAACTAATCTTCATTTCCATGAAATTGAAACGAAGAAAATCAAATTATCAATTTATTTGTAAATCCACATAAAAGTTTCATACGACTTAAGCTGCCTGCTTTCAATAAGCTGCCCATCCTATCAATATATTCAGTTTACAACAAATGTCTATTCCTGAACTCAAATTACTGAACAATTTTTCTCAAAAATATATATGTCAATTTATTCATATAGAAATACATAGTAAAAACATTAACTGCTAATGCTCTAGATAATCATAATTATTATTATTTTTTTATAGTAGTTTTGACCACCAATGACAAACCTTCGGACAAATTTGATCACTAACAGTGAGCTTCCTAACAAAATTTTAAAATTTCATGAAATCTCCAAAACAGCACTGCATCATCAAATATAGTTAAATTTGTGTATTTTTGATAGTCTGTTGATTCTGCACTTAATTTTACTAATGTTATGCATTTTTAAACCAGCAAAAGCATTTGCAGATTTCTGTTTGGTGCCTTATTTCCAACAATTTCACTGTTTCATCGAGAACACAAGTTTTACAAGTTTTTCAACCAAATTTCAACCTGTGTTTGCTTGAATTTTTCATATTCATAGACTTTAAGGAAAAGAATACAGCTGATTTTCAAAATGAAAACTATTACATTAAAATCAACTGCCAAATTCCTGTATATGAAATAAAAATAAACAAATGAAATGTTTTTCGTTATCACAGGCAAACTTTCACTCAGGATTTGCAGTATTTTATGAATTAATTTCTTTCAATTCAGCCAAGAAAATAGTCATACGAGTTGCAAATCATCGCTACTTGGTTTTTATAATAAAATTCTTTATTTATTTTTCATTATGTATATATACTTCAATGCAAACTGCACTTACTATTTTACGACTATTTTTGCAAACCTGCAAATAAGGTAATTTGTTAATTGCTGTTGTTAAAAGTCAACTTTCAAACCAAGCAGGTGGCTAAAGTCTAAAAATTGGATTAAAATTTTAATTCTAAACTACGCCTTTATCTGCAACTATAAATGTGTGCAATGTAGTCTACATAATGTTTTAGGATTATACAGACAGGCATTTGAAACTAACAGACTTTACACAAGAGGATATTAAATTAAAGAATCTAATTTCTAAGATTTTAAAAGAATTTGACCATTTGAAGAATTTGAGGGGAAATTATCATTGCTGAAGTAATAGAAGGAATCCTCCATCTCATCAATTCAAGATAATTACTCTGAAGATGATTCAGGTAACACATTTGAAAGTGAATTCATGAATGTTTCATTAATTAATAAATCTGCAGAGGGGATCACCCAATGCTTCAATCACCTATCATGAATAAAGTAGTACCTCCTGCAGGTAATGTTATAATATTTAATGCAGATAATAGCAAATATTATGATAACAGGATATTAATGTACCATAGATAATTACAGCTATGTTAAATTGAGTAAGCAGGACATTACCAGCTTATATAATTTAGAATTTTAATAATAAAAATTACGTAGAATATTTATTACATTCTACACAACAATACAATTAAATGATCAACTAGCTTCAAATTCTGGCAAGGGTACGGCTGACTTTTCCCTTTTTGACTTACATTTTAATTTAATTTGTCAAAGAAAAGGTAAAAGAAAGAAAGAGATTCCCCCCCCCCACGTTTTACACGTCAAGCGTGCTGACCACTACACCACGAAGGCATATGAAGGTGGAAGAAATATTTTATAACCTAACTGTTTAATTTTTAAGAGCCAATAAACATTCTTAATGCTGCCAGTAGGTAAAAGGAAAAGTTTCATGTGAAGAAATCTTTTTGTTGGGGGGGGGGGAATCTGTTTTAACTTTTTCTTAATTTAAACACACAGAAACTATGATAAAATGGCTTATTGGAGAAAAAATCAATAAAATTAATTCCAAAACATTACTAATTCAATTTTCAAAAGAATCAATTTTACCATAAAGTAAACAGAACACAAATGAAATTAATTTGCTTTACGAGATACCTTATCTCAAAAGAGAAAGAAAAATGGCTTCAGACAGCTAGCTTATCATTCAAATATTCAAATGTTTTTGCAATCTTTCTCCTTCGGATTAATAAGAAGTAAACAGAAATAGTTGTAACTAACCATTCAAAGAACAACTACATCATCATAGCTACCATGCTTGAAATCTTTCCCCCTAGGAGTTTGACGTAGAGAACTCTACGAAGCTACTGGCTAGGATCTGTACCTAGGCAGTCTCGGCCATGGGGGTATACTAATAACAAACTTAGCAGAAAGATCGCTTTTTGGTCGGCCTGTGGGTCTATCATGTCCTATAGCTCAAGGCTCTAGTAGCCCAGGGTGGCATCCGGATTCTGTCTGGGAGTGGTGCCCCGGGTGATGGGCAGCTCGTGTGACCGGTAGGTAGCAAACTGACATCCAGTGCTGTCGAAGGGTGGTGGCACCAGCCCTCCCCAAGCTGTGAGGATGGGTTGCCTGGCTCAGCAGTTGGGTTGGACACTTAGTGGTGTTAAGTCTAACAGAATGTAGAATGCCCAAAATCTAATCTTAATCTCTGAAATCTTAAAAACAACAATATTCTTCAGAGAAGATCAGGAGAAAACAAGATTTCATGTTGCATGGTGACACCATTTCAAAGGAACTTCAAACAGATTTTAATTCATTTTAATACATGATACAGGTTACTGAGCTACTTATAACACAATTTTGATATAAAATATATTAACATTTAATTAGATATTCTAAATTTCATGTTCTCTGGCTAATTTCATTTTTTTTTTAAACTTTTATACTGAAAAAATTCCGAGTAGCGAAGGAAAGCAATCTTATTACCTGTACTTATCAAAGTACTTTTAAACAAGAGGAAAATATAATTAATGAATATAGTATTAACATAGAGAAATTAAGCAATGTACTATATATTGAAGTAAAATAAAATTAAATACAAACATCAGCTGATTAAACATTGCTTGAATCTTCATATAAAAATTTACAATAGTTGACAACAGATAAGACAACTTGGGTCAAGTGAAAAAATTCAGATAAAATTTAATACGAAAAAGTGTTCTGGATATCACTAGAGGTAGGGGGATATGGAATTTGCCTAATTTAAATTTAATTAATCCCAAAACTTTCATTTATTGAATTTTCATTTATTTCATTTATTGCATTATTATATTTTCTCAACAAAGGCTAACAATTAAAAAGCCAGAAAATTTGGTGATCTTTTCAGAGATCCGATGAAAAACCAGGAGAATTAGCAGGTATGTTAAAGTCCATGCAATGTTAAAAAATGTTAAATATATAATTTTCCCATGAAAATTTTCAAAAAAATTTTTTGAATGAAAATATCAAAAATTTAATACACAAAATTAATCAAAAAGCATTACATTAAAAATAAATGCTATATTTATAAAATTCAAGATACTAATGAAAGTGAAAAACAAGATGATAGTCTTAAAACTACATGTTCAGAAAGACAATTGAAATATAAATGTAATAAATATACATGACCATAGTAGAAAATAAAATTCAATAAATTTGACAAAATTTAAATGCACTTTACATAATGCTAAAATTTTTAAAATATAATGCCAAGCACCTGATAGAAAATGTACTATTAATTAAATATGCTCAGCACATACAGGTGACAAGCATATCTAAAAAACAGCCGTTTTAAATGCATAGAAAAAAGTTTTTAATAAAATGGCATAGCTACCTGCTTGAATCATTTAATTTTGTTCTGTATATTTTTACAGGTTATGGAATTAATTTGGCCTGATGATAAAATCATATAAATCAATTACTACCAAGTATGAAATCAATTTTCATCATTTAATTCTTTCATCAATTTAATTTTTATGCAATTAACAAAAATTGAACTTTTCTCATATAAAATATTTTTCTTCTTCTCAATAGTTTTAATTTTCTTTTATATAAAATTTGCATTTAAAGGCATTCATATAAGTTTAAGAGCAACAATAGATGTACTGATTCATTATATACACTGAATGAAAATTTAAATATATACAAACCACAAGTCACACAATATCATGAAATATTCAATTTTCAGACAAGTCTTTTTTTGAAAACTTTTGATTAAAATACAGATTCTGAATTTTCACTGTCTCACTCTGCTTATGGTAAAGAAATGCATAACCACTACACTATCTTGTTATAAACTTGCAGGCACTGGTGATGGAGGAGGAGGATGTGGACAAGGCAAAAGATGCTCATTATTCTCATCAGAAAAACAGAAACCCCTTGATATTGGAGAAGGAGAAATAAAAGGCTTAGAAACAATAGACATTTCTGTCTCAGAGCTGCAATATTGATTCCCATATGAATTTGCTTCGCTTTCATCACATACATCAGTACTGCACGGTGTAGGTGGTGGAGGTTTATTTCTAGAGCGGTAATGTTTATAATTACGTTGTGAATAAGAATTGGGAATGTACTGTGAGCAGACAGTCACAGGACTTGGAGGAGGGTTAATAAGTTCTAAAGGATATGTTCGGCTGGAAGAACTTGATGAAGCACCTGTCACGTGATTACGATCGTATATACTGCTTCCGCTGGGTAACATCAATGAACTTTGACCAGCACCATTTATAGCACAGCTAGTACTCTCACAAAATGATGTACCTCTTTGTTGACTGCCACTCATGGAACTGAAGGTAACATTATAATCTTTAGAAGGAAGCATTTCATGTCTAGTATCTTCATCTTTGGCTGGTTTTTTTCCACACGGAAAAATATTATATTTTACTAAACACACTATTACTAAAACTATAAAAGCAAATATAAGACAAATGACAAGGACCAAAGTAGCCACAGATCCAGATTCAGCATGTCTCTGACTTGTAAACCTCACACAGTGATGATTACTCTCATCTGAAGCATCACCACAATCTTTCTTTGAGTCACAAAGCAGAGTGTTACTTATACATTCATAAGTAGTTAAACATAGGAACTGATCTTTTTGGCAACACTGCTCATCACTGAAATCTTTGCAATGAGGAATACCATCACATTTCAACTTGCTGTCAATACAGTCACCATTTTGGCACCTAAACTGATGAGGTTTGCATTCATCACAGTTCATTTCATCTGACATATCATCACATTCAGTAATACCATCACATCTCCAATCATCTGGAAAGCAAGTTACTCCAGAGAAGCATCGAAACTTCCCAGGAGGACATACTGGAATATCAATGCAAGAGCTTCTGTCACTGGACAAGACTAATTCAAGAGGACATGAACAACGCTTTTTATTGTTTTCTGTTGTAAGACATAAATGGGAACAACCGCCATTCTTATTAAAACATGGATGATTACTGTAACGATCAGGATCGACATAATTTACGGCTAAAAGATTAGTTAACAGAGGCATACGAGCTTGAATACGCTGACGTTCACCTCCAGTTTCTTTATTGGCCATTTCAATAATTTGTTGTTCATGATCTATCCAATATATATGCTTCTCAAGCACAGTCAATGATAGCGGATGAAGATTATCCCCTGACAGCAGCACTTTCCTAAAAACAATATAAGAATATAATTCAATAATTAAGAAATACAATGAGATAATTATGAAGTATTAACTGAAATATACAAATTACAGTACTTGAAAGCTAGTAAAATAACTAAAATTCTTTATTTGCCAAGATCAATGAAATACAACAGTAATATGGCAACTACAACAAAAAATTTGAACAGACCCACACATCTGCACCTCAAAGGTTGCATTTCGAACTTAAAATTTATTTTTCTATTTCTTTCATATTTTATCAGAGTTCTTTAACAAACTTAATGATTTAAAAGAAATGTCTTGTCACCACTCAAAAACACTTAACTTTCAAATTTAATCAACAGATTCAGCTATTCACAAGTTACAGCCTAAAATAAAATACTTCTCTAAACTAGCATTAATGTTTTATGCACCCTTTGGCAAAGCATAAGATAGTTAACTTTCAAATTTAATCTGCCTCTTCCTAATTAACAAACTAAGCAATTTAAAACAATATAAGTAGTTGTTAATATTTTTTACTTTTTAATCTGATTGATTTCAATAAAAATGCATTTAATTCATAATATATTTAATTAAAAATTTTCAGATTCTTATTTTAAAAAATAATCCATACAAGATTTTTTCCTACACATATATATATGTAACAAGAAAAAAAATCTTGTATGGATTTTATATATATATATATGTGTGTGTGTAATATGCATAATTTCTATATATATGTAATATTTTAAAGTGTAGGTGAAAGCATGAAGATGTTAAGAAAACCAATTTTGGCAAATCATCATCTTTATTTTTACACATTTCTAATTATCTCTTTGGCAAACAAATTACTTCAATCATAGTTGAATATAATACATTTTTATGTAACAGGAAAAATGATAAGACATCATTTCAGGCAGGGAAGCATAGCGGTGCACAGTTGCTTGCACAGCAGAAGCCATGAAAAAAAAAAAAGGAGAGCATAATTGTTCGTGACACAGTTTTTTTACTTCATAGGTGCATCTGTGAATCTAAGCCGTGATTGGTTAATTTTAGTTTTAGTTGCCCTTTTCAAGTAGCGTTATGTAATTCGGAATGATCTCAAATTTGGGAGAACAGATGAATTTAGGGGCAGAATACCAAATCTAGAATGGTTAATTTTGCGGTTGCCAATTATTTCTAAACATAGTCATATATATATATATATATAACAGATTTTTTCTATATATTTCCACATAGTAAATTTTTAAAGACAAATCATTCGAGATATTACATTGTAATTTAATGCAGTCTTGCCTATCTGAGGCCTCAAGTTAAAAATTCATAGAAAAATTCTTCAGTATTTGTTATGCACATCCAGCCTATTCTGTATCTCATGATTTTATCATTAAGCTCCTTTCATGAACTTTCTCAATGTTCTGTGAGAAACCTTCATCAGATTTTATTGCACAGATAGAAAGTAAAAAGAGAGAGAGAGAGAGAAATCTGCTAGAGATATGAAGACTGTTTTAGAACTACTTTTTCTTATTGTTTATTGCAGTCCCTTTCATTAAACTGCTTCATTAAAAACAAAAGAAAAATAAGAATTAGTACCTGCATTAATATCAATAATGCTAGCAACTGTTAAGCAATAAGATGTTTCGTTGCACTAAAAAATAAAAAGCTTTAGAACATTTTCCTTCATTAACAGTCCTTTTCGAAACATAATAAAAAAATAGTTGTTATATTAAAGAAATTATATCAAGTGGACAAAAAAAACTTACGATATATTAACCCTTAGTGACCTATCCGCTGACCAATTGAAATCAGATTTGACAGTATGCACTTGAGAGGGTGGTTTAAAATAATACAGCTTTCACAGTTACGGTTACAGTGCAAAAATCTAAATGGCATTGAAATGACACAAATTGCAAGCATAAAACATTTGTGAAGGACAAATGACAAAACAGAGGAGAGGGGAGAAATCTTTCATAGGAATTACAAGTTTTTAATGTGCCCACCGTTGCAGATATATTGTATGCAGAAGACTGTTGACAACAATGATAAATTTAACATTGCAGGAGGAATCTGTGCAACTTCACGTTTATGGCCTCTTTCAATTCTGACAAATCATGTAGATTTGATGTGTATACCTTAAATTTCAGATAACCACAAAACTAGAAATTCATTGGAATGAGGCTGAGGAATTGCAGTAGCCACAAAACTGCAAAGTTAAGGGATATGAGACTATCTCTAAAGTCTGGCTGCAACAGTGCCAATCACAAAAGATGTAGAGGAGCAACATATTTCATTCATATAATGCCATTAACGATATTTCGCTGCTACAATATTATGGAACATGTTTTGATATCTATAGAAGTGAGCTGTTTAAAGAAGTAGGGACTGAAAATAAATGTGCTTGTGATGCCGCACAACACAGTCAATTTAGCTTTGTGTAAAGGCAATGGTGTCCCATTGTGAGAATTTTTCTCAGCTCAGTGAATGCAGTTCTTGGAGTTTATTGGCATTTTTCATTAGCGAGGAATTCGCTAAAGAAAAATGCACCTCATCCACCCATAATACCCATAGCGGCCACCTGCTACTTTTTATCGTAGTTGATTAGGAAAAAATTCATAAACACGACACGCTGTTATTATTTTCCGAGTTGCAGCACTTGAATGCACTGAAATCAGTACAGAAACATCTGCAGAACAAAGCGCACAAGCATTACGACTGTGGTTTTCAGTACATCCAAACTACGGGCAACACTTCTTGCACTATGCAATGAACCTGCAGTAATCATATTATGCACTTCTGTAACAACTTAAACAGGAACACAGGATTGTCTGAATCACATCTGGATCCAGTTTCTTCAAATTTTTTTGCCAAATCACATATTGTTCTACGAATTTGCTGATAAATTTGCACTGCTTCAGAATTTTCCGCATTCGGATAAGTTTTACAAATTCACCTTGTTGTTTCCCTGTAAGTAGCTTCTTGTTAGCACGTTCTAAAATTAATATAAATTTTAAAAACTGAAATTTTCTCCCAAGCAAGTTAGATTAACCTAAATTAATATTATAATTCTTGTCATTAAAATAGCTATAATACAAAGTAAAGCAAATAATAGAATCTTATTTATTGTTCAAAATCATGATTAAATTTCCAGGTATTTCGGAGTACATGGCATGTGGAATTCAGAAGAAGAACACAGAACTGCCTCTTCAGTAAACAACAATGGGTGTAATTCAATGAAGCAGTCAGCTGAACTGAGCTCTGATGAGACACTCTTATTTCACTTCATGTAGTTCTATGCCAGAGTTTACGAATTGTAGCAAATGGAGAGTGGTGGTGTGCCAGTTCCTTGGCAAAGTATGACCAGATGTCCTGAAGAATGTGTGAAAGCAACAGTCGAAGAAGAAGGTCGAATATTACAGGTAATATGGAAATGTGCATTATATTGCAGAAAACGACGTCACACAAGCTTCAAATATACAGCAAAGGTACGGGCTTTCGTACATCAGTTCATACATTAGTGAGAGGGGGATCGAGGCAGGCAGCACCTACCCATTATCCAGCGCGGGTAGGTTAAGTTAGCATCACACAAGCTTAAAAACTTGTGAGTCGAAAGGTCGAGGCAAGCAGGACCTACCCATTCTAGGTAGACACGTTAGATTGGTTAAGTTAGCATCACACAAGCTTCAAAACTTGTGACTTAGGGGATCGAGGCAGGCAGCACCTACCCATTCTCCTGCGCAGGTATGTTAGGTTAGCATTACACAAGCTTCAAAACTTGTGAGTCGGGGGGTCGAAGCAGGCAGGACCTATGCATTATCCAGTGTGGGTAGGTACGTTAGATTGGTTAGGTTAGCATCACACAAGCTTCAAAATTTGTGAGTGGGGGGTTGAGGAAGGCAGCACCTACCGATTATCCAGCGCGGGTAGGAAAGGTTAGGTAGATACGTTAGATTGGTTCGGTTAGCATCACACAAGATTCAAAACTTGTGAGTGAGTGGGGGGTCAGGGCAGGCAGGACCTCCCCTTTATCCAGTGTGGGTAGGTACGTTAGATTGGTTACATTAGCATCACACAAGCTTCAAAACTTGTTAGTGGGGGGTCGAGGCAGCAGCACCTACCGATTATCCAGCGTGGGTAGGTAAGGTTAGGTAGATACGTTAGATTGGTTCAGTTAGCATCACACAAGCTTCAAAACTTGTGAGTGGGGGTTCGAGGCAAGCAGTACCTACCCATTATCCAGCGTGGGTAGGTACGTTAGATTGGTTAGGTGAGCATGACACAAAATTCAAAACTTGTGAGTGGGGGGGGATTGAGGCAGGCAGCACCTACCCATTATCCAGTGTGGGTAGGTAAGTTTACGTAGGTACGTTAGATTGGTTAGGTCAGCATCACACAAGTTTCAAAATTTGTGAGTTTGGGCAGGCAGCACCTACCGATTATAAAGCGTGGGTAGGTAAGCTTAGGTAGGTATGTTAGATTTGTTACGTTAGCATCACACAAGCTTCAAAACTTATGAGTGGGGAGGGGGGGTCAGGGCAGGCAGGACCTACCATTATCCAGTGCGGGTAGATACGTTAGATTGGTCAGGTTAGCATCACACAAGCTTCAACACTCGTGAGTCGGGAGGTTGAGGCAGGCAGCATCTACCGATTATCCAGCATGGGTAGGTAAGTTAGATTGGTTACGTTAGCATCACACAAGCTTCAAAACTTGTGAGTGGGGAGGGGGTCAGGGCACGCAGGACCTACCCATTATCCACTGTGGGTAGGTAAGGTTAGGTAGGCACGTTAGATTAGTTAAGTTAGCATCACACAAGCTTCAAAACTTGTGAGTGAGGGGGTCAAGACAGGCAGGACCTACCCATTATCCAGTGCGGGTAGGTATGTTAGATTGGTTAGGTGAGCATCACACAAGCTTCAACACTCGTGAGTCGGGAGGTTGAGGCAGGCAGCATCTACCGATTATCCAGCATGGGTAGGTAAGGTTAGGTAGATACGTTAGATTGGTTCGGTTCGCATCACACACCTTTCCAAATTTGTGAGTGGGGTGGGGCGGTCAGGGCAGGCAGGACCAGGGCAGGCATTATCCCGTCTGGGTAGGTACGTGAGATTGTTTGAGTATCGCACAAGCTTCAAAACTTGTGAGTGGAGGGGGTCAGGGCAGGCAGGACCTACCCATTATCCAGCGTGGGTAGGTAAGTTAGATTGGTTCGGTTAGCATCACACAAGCTTCAAAACTCATGAGTCGGGAGGTCCAGGAAGGCAGCATCTACCGATTATCCAGCGTGGCTAGGTAAGGTTAGGTAGATACGTTAGATTGGTTCTGTTAGCATCACACAAGCTACAAAACTGAGTGGGGGGTCTGGGTAGGTAAGTTAGATTGGTTAAGTTAGCATCACACAAGCTTCAAAACTTGTGAGTGGGGGTTCGAGGCACGCAGGACCTACCCATTATCCAGCGTGGGTAGGTACATTAGATTGGTTCGGTTAACATCACACAAGCTTCAACACTCGTGAGGTCGAGGCAAGCAGCATCTACCCATTATCCAGTGCGGGTAGGTAAGTTTAGGTAGGTACGTTAGATTGGTTAGGTTAGCATCACACAAGCTTCAAAACTCGTGAGTGGGGGTTGAGGCAGGCAGCACCTACCGGTTATCCAGCGTGGGTAGGTAAGGTTAGGTAGATACGTTAGATTGGTTAGGTTAGCATCACACAACTAACCTAACGTACCTACTACCTAACCTTACCTACCCATGCTGGATAATGGGAAGGTGCTGCTTGCCTCGACCCCCCCCCCGACTCACGAGTGTTGAAGCTTGTGTGATGCTAACCGAACCAATCTAACGTATCTACCTAACCTTACCTACCCACGCTGGATAATCGGTAGGTGTTGCCTGCCTCACCCCCCCTCCCCACTCACAAGTTTTGAAGCTTGTGTGATGCTAACTGAACCAATCTAACGTATCTACCTAACCTTATCTACCTGCACTGGATAATGGGTAGATGCTGCTTGTCTCGACCCCCCGACTCACGAGTGTATGAACTGATGTACAAAAGCCCATAACACTTGTCCATTGTGGGTACAGTTGATGTCTTAACTGTGGAATAGTTCACTGCAGTTACTCTATCATCGAAGTTTACGTCCAGAAAGTCAATCATGTTGTATACAGTGTGGTACAGCTCCATCTTGCATTAACCATGCCGTGCCTGGCCGATCATCTAATGCTTGTCGAGTTGTGACAAATTATTTCAAAAGCGCAATATATCAGTCAGTCATCGCTGTTTCTGGCAGGAGAAAGATTGTGATCAGCTCAAACATTAACTTTGGGGTAATGGAGTGGTCGTGCATGAGACAAATGTGGGTTTTTAGTACTACAAAATCGCAAGTTCTCTCCGTTCACGACAGCATCCAGATGAAAATAGGCCTTGTGTGTAAACCATATTTGGTGAACATCGAAACCAGAAACGTCAAACATCTTCTTGGCAAAATCCTTTCTTTGTCATTCAGCTTGAACTGATATAGCATGCCAGCATTGAATCTTGTACGCAAACATGTGCAATGTCTTCCACAGGATTCTGCTGCAAGTTTCCAGACAGATTTATTCAAAAGACGCTCAATAACTGCAGCAAGTGTCATGGCATTTTGGGGTGTAACGACACAGAGGGTGGGACTCACATTTCCAACTAACGCATCAGCAACCACAAGAATCTCATACACAAACCTAAGATACAAACTTTGATGACAAATGGCACTGCAGGTGATCTTATGGATGCCCATAAAGAGAGCTCAGACATCAAGAACGGTCACTCTAGACGTTCATGGTTGAAACGTGACCACTATTAGGACATTGTGAAAGAAATTCCAGAAATGATGTATTCCAGTTTAGGAACAGGTGCTTATTGTGTTGGAGTATCACAGATTAAATCACAACCCTACTGCCGCAAAGAAGTTTTCAACTGCGATTTCAAGTTGCAAAAGGCCCAGATGAGCAAACAATTCGTCAGCTATTAAAAAAATTTCAACAAACGGGCAATGTTGCCAATGCGTTAGTTGAAAAAGTCGGTATGAGCATTATCCGAATAAATTTGCCTGCAGATTTGCAGTTGAATCCGGAATCAGGGCATTCAGCATTTTCAGAATCCTAAGGAAGACACTACACATTTCTGTACAAGATTCAATGCCGAGATATGTACAAGATTCATAGCTCACGAATTGTTTTCCCATCTGGGCCTTTTATGACTTGAAATCGCATTTGAAACCTTCTCCTTGCGGCAGTTGGGCTATGATTTAATTCGTGATACTCCAACACAATAAACACATGTTCCTACATAGAATACATCATTCCAAATTTCTTTTACTGCAGCCTGATAGTGCTCACATTTCAACCACGAACTTCTAGACTGCTCGATCTTAGAGTCTGAGCTCTATAGACATCCATAAGGTCACCTGCAGTGCCATTTGTCAGCGAAATTTGTACCTAAATTTTTGAGGTTTCCGTATCAGATTCTTACAATTGCCAATGTGTTAGTTGGAAATTTAGGTCCCACCCACTCCCTCGTTACACCCGAAAATGCCACGACACTTGTTACAGTTACTTTGTGTCTTTTGAATAAATCTGTCTGCAGACTTGCAGCTGAATCCGTAATCAAGCCATCCAGCACTTGCAGAATCCAGCAGAGGACATTACACGTTTCCGTACAAGATTCAATGCCAGCACGCTAAACTATTCAAGTGAACAACAAAGACAGGATTTTGCTTACAAGATGCTCAACATGATCGATGTTGGCCTAATATGGTTTACAGATGAAGCCCATTTTCACCTGGATGTTGTCATTAATCGACACTACTTGCAATTTTGGGATACGGAAAACCCATACTTGTCTTTGTTGTTAAATTATGTAAATTAGGTTCTTCTGCTACGTATGGATATTAAATAAAATTTTCTTTTTTGAATATCATTATATCTCTTAAGTACAGACGTTCATTTTCTGTTACGTAAATACAGACGCTGTTCGCACATTTTTAGACTATTTTGGTAAGCGGTAATAAAAAACCATTTGCTGCAAAAGAAGTAATTGCAATTGTACTATGTTTTTAAAAGTCAAAATTATCGTCTGTGGCTCGAAAGTTTTGTTTTTATTCAAAATGGCGAACTTAAAGCAGTGGTTCGAAGCTACATTGACGCTCTTTCCGAAGAGAAATATGCATACTCCGTTGTCCAAAAACGATGGGAGAGTCATGATTTTGTGATATGTAAAGCGTCGATAGATAATATCATCAACAAGGAAGGAAACAAACGTCAAATCGGAGCCTCAAGTGGGACAAAAATTCCAAACAAGTATCCAAGGAAAAAACGGATATCTTCGACTATTGCAAAGGTACGTTGTTTAACGTTAAAAGAAAATCCCCCTAGTCAAAGGACAGTTGCAAAATCATGAAAATGCTCGGTGTCCACTGTAAACAAAATGATAAATGTCGATTTAAATCTTAAGAAAGCGAAAAAACCCAATGTGCATCGTCTTCTTCCAAAGTATATCGCTCAACGCAGGGCACGCTGCAGAATTCTATATGAGAAACACTTATCCAAACAGAAAGGGAAAACAATCGTCACAATAGATGAAGCATGGGTGTATTTAAATGATTGTAACAAAAAAAAGAGACATTTATTATCATAAAGGAGAAAAAAATTTAAATACATGGTTCAAAGAATCGAAAGAAAGTTTTTCTAAGGGATTCATGATTGTTGCTGGTTTTTCTTATAATGGCAAGTTAAAAATAAAGAGAGTGCAAAAAAATGTCAAGATTAACTCCAAATACTATCAGGAACATATTTTATCACCAATTTTTCTGAATGAAATACCATCGCTTTACGCGCAGTGCCATCCATCTGTGAGACTCCATCGGGACAAAGCTAGCAGTCACACATCAAAATCCATTGTAAATTTCCTAAAAGAAATGGAACAAAAAACTGGTATCAAGGCCTCACTGATATCCCTACTAAATCTCCCGATGTGTCACCTATGGACTTTTGTGCTTTCGGACTTTTAAAAACTGCATTATCCAAACGTTGTCCCGAAACCCTAACAGGACTCTGGAAAGCTGTTCGGGAGAAATGGGATAGAATACCTCTTCTGACACTTCCAAAGGCATTATCATCCTCGAAATTGCGGTGTCGAAAGATAGTTCAGAATAAGGGATGTCAAATAGAACATTTAAAACACAAGAATTTTATGGAATTTAGTTTTGTGAATACAATATACATTGTCTAAAAAATGTGCGAACAGCCTCTGTAAATGTATAAATAAAAATATGGAATAAAAGCTATTTTTAATATTACATAATACAAGAAAAATCAATAAAAATTTGAAACCTCCCAAAAAAATTAATTACCTCTCAGTCCCAGAAAAAGATGATCTCTCTATCTTCTTGAGACCTTCATCAGCCCAAAAAAGATAATTGTCAAAGATATCTACAGTCAGAGAAACAGGTCTATCCAGATCAGTTGAAAACAATATTCTTCTCATGTGCCCATCTATATTTGCTCTCTCAATTAAAGGTGGATGAATCATATTAACCCAAAATAATAATCTGAAATGAATATAAGATCAATTATGCTGCAAATATAAAAGTACATTATAAGCATAACTATGCATTTCACTTAACATTTCATAAAAATCAAAAGCTTCTTTACCCTTTAGATGGATGAAGAGCTAAATAGCGAGGTCTATCATCTTCATCTCCAATCACAGTACCAACAGCAGACCCTTTCATTGTTGTCACATTTATTGTATTATGCTGAGAACAAGACCAAAAGACCACCCGGGAAAACAAATCAACAGCAATATCATAGGGATGAATATTATCATTTGGGTTGGGTACAACAACTGAAACCTAAAACAGAAAATTCCATTATTACAATCTGAAAATGCTTTATTTATTAATTAAAGCCACACCTTTAGGCAAGTTTCTTTTTTAGGGGGCTTAGTTCCTTGGTACCAGATATTGCCAAATTAGTCTGGCTTCTTTCCTGGTGGTAACTGTCTCTATAAAAATTGCTCCTACAAACACATCATCATCAGATTTCATCTCATTTTGTTCTCTCTATCTTCTTCTTCTTTCTTTTGTTTTTTTTTTCTTTTCTTTTTCCTTTATCTACAATCAGGACAATTTTTGTGTCATCAGGTAAACCAACCGAATTCAAATTTTGCTAGTCTCAGGTATGAAATGATTTTCAACCCAATCATACATTAACACTTGTGTCATCCATGCTCTTTTATTTGCATGATATACAGCAGGAAAATCTTTACTCCTTTAAATGCTCGAGGTCGCATATTTTTGATTACGAAAAGTTTACACTTGTGCGTTCCTGCTGCATTTGCACCTGCTAAAATTGTTAGTCTAGCTTTGGAATCTTTGACACCAGTTGGAGCCTTTTCTGTAGAGGTTGCGGTACATATTGCCAAAAAAGACCAGTTTCATCAGCATTGTAAATTTGTCCTGGAGACAACATTTCACTATTAATGTGTTTAATGATCCAAACCTCAAACATAAAGAGGGAGAAGTCTGGTCTCAACAAGATGAAGTCACAACTCCTGCTTTATGACGTTCTCTAGCAATTCCAAGAGAGCTGTTCCTGGGCATCTTCTCGCTTTGCGAGGAGACATCAGCTGGCCTCCAAAGTCATCCAATTTATCACCCTGTGATTTTTTTGTCTGGGTACACTTAATGGTTGTATGTGTATAAACATTGGCCCACAATCATCACCCAGGCAGTAGCTGCCATTCCACGGGAAATGACACAAATAACTATAGACAACTTTTGGGAAAGGCTGCATCAATGTCTCAATAATAAAAGGAGGGCATCATTAACAAGACATATTTTTTAAAACCAAGTAATGTAAAATAGCATCATATTTGTTGTTCACAAATAAAAGTATTTTTTCTGTACCTTCCTTTCTTTGTAACTGCCTTTTGAAATAATATGGGAGGTCAATTTTCTGGACTCTGTGCACTTATAAAGAAAACATCACAAAAGAATTATCACTTTCTTGTCCTTTGGAAGAATATACAAGAGGAAAAGACATATATAGTAAAAGATGAAAAATTTTAAAACAGAAGGTTTAAAATGGAAAAATTGCTCTGGAGTATGCAGAGATGACACGAAAGCAATGGTGGGTTAAAATGTTTGTTTTAAAATATTTGTTAAAGCTGCTGGTAATGAACACGCAACTTTTACACACTGCCTGATATGCCGAGAGGTCCCCGAAACAACAGGATGGAATTCAACAATGTGATTCAGGATGCTGTCAAAATAATTAACCTTATTAAAAGCAATACTCTTAACAGCTGTTTATTATCAAATCTCTATAAAGACATGGACTCTGAATGCAAAAATCATTGTTATACACAGAGGTAGCACAAATGTTAAGAAGGTGAAGTTTTAAGATTATCTCATTAAAAAAATTATTAATTTTTTACCAAAAAAATCTGATCTTGCTACTCTTTTGCAAAATGACTTACAGCTATCAGAACTGTCTACTTGTCAGATATTTTGAGAACCTAAACAATCTCACTTCGCTCTTCGAAGAAAAATTAGTAATATATTCTTTTGAATGATAAAATCAAATTTTAGTGAAAAGATTAGTTTTATCAAAAAGACCAATATTTGAAAGAACAGGGTGAAAAACTATTCATTCAAAATTCACATTTCATAACTGATAAAAGACTAAATTTTAATTGTAAAAATTATTACAGATCACTTAAAAACCTAAGATGACCGATTTTGCAAATACATTATATCGAAATTTGATTTCCAAAAGTTATTTTGGATTCAAAAATTACTTTTGATTGGCATTAATAAGATTAATCACCTGCATAAATGTCCAAGAGGAAGCTGAGACTTAAAACTTAAGTTTCTACAAAAATCCGTGACCAAGAGTTAGAACTGAATTTCCCAGAATTTCTGAAATGGCATTAAATTTTTTTCCCATTCTACACCACATACTTATGTGAAACAAATTTTACAGCTTCAGTGCTTATTAAATCTAAATATCAATACCAAATCCCCAAAGATAATGTGGAAGATGCTTTATTGTTCAGCACTGTCAAATATCCTCCTCCCAAGATTTAATTTGTTATACGGCGGGAGCATATCTGTCTCATTAACATGCGATTTTTTTATTGATTTTTGTACATTTTTCAAAAGCATATTATTAACCAAAGAATAATTTTTAATGGAAAACACTTTTTTTTTAAATCTTTTTTAGATTTAATATTTGAGGTTAAAAAAAAATCTTCATGATAAACGGGTCATAAATGAAAAAAGTTTACTGCTGGATTAATACATGGGTCAACTTCTGTAACCTCTAATATCTTCTAAATAAATAAATATTAAAATATAATAAAACTAACTTTAGTTCCATTGATGTGGCTTTTTCTCACAGTTTTTGTGCGACCATCAATCCAATAGACAAAACTCTCCACAGGGTCATAATCAATTGCCTTGATGTTTTTTATCCCATGAATTGGAAGAGTAATATCAGGTGAATCAAGAGTATCTACTAAGAATCTATTAATACTGTTCCGCTGGCTGAAGAGCATGAAACGCTGAGGGACTGTGAAAAAAAAAAAAGCATTTAGTTTTAAAGTAACAAACAAGTTATATATATTCATACAGCTCCTTGGATGCACAAAATCAATATATACATAATTTTAATTAATCCATTAAAGAAGGCATAATTAAAAATATTTTTAAAAAACTTCAAACTTTTTAATATAACAAATTCTCAAGTTCAAAAATTTGATATTATGAAACAAAATTGGAAAACAAATGAATTTTTAAATATATGCAAAACTGTGAGCTTGTACGTAACATTTCTATAATCCAAATATGACTAAAACTCATCTACAGTAAATATAAAAAATGTGTTGATTCATATCCATGAAAGTGACATTTTTGCTAGCTACATTTCGCATTAGCTTTCTAAAAGCTGAAAATATACGACCTCTGAACACCTGTAATTTAACCAGGCATCAAACTTTCACAGACTGGCTGATTAAACAACTGTTGTTGTGATTTTTCATACATCCTCCATAAATACAAGCCAATTTTTCATGAAGACATCTTAAGAAGCTAATCCTCACATGCTTTCCCTTATTTAATTAAACATATATGTGCATACATTTTTATATATACAATTACATTTTATGCTACAACTTAAGCTGCAACAGAAGAATGATTACATATGCTTTTCTTTACAAATTAATATAAATAATACTAAAAAAATTGGCAAAAACTTTATGTACTCAATAATGATGTCTTCTAGAGCAAAAAATTTTAAATAAGTAATAATAATTTTCAGTAAAATATACATTCCATTAAAATTAAACTTAAGTTTGAAGGCTATTTTAAATAAATATGAATTTTTTTTCATAAAGTGCTCTAAAGAATTTTATATATAACCTACTTTACTAATGCAAGTAAAATTTATCTATAATATGAATTAATATTGAAAAGCTTTAAAAACACCATCTTCATTTTACTAGTTTACAACTGTGAACATCTAATAATTAGTTTTCATATAATAATATATTGGTAGTTAGAACAAGTTAGTCAAGAACATTATTTTTATTATAAGTTAAATGTAATGTTCCTATAGAAAGTCCAAGAAGCATTATAAAATAACATTTTTTAATTTCTGTAAAGATAATTAAAAATTTTATGGTCTGTTTCTACTATAACTCACACATCAAATAAATGAATTTTTAGATTAAAAAAATCAATTTTAAAAAGAAAGTTTGAGAGTATGCACTTATGCTGGTTCTAGTTTTACTCATCACTCCCTACTAGACTGTTGTTTTTGAAAATAAAAAGTACTTTTGAATTAAGTATAAAATATTAAATTTTAAAAAAGTTTGAAGTGGTAATTTAAGCACTTAGTATAAGTTACAGCTCTCTTTTAATGGATTATGCCAAAGCACATAATGTCTACATCCAAGATCGCATTTAAGAAGCATGCCTTTATATTTTGATGCCCTGCATACATTTACAGTATAATGCCAGTCCTGCCCCTTACTCCTCTCTCTCAACCTCAATTTAACTGCACCATAAATTTAGCCATACTAGCAGTACCATGTTAAAGTTACAGCTAAATTTAACTACACCAACTCTATCATGGGAAAAACAGCAATGAAAAATTTTATGGTGCCCTTTCCTTGATCCTTAAACATGTGCTTATTTTGCTTAATGGTTAATCCAGCTCTGTCTACCTCCCTTATAAGAGATGTTTTCATGAAAGACTTTCACAGAAAAATTGGCTCAATGCAATACTTAGCTTACGAAAAATTTCAATTAAACATAAAAGTTTTAACTTAAACTTTCAAGTGATTTCCCCACATATACACTATACAAATCTGCACTTTTCCCCCCTTGCATACATATTATCATTTCAGGACAGACAGTAGTTTTCAAGGGCAAAAAATGGCACATATTTTAATACATATATTAGTTTTGAATTGCAAAGCTTTAACATAGTTTTGATGGATTTTTTTATGCTTCAATACCAAAATAATATAAATATAATAATTAAAAAAAAATCTGAAAGGTTTAAGATTTTAATTACGTCCAAAGGGGCATTTATTTAACATTTTGTGTGTTACCTTTATTTGTATGCAAGTATGGTATGTATTTATTACATACCATGCTCTTCGCACTTAACCATAAAATTCAGTTCTACAGCAATATCGCAAAATAATTTTAAATTGAGCATATCTTTAGAAATTTCGGTACACACTCTCACGCGTTGGAGATAAAAATGTTTTTCTGTACAACTTTGGTATTGCTGGCTTTGAAATCTCTGATTTTGTTAATGAAAAATTCATTAAAGTTTTAGAGAATATTGTTACGAATTTCACATTTCTTTGGCTATTTATTTAGAATTGTAATTAAAATTCCTTTTTATTTTTCCGAGCAACGCAGACGATTTTTGAAGAGTCAAAAAATAAATAAATAAAATAAGCAGTAAATTGAAAAGTGAAACAACGCAAAATGCCAAAACGAAAGTAATAGTCCTTCGGGATTCAAATCCCTTTGGACTAATAAAAATGTCAATGACTTTAATATATGAACTTAATTATTTTTACTAAAAAAATATCTGAGTTTGATGTCATAACCAGAAAATTAATAATAAAGTTCATGGTCAGGAAGATAGCATTTCAAATAGACATCAGAAACAGATCTCAATGGAAGTGATGTTATTTAATAATTCTATGCATCAAACCAAGGGGAAAATCTGAAAATATTTTGAAAAAATATATTTTTAAAAATTATATATAAATTTTAAATTTTGTTTATTAAATCAGACAATTTTTTTAATTTCATTTTGTGAAATTTGTGAATTATAAGTTTAATACATGCACAATATATAAATTTATATAATCAAATAATAATCATAATATTCTCAATGCTCTCCAAAAGACCCAAAATATTTCAAATTGAGAAAAAAGGGTTTAAAAATAAATATATATATGTATATTAAATAAACAAAAATATACATTGAGCTAGTTAACTGAAACAAAGCTTTTACTTGAAGAAATATTACATTTGCAATTGTTTGTCCTTATTTCTTTAGCCTAATAAGCATCTGAATAGAGCAAGACTAAATTTTTGTTTTCAGTAATTTTTGGTATGCATATTCTGCTTTGAAAACTGTATACTTGTAATACAGACTAGTATTTCATCTGAACCTATCAATTACTTTTAAATTCAGTCTCACTAAAAGCTTTAACCCTTTGACAGCTGTGAGATTAAGCAAGTCTTTCTTCCTAAAAATTAATATCTGCCACATGTGGTGGGACCAGATGGCACTTATTTTCTCTCTAAATACTTGGTTAAATGTCTTTCATTATCTCTGAGCAAAAAAACAGAGACCCTTTTGAAAATAAAAATATGCATTCATCTTCATAGAAAGTTACTACCTTATATTTCCATATATAAGCCTTTGGAACTTTTTCTAAAGCTAAATTGTGGGGTTGACTTATGTATGGGTCTGTTAATCTTGCACAAAACACAGGTACATTTCCGTTAGATTGGTGCTAGTAATAAATCACGGAATATCGCACTTAGCTTATATTCTTAAATTTATGAAAAAATTAATTTTTAATTAAAATGACTTGCTTCATTTTTAAGATTGTTTATATTGCTCATGATTCCACCCCCTCTTGTTTTTCATTTATAGGAAATGCCAAGTAGCTATACTGTTAGAATTTTAATGCACAGACAGCAATAAAAAATTCCTGGAAAAAAAAACAGCCAAATTCACCCTTATTATGCAGGAAATTATTTAGTACTCCTAATATTAAAAAACACTGAATTATTTTGAAGAACAAGCCCACTTCATCTGTCCGCATTGAGGCAAAGATCTAATTTGCAAGTGTGGCTCATTCATTACCAGGCAGAGATATGTAATGCAAGTTGAGCTCAATGATGACTATCAAATGGTTAACAGCTTCGTTCAAGACAACATTTATAATTTTTTGGAAAATTCAAAAGCCTTCATTTAGTACTACAAAAAAGATGGATTGAAGCATTTGTTAACATCCAAGTTTTGACTTTAAAGTAATATTTTGTATGTTAATAACATAATGACAGTTCAGAAAGTATATATTTTAAAGCATCCATGATAAGCACGAGTATTATTTATAGTTGAATTATGTTATGTTGGATGACAATCAATCTAATGGAAACTATTGAACAAATATATACAGGATTAAGAAAATATTTCCCTTTCTTCCTCTGAGTTAGACTGACATACTGATTTTTAAGGAATTACTTGGAATAGTTTTAGAAATACATATTCAGCTATTTAGTTTGAACAGAGCAGACTCTCAAAAGAACAAAGAAAATAGTAATTAAACAAAACAAAAAAATTTTATAAAATAAAGACCCATTGAGAAAACAATCCTTTTTCTGTCTGCTCCAAGCATGTGAGAATCAAATGTTTCAACGTAATAGACTACACATACCAGATAGTTGGAAAAGATCAGATTGAAAGCAAACAGCAATAATGCACTTTTGTTTGTAGTAAGCTTCAAGTTTTGTCCAAATTTAATATGGTTTGCTTTAAATTAACTTGAAAAACGTAATGCATTTTTTTATAAGTTAATCTAAAATTAATTTTTCAAGACTCAAAACTATAATTTTCCCTTCAAATATTTTACTCTCTTAGTGTTTTACCAATATGAAGTCCAAAGAAATGTTACAAATAAAAAATCTTTAATGAACTAGAAATTACTCTCATGCTTGTAATGTAACAAAGCAAAAAGTAAAATAAATTATCATAAACCTACTTTCAAATGCAAATGATTAAAATAAAATAACTTTTTATGAAATTAAAAAATGAAATCATTTGCCAAGTTCAATATCCAAAATTAAGGCACAAACTATTCCAAAAAATGTCAGATATTTAAAATATAAGACAATATTTTACAAAATGACAGTCAGTCAGAATACTGCAGCAATAAACTGTGCTTAAAATAACAAAATTTTTTTAGAAAAAAAATGTACTTATTTTCTTATTTTAAAAATCCTTCTGTAAATTTATCAGTGAGCATTCTCATTAAAATAAAAAATTTTAGTAAGCACACCCACAAGTTCTTAAATGCATGATTGCAAAATAGCAGTAGTTTAACCTTGATTCAGCTCTTGTAAGAGAAAATGCTGCTACATGGGATTTCTCCCATGAGTAATGTGAATACTAAAAAGTTTTTCTTAGAAAACATCTACAAAGATTTTCATCCTAAAAGAGTTATAATACATCCCTGTTTAAAAAAAAGCAGCTTTTAGTTCAAAATAATTAATTTTCTAACAGGCCTTGATAGAACATGCCAAAAAAAAATCTCCGACTGTGAAATTTAGATATCAAAGAACTATAAAAGATGACGAAGATCCCACTTAAAGTGTGCCAATCATTCCTGCAGACTTCTGAAGGAACTGATGCCTCTTTACTTAAAAAACAACCAATATTCCACCTGCTTCATCAATTTCTGCAATTATGTTAGGGCCTCCAATATTACTGGAAGCTTTGTATAGAATGCTATGAATATAAAATTCCTGAAGGTAAATGTTTCAATCTATTTCTGTTGTCAGGCATATTCCTTTGATTATATAAAGTCTATTATTTCATAGCTTTGAGAATAATCCATTGCTTGTTGTTCTATAGAAGGCAGGTCACAAATTTTAATCATTTTTTAATGAAAGGAAAAAATATAGCAATAATAGTTAATCTATATCCTTGCTCATAAAAACAAAAGGTGTCTTACTGAGATTCAATCACGATTACATCTCAAATTAAAATCAGATCTTAACAATATGCTATTATGTCACATTTATCCATAACTGGCCCTAAATCATGCTCCTTGGTGACACTTTCACAATCAACAAGATAATACATCAGCACCTTTTTCCCTTCTTCTGGGAAAAACTGCAGGTTGTTTGCAGCATTCAAACTCTGTGTCTGCTGCTATTATGAAATACCTATTAACTTTTATTAAGTAACTCTAATGGTCTGCTGATGTTGGTTTTTTTATATTATGTCATAAAAGTGCAAAAGCAGCAGAAAACAGCTGTTCTTTCCAAATATTCTCATGTGTGATAAGAACTTAATTTGGACCATCTAATGTGCTTTGACATTAATGTAAATTAACATCCAGAACATGCTCTAGTAACTCTGGATAAAAATTAGCTGAGAGGAAAGCATTTTAAATGCAAAAAAAAAATTATTTTTACTTGAATTCCATTTCACATGCTTATTCTTCACACAACATACTTAGCTCAGAATCAATGACACTCTTTTTCATCAAATAAGAAGGAAGAAAATGAAGTGTACCAGAAACATATTAAAAATTGTCAAATGCATGTCAAGACACTTTTCAAATTCTATTAATATATTATTATTCAACAAAACAGTAAGCATGATTTTTAATATTTTACATTTCTCAATAGCAACAAGGCAATCAAAATATCTGGCATGAGAATGACAGTTTTCTTGTGCACTGACAAATGTCACAACTACAGTTATTTATATTATTATAAAATTACAGAAAAAGGAATAAAATCAAGGTTTGGATGATAATAAAGCCACCACAAGCAGATTGGGTGAAGGCTACCCCTAGAAGTAGAAATGTAATTGAAATATTTTATGATCATGCTGCTTCTGGCAGAAATAAACATGTGGCATAATTCAATAAATACAAACATGATAAAACTGACTATTTCCTTCACATTTCAAAATATTGCAGTGCACCTTGCTAGAATATCCTTAGTATTATACTACTGTGAGAGCTGCAATGGAAATACTTAAGATATTCAAAACAGTTAAACAAGAAATGAAATGGAAATTTTTAACAACATTTATTCAATTTGCAGGGATTATTTTAATTTTCTAAAAGTTATTTTTGATTTTGAAACCCTTTCCTTTAAATTCTTTGTTTTCCACCCACAACTCCCTGACAGAATGAGATTTCAGAATTATGTTTTAAGTAAACAAAATAAAACCAGTATTTAATGGGAAGTTCAGTCACTTCCATAGAAGAGCTCAGTAAAGTGTGTTCTTCCTTCAGGCCACATTATTCCTTTAAGCCTACCTTACTATATTCAGTCATAGTCTTATGTGCCCGTTAGTATTCATCGGTGAGGTTTACGGCCAATTTGGTTAGTTATTTCTGTGCGGCTTTGCCTAAAGTTTAGCTAGTTAGAATTAGTTTAGTTCCTTATTTTCTGTCTTAAGCTAAAAGTCGAAGTGGGGGCTTTCCTGTAAGCCCGAGAGGGGCCATCTGTAGTATTTCTTTAAGTGAATAAAAGGACATTTTAATCCTTCTTTGGACTTACATTTTATAGTTACAAGAAGCCCAGAGAATAGTCGCTATACACTTCCCTAAAATTCTAGTAGCCAAAGACACCTAAATTAACTATATAAATTTATAAGAAACTATTTATGTTTTTTTATTTTATTTCTTTATTTTTGTTTCTTCGTTTGTTTTATTATTTTTATGAAAATAGAATACCAACTTACATATACATGTCTTATTATCAGAAGCTAAACTGTAATGTGTCGGACATCCACAACGATGGGTATAACTCTTATGTTGAACTGATACAGGAAGAGCCAAACATAGGTGAGTGCAACCTCCATTATTAACAGCACATGGATTCCAACCTAAAATGGATATATATTAATAATTATTTTATACATTCAATTACTCTGGAAGAATACTAAAGTTTTTAAAGTACATAATTTATAAATTTAAAAATTAGGAATTTCAGCCAAAATATAGAATGTATCCCAAATGTTTTCGGCTCAGATAAAGGTTTGATCGCCCCTCATGCATGAAATGAAAGTGGTGATATTTCAACATATGATGTCTTGTGGGTGCTATTTCTTTAATCACAGCAAAGCTTAGAGGGAAGGGGTAAGCTTTCAAGTGGAGAAAATAAAATTCAGTAATGTAAGTTATCATGAATTAAAAATTCCTCAAGCAATGGCATAGAGCATTTCACAAAAGTGATAACAGCTGTACTCCCAAAAGCAATTTACAGAATAATTTAATCTACAGCGCATCAAAACTAAATATTACATGCCTCCATCCGATCTTCATTAATTAAAGAACTTATTTCTTTATTAGAATAATAAGTTAAAATGAAGCTAATGTTAATGCAGTTTCCTTATCTTCGCAGGAAATTTCTAAAATCTTCAGTAAGTCATATCCCAATTAGAAGTTCTTTCAAGAATATGCAAACTGAACAGATTCAGACACCTTAAAGAAACTTGCAACAGCCAATTAGACTGTTGTCATGTAATTTATCAACTGGGCATATACATACCGAATGATTTGAAAACAAAGAATTAGTGACAAAATAATCAGGAGTAAAAACTCATGCACAATATGAAGTTTCCAAACATATAAACTACCACCTTCCACATTAACATTTTTGAGTACCATCATCAAGTAATATCCGGCTATTACACAAAATAACAATCTCTATCTAATATCAGATTTCTCATCATTGCTAATGATGGTATTCATGCAAACAATTCTGCATTGTCAACAATTTTCAAAGGAACATATTATTAAGCATGTTGCGTTCTAAAAGAAATAAAACTGGCTTCCACAAAATTATTTATATTGCTCCTTTAGCAATCTACATGAAACATTACCTAATGTAAACAGTAAAATAACACATGTCAATTAAAGATTGATCACTAAATAAAATGCAATTTACCCATAAGAAAACTTAATTATTTCATACAATTTACTTGATGCATGTATGATAACACTAGAGCAGCCTATAAAAACAGTAAAACACTTTGAAGTAGCAAACTTAAAAGTTGGCTCTCTGGCTGACACGTAATGAAAATTCAAACATTAAACAGAACCTCAAAATATAAAATAGAATGAACTATGATTATGAGAAAATAGAAAGACAGTACATGGAATACTCAGGTTACAGAGCTCTTGAATCTCATGTACATTATTATTACACAGATATAGTACTCAAATTTTTCTACCAAACATAATATAAAAGCGTCTGAACTGTGTTTCTTTCCCAATTATATGCCCATTTTCAGTGACTCAGGCCAAAGTATAATGAATAGTGTAACTTGAAATGGAAGAAATGACAAAGTAAAATTTTAAATTATACAAAAAAAAAAACAATCCTGAATTGATGTAGATTTTGAATAAAATTATTTATTTCAAGGGCAATCAGACATAGATATTTCCTCAGGGTTCTTCAGAAGGAGGAAATATATATATATATATACATAAAGATAGGAGGAACAACAACTATTTTATATTAAAAGCAAAGAATGGAGCAAAGCAGATAAATGACATGTAGTGCTGTCTGTCAAAAACAGTTACGAAATATGGAATATTAAGATATCAGAGTTTTTAAAGCATTAGGAAAAACTGGATTGGAATTAACATCATTAACTAAAGATAAATTTCTGTGAATAAAAGAAGCTTTAAAGAAATGCAATTCACCAACTGAAGAAGATATATTTAAAATTATTGCAGAAACAAAATCAAAACTGTGATTAAATACCCAACTAGGATCAGCTATCAAGGATTTGTTCACTTCTCCTTTTTGAATACAAGATTCATGTTCTTGCACAGAAATTTTAACACTCTTTTAGACAACAACCATTTTTATATTGAAAGCAATGCAAAAATGAAATGTAGTGCCATTTGTCAAAAACAGTTATGAAGCATGACAAATTACAATATTCAAACTTTGAAAGCAAAGAAAAACTGAATTGTAATTAATATTATTAGATAAAGCTAAATTTTTGAGAATAAGAAAAGCTTCAAAGAAATCCCATTCACCAACTGAAGAAGCTTTATGGATAATTCTGGCTGAACCAAAATCAAAATAGAGTTTAAATGGCTAACTGAGATTAGCTCCCAAAAATTTGCTTACTTCTCCTTTTCAAATACAAGATTTGTGTTGAGTGAAATTTTAATATCTTTTTACTCAAGTTAAAGTAACAAGATATGATATAAATTCCAAAAAAGATCAAAATCAGAAATGAAGACTTTACTATATTTTCCACAATTACCAGCACTTGCTGCTGCTATCAGCACACAAATGGATTAAGTATTGAACTGTTCTTTACTTCGGATTTATTCTTAAAGAGGGCTAATTTTAATACTTTTCTTAAATACTAGCTCAATATATATGTATTTACATATATGTATTCACACACACAGATAGTACAATAAAAAAAAAATACAACACATTTTTAAAATCTCACCAGATTGCCTTGAAGTATGATAAACCAAAATATCCATAACATGATCTAAATTTTTCTGAATCACTGTTCTGTTTTCTCCATTGGTTTTATTTGCTCTTTCAATAGTACTTGTTTTCCAGTCGGTCCAATATATAAAATCTTGATACTGAGTCAAACCATAGGGATCAAAGAGATTATCGTCAATGATAGACTGACGGTGATTTCCTGTTTAGAAGCCCAAAAAGAATTTATATAATTTTCAATACTGATTTTAGGACAGAGGTTTTAAGTATTATACATATTTAAATATAAAATCTACCACTAGCTTAACAACATAATTCTTTATGAAATAAAAATATTAACCCAGTTAGAATGAAAAGTAACTTTAAAATATATTACAGACCACAAACATGATCTTAAGATTATAATGTTATTTCATGTGGAAAAAAAAATAACAAACTAGAAACACAAAGAAGCAAATCTAATTCTGGCATTTAAATTTAAATTTAAAAGAAAACACACACAATTTAGCAAAAATGTACCTGCTAAGTCAGATGAATCAATTTTTAAAGCATTAATATCAATCCAATATAATCTTCGTTCTGCATAATCAATAGTTAGAGAATTAGGCCTCCCTAATTTGCCAATAAGAACTTTTCTGTGGGATCCATCCATTGCTGCTCGTTCTATACGGCCGCTAGTACCCCAGTCAGTCCAATACATATAACTGCAATA
Source organism: Stegodyphus mimosarum (assembly GCA_000611955.2). Lineage (NCBI taxonomy): Eukaryota > Metazoa > Arthropoda > Arachnida > Araneae > Eresidae > Stegodyphus > Stegodyphus mimosarum. Next base: position 418,582 of record KK120442.1, read on the forward strand.
TTTTAAAATCATTCATTCATGATACTTTTAAATGCATTAGCTATCAGAATAAGCAAATTTAAAAAAGAATAGGCGTATTATATTTACATTTTATGATTATGCAAAGTCTTGAATAACAAAATTCTGACCTTAGGCCTGTTTAGTTCGATACCTTTGCCCTTTTAAGAGTTAACATTCTATTTTGTCTAATTTTTATACTCCTGAAGAACCATTAAGACAGTGATAAGGTTACGGGCTTCTAAAAATGTTTTTCTTTAAAAGCCCCTTTTAGGGAAGGATTTCCATTGGATACTTCGTCAACATATCCAAATTCCAAAATCTTGTCCCTTTAAAAAGCATGTTCAGTTTGGCAAATGTAACCAATGTAAGCAAATTGTGAAGCAATCACAATTCAAAAAATTTTGGAATGAGGTTGGATGCTTTGGTTACAGCACTGTCTCAGCATACAGAGATGAGTCAAGCATCCATGCTCCTAAATCTGTCTCCTGCATCTTGTAACAGATAACATTCAGATAATATCCCTTACTGACAGCTCATCACTGAGGAGCATACTGATTCTGAGTTACACTATGGTGGTTGAAGGGGAGGGAGGCAAACTGCTAACAGAAATACCATGTTCTCTGATGATTGCTGTCTTTCTTTTGGCCATGGTAATCCAGTTTTCTGCTCAGATGAATGACCTTTTCTCTGCTTCAAGATTATAATCGTATACTCAAGACTTAATATAGTATTTCCCCTATAAAATCACTGTAGGCACACGAAAGCATGACATGCAAAACCTACAGATGCCTCATTTACTAAGTGAGAAGCCTTGGACAAAACATTTTGCCACTACATAGTATATGTCGAGATCAACAGTTCACTGCACAGAACCAAACAACATTCACTGCAGTGAGCCAAGCAATATTTCCATTTCATTTACAGTTATTCAGAGATTTTCTGGAACTAACTACAAGTTTTCTCTGACTGTTTTAAAACTGACTTGGATGACAACTTGCTAGAATCTTCCTCATTTTTTACTGATGCTCACTTAGCTTTAAAACAACTATACTATGTTTGAATCCACATATTATCATCAGCTTCATTACAAAAAAATTCCACGTATCTGAGCTGCTGAGTAATTCACTCAGCTTTTGATAAAATTGAATGCAGATTTTGCTACACAAATGGCATCATGCTATTATTTGTATTCTGGGAACAAAGAGATAAAATAGAAATGGATTACAGAACAGAATTACATAGGTTTGTTTTGGTCACTCTACAAAAAAGTAAATCAAACTAATTGTCCCTTCATGAAATATTATTATTTTTAAAAAGGTAAAGCTAACTTTATGCAATAGCGCTATTAATAATGAAGGATCGTGATTTCAGCATTCTCAAGTTTCTAAAGTTTAAGAGTAAATAATGTTCTTATAGTAGTCATAGGTTGCATTTTCTTTTTAGTACAAGCTTATAAACATACTTTTGCCATACTTCCGAGTACAGGTGTTAAAATATTTTATGCAAATCACTTAAAATACTATGTCTTGTCAACTACGAATTGATTAAACTGAAACTGCCAACTAGGCATCAGTCAATTTCTGTTTATGTCAACTACAGGTAGCTACATTTTAGACAATAGAAACATTATAAACAACCCTCTACACTTTTGTTATGCTTGTTCGATAACATGACCAGAACATTCATTTATGAAAACAAGATATAAACAACATGTAAAGATCAAATTTGAAAATGTTACAGTTTCATCACTCATATTTATGAGTGATGAAACTGTAATTCTGCAATGAAGAGATGTAGTGTCTGTTAGATAATGCATGTGATAACATGCTAGTTAGAAGAGTCAACAATTTAATCTAAACAATTATACAGACTGATTCTGGCCAAAGTGTTGTAGAAATGAACACTCAAACTGACTGCAATGACCAATGATCTCCCCTTAATACACAAGCTTGAGAGTTGATTCCTCAGTCCATCAGTTATGGTAGACTGCATAAATCTGCAGGAACACTCATCACTGAATTTACAACAGTGAAAATGATTCTTCACTTCCATCGTTTAACATACTGGTACATTACGTAGATCAATTCCTTAATACCAGTAATTTGCAGTTACTTGCCATATGAGTACATTAATAATATTAACTTTCCTTTGATCAGGAAAGTAGAATTTTGTGATATCTGAGTGCTTTATTGACAAAGTACAAATAATTAAAAGAAAATTTTCACTACTCTATTCATTCTAATAAAATTATTACAAAATTAATCAAAACAATGATTTTATAAATGATCTTTTAATAAACAACATTCTTAAAGATTAAGCTCAATATAAAGAGTTTTAGACCAAATAAGTTGTAATTACCCTTCTGATGGATCTAGAGCAAGTGCCCTAGGATCATCCATATTTTGCCATAGTAAAACTTTTCTAGATGAACCATTTAAACGGCAAACTTCAATACGGTTAGATCCCATATCTGTCCAATACAGATTTCGAGCCACCCAATCCACAGCCATGCCTTCAGGATAAGTCAGTCCAAATTCTACAACTGGTTCTACATAGCTACCATTCATAAAAGCGCGGCTTATAGTCTACAGAAGAAAATAATTTCAATAAATTATCACAACCAAGGAAATAAAATGAGATACAAGGATGTTTTATAATTGAAGGGAAAAAACTGTATCTCGGTAAATAATACAAGCATGGAAAAAACCTCTTTTACTAGATATGTAATGTTGCAAATACTCATAAAATATATCAGTGGGATATACACATCAGTATTAAAATGACCTCATGTGTTGCAAAGAGGTCGCTATACTGAAAATGGATTTAATATACACTTTTACCTTTTTCTACAGGATTTTTGTAATAAGAATTCTCATTATAATGAACATCAACTGTATTATAAATTAAAAGCTTTTTAAATTACAACATTTGGATATACCACAGGAGAATTCCGATAACCTGAACCCCTTGGATCAAGGGTTCTGTAACTTATTGAATATTTGATTTGTAGATCATCTCTTTCTGAGTTTCATTTAACATTTCTCTTTCTAAACTTTAGATTAAATTAGGATTGTTTGCATATAAGTAACTAACCAAAGCCGAAGGCAATAAAATTGGAAAGTTTGAACAAAATGTGAGTATTTTGTGTTTGACTGACTGAAAGTAATACGATGTGTAATGAATCATTCTACTTTTAGGACAATAGGCATATATGGGTTAAATTCATTTATAGCTTAAGAATTATCTAAGATTTATTGACCAAAACACTATCAGTTTTTAAATAAAATTATACACAACAAATAATGTCAGTAAACACAGTAGAGAGATAAGAAAATTTTTCAATGAAGTAAAAGTACATTGAAGTATTTTAGAAAAACAAAAACTACACATCAACCATTGAAATTATTTTTGAAGCAAATTTTTACATTCTTAAATAAGTGAAAAAATAAATATACTACAGTAAGACCCCACTTAACGATGGACTATGTTTAGCGCTGTTTCAGTTTAATGCATTTTTATTGGAACAGCAGGATTCCCTGAAAACTGAGTGCACTATTGAGTTTCCCCAAAATCAAAAGCAATTTATCTGCATTATTTCTTCTCTGTAGTGTTACACAAATGTATTTTTATTATTTCAAACATTTGTTTCTATTACTGTAAGTGTAAACTTATGTAATGCAATGATTGATATAGAGATATATATTATAATTTTTAGTTTTTAATATGGGTGATAAAGTGCTAAGGAGATTAGATAGTGGTGAACATCAATGTCATCATCAACAGTGACATCATTCAGTGGTGAACATCAAATTGGTGTTGCATTGAACTTGTCAACTTCAACAACAGGGGCAATTCTCAAAAATAAAGAAAAAAATAGTATCATCAACAACTACAACTACAAAAATCTCTGCAACAAGAATAACCCATTCTAGAAATAATATGATAGAGGAGACGGAAAAACGACTTTGTATATGGATTAACGACGAAATTGAATGCAATATGCCATTAAGCCAAGCTATTATAATGGGAAAAGCAAGAAGAATTTTTAGCCACATTCAGCTTGAAACAGGTGATACAACTGAAACTTTCATTACAAGCCAAGGAAGGCTTAATAGATTTAAACATCAAATAATCTTCATAACATACAAACTACAAGAGAAACAGCAAGCGGAGATATAAATGCACCGGCTGAATTCCCAGTGACATTAAGAACAATACCTGAATGAGGAAACTATCCTCCAGAATAAGTTTTTAATGAAACGAGTCTATTTTGGATAAGAATGCCAAACATACATTTCTATCCCGTAAGAAAACATGCACCAGGATTTAAAGCTGCAGAAGATCGCTTAACACTTCTCCTAGGTGCTAACGGCAATGGAGACTTCAAATTAAAGTCATTTCTTGTTTATCATTCCAAAAAGGGATATCAAAGTTAACTTTACCTGTAATTTGGGAGTCTAATAAAAAATCATGTGATAACTATGAAAATTTGAATTGTTCACCATAATTGGTTCACAGAAAATTTCTGCCCATCTGAAAATTTGAATGAAATTTTTGATTTCAGAATCAATAAAATAAACTGTTTTATTATCAAAAAAATCAAAATAAAAATCTGAAATTTATTGAAGAAGTGAAGAAGATAAATGTCTTCAAGTATAAGAAAATTGATAGTAAAGAGCTTAATTTGAAAAGCTTAATTCAATTCGATTATTTTAATATAATTGATATAAAATATACTAGTATAAAATTTTGTTCCTGTGATCTTGAGGAAAATGTTATAAATGCTGCATTTTTTTTAAAATGTGAATTTTTTATAAAGATATATCACGAATTACAATACTGGATGTAGCAGATGAATGCAAATGTGTGTTTTTGCAATAGACTTTGTAAATAAAAAAATTTGTTGAAAACTGCCACTTACAAAGTTTGACTCACTTTGATAGCATTACAAATAAGTATCAAACTCCTAACAAACATTAAGTGAATTATTGCTATGTCTGGACAGAACTAAAAAGCTATATATAAGGTTTTAAAACATTTTTATTAAATCGTATGAATTAAAAAGTCATATGAAGATTTTAAAATATTTTTATTAAATAACAACTTGAAACATAAATGCATGACTCGTGCTTACAAAGTAGCCAACCACTTGTGGTGATGAAAATTAAAGCAACAGTAAAAAATTTCAAATGAAAATGAAGTCTAGTAGCCAAGGGCTAGAAAAAAGATTTAATGCAAAGTTGACTCAAAACTTCTTAGCAGCATAACAATTTAAATACCAGCAACTATAATGCAAAGCTGAATGGATAATGAACTATAATGCAATCTTATCTGAGCAAACTAATTCAGCAATGTGACCTCTGAATTCAACTCCCAAAACCTCCCTTTAAATACTATCTCTTTCTACCTCATTTACATTCTAGTAAAGAAAGGGAAACAAGAAGTGACAGTAAAGATGCAAAACATAAAATAGCTGGTTAGTAAAAAATAAAAGTAATAAATCTACACAATAAATTCATAAAATTTAATACATTTAAGATATATCGGGCAATTGATGATGGATGGAGAAATGGTATGAAAAGTAGAGGGAGAAATGGTATGAAACAACATTAGAGTGACTACTACTAAAAAATACCTGGCATTTTCAATTAAGCAAAACTTGATTCACAGTCAAGCATTTAGAAAGGACACTTCAAAAAGATTCTTTTAAGGGAAATCAGCTTGTATTCATATTAAACATTCACAAGTAACTGAATCTGTGTACAGAAACCAGTGTTTAGCTGTCTTATCACTCAGTCAGCTACCAAAAACATTAATGGGAAGTATTAGAAGCATACAACTAAATGTTTAGTTGCTAGAATAGTTTTTGAAATCAGGAAAATCTATACAACAGAGTTTTGAAGTTTACTTGAATGTGAAAAATATAAAAGTTCATCTACCTCAGGAAAGAGATGTCTTCATGGAGAACTTTCTGAGGAGAATTAGTTCACATTCATGTTATGCAATGGTGAAATCATAAAAGTAATCATACAATGAGGCTATCATCAAAATTTGAACCCATGTCAAATTACCAGCACTTTTCAACAATCTTATTCATTTGGGTTGCTAATTAATATTTAATATAATAACAGATAATTTATTGACCTATGTTAAAAGTGAGGAAGATAAAAACTGCAAAGTTACAAATTCATTGTACTTAATAAATATGAAATAACAAAGGAAATACTTTTGCCTAATCATAGAAAATCATAGAAAAGGAATACATTTTGCCTAATCATAGAAAAAATACAGTATGCAATTGCAAGATTAATGCAATTTAACTTATTCGGATCCATTTTTTCTCATATCCACATTTAAAGAATTTCATTCAACATTTGAGTTTATTTATTAACCCTTTAAGCGGCCATGATTTTGACTCCCAAATCCTAAAGTTATAAAAAAAAGGGGGGAGAAGTGGTAGTTTCTTGATTATCATTCTAAATTGACCTTCCTAATTTGCAACTTAATTCCCTTTCTTCCAATTTATATACATACTTTAATTTTCTGGGCATATTTCAAGATACATATCCATGTATTCAAAGATATCATTACTAATATTTTTGAATGGATAGAAATAGTTTAGCTGATTAGAGGGTTAATTTCATTACAATAAATTATTGTACTGAAATAATTCCTTTAGGACTCCCAATTCTTTTTCAGACTGATAAAAAATTAATGCAATTGCATTAAGATGATTAAAGAAGCAGTTATCTAACACTTGAATATCCAAATGGTACAAATGCTGCAGTTTCATCAGAAATATATAGTTTTAAAAATGCATTTGTAATAGCTCAGCACACTAAAAATATTTAATGAAATTTTAAGACTATTTTAATGTTGCCAATTACAGTTGCCAGAGTAAAAGGTACTTCAACTAATACAAAATAATGAAAAGTTGAAAAATGTCTACCCAGCCAAAGAAAACTACCAAATGCAAGCACTCTACATACAAAATTAATTAATGAAATAATTTTTTTTAATATTGACAATTGAATTTTGTTCTGATAAAAGCAAAGGAAATTAAAATACAAAACAAAAACCTGAAAATTAACATAGTTCTTTTATATTAATTGCATTATTTTCAAAGTAATTTGCTTTTACTAAATCATTCAAAAAACACTTTTCAAATCTTTTTTATTTACAGACTTCTATAATCTGTTTACTATTTTTCTGAATATTAAAAGCTACAATTAAAAATTACTATAAAAGTTAGAGTAGATTTAAACCAGTTACATTTACTGAATACAGAAATTTACAGGTATAGTATATAGTTACAGGCATAGTTAAACTTACTGCATACAAAAATATATAAGTATGCCTTCGATAATGTATAAGGGGGTGCATTTACTCTCTTGCCTCACATAAAGAAATAAGAATAGTTTTAGATGATGCTCGTGCAGAAAATGCTAAATACATCAAACATTTTTTTTTAATCAAATATATCATAAATATAAAATACTTCTGTAAAAAAAAAATATTTTCATATGCATATAAGAAAAAATTGCTGTCAAATCCATGCTGAATTTGCTAAATATCAGTAATTTGTTTGTTTATATTAAAAACTGAACATGCACAGGCATTAATAGATATTTGAAATTCACCAACAATTCATAAAACAATTGATCAATAATAATTAATAAATGTGAACAGACAATTAAGGTAGTACACTAAAGATTTGAATAATTTAAAAATGTATTTAGTGATTTAATACCTTTAAGCTTGTATCTGTCCAATATATCCGACTGTCACTGATATCATAATCCAAAGCATTGGCTTCCTGAACCCCAGACACAGGAATAGCATCATCACGATTTGATTCAAGAGATATACTACATATACTTTCTTTGCGGGAAAAAAGAAGAAAGGCTTCTGGAACTATGCAGGTCATATTATCACTGGTGAGTTCTAAACCAATTGGACACGAGCATGTGTAATTATTCCCAGGTCTATTTAAACACAGATGAGTACAGTTTCCATTATTGACAGCACACGGGTTAGTTCCTATATAGAAAAAATTGTTTAAAATGATATATATTATTGCATTTAAGTTTACTTTAAAAATAGCAGAGATGACTAAAAATGAAAAATTGTGCACAGTTATCTGACTTACTGCATAATACAGTTACATATATTCCTTTTTTCTGTTAGTTATTTTAAAGCTTTAAATCAATCTTATCAGAAAAAGAAAAATTGAAATATATTTAAAAATAGTTACTACAAAGTTAAATTTTAAATTACAATTAAAAAATAACAAAAAATTGAATCATCAATTAAAATAAATCTGAACATGGATACAACTATGGTTCAAAACTTCACAGAACTGACATCATATACACAAAATCACTAATTTGAGCAATTCTATAGCTCAACAACACAATATATGATATGCAAAACATAGTTATAGTAATGGAATTGATGCTTATAAAACAATTATAGTTAGTACAAAAATATTTTAATGCAATACTCCTGCATTATTAATATTAACTTTCGTTATTATGAATGCAAGTTTTATCACTTTTATAACACATGGAGTGAAGTTCCCAAATGAAAAAATTAATAAGAGAATTTTTCTCATTTAATACATCTTTTAAGTTATGAAACAATTCATAACTAAGATCACTAATCAATGGTCAAGAGCTGATATAATTTTTTGAAATACATATGAATTATTTCAAATGCTTCAATAACTTCTAAAATCAACAGCTTTCAACATTTAAAATATAATGTTATTAATACTCATACCATGTATTTCATTTACAGCAACAGCTTTTAAACCCATAAGGTCTGGAAGTTGTTCGATGAGTATTTCTCTTACCACACCTGTCACCTTATCAACACGTTCAATAGAGCGCCGTTGCCAATCTGTCCAATACACATATTTTCCTATGCAAAACAATATTCATTACTATATAAATGTGAAAAATATAACAGAAATATTAAACTATTAATTGAGTTAGTTGAAAATAATGAGAAAACTTAACTAAAGGAATAAAATTAAATTTAGTAACAATGCAGTATCCAGACAATTATGGTATTACATATATTGCAAGAAAAGAAATAAAGACACATACAAAGGATGGTCATTCTGCAATTATAATGAAGAAAATGTCGTTTAGTCATTATCCTTTGGAGATGCTTAGAGTTTTGGGGCAAACAGCTGGCTGCTTGGAGGGTTAAATACTTGTATTAAAAGAGCCATTTTACAAAAGTATATTCCTTAAAATTTTCTGATATCTACATCTGATAAACCTTTGTATCTATGAAAACACAATTTCCTTAAGGATTTCCTATTGCAAACCAACATCCATTAAGTAACACATGAAGGAAACATGAAATATATTCATGTGGAAAACCTGGCTAAACTACCAGTACACAGTTATTTAAAACAATACGTTGTTAAAAGCTCTTACCACTTTAATTATTATGGATATATTTTTTATGCCTGTTTTATACAGCATTTCGAATAATTTACATATAAAAGCTTTGATAACTCTGGCTAAATTTTATGCCTTGTTTGAAATGATAATGCCAAATACACAATATCACATCAAAAATATATATACATATAAAAAAAAAATTCGCCAAGATTTATGACCTCATAGCTGCCAACATATATATATGAAAAACTTGAGGGTTTCCCTCCCTCACACACACTTTAAAACACAATTTCATAAGAGTACAAATTGATAAATTTGATTTAAAACCACTTTAATATGCATAATGATATTAACATAATTTTGATTTTGAAATGCTTCTTTAACTTAATATCTGAGTTTATTATCATACAATTTTAATTTTACTCTGTTTTTAGCTAATTTAATTCAATTTTTTATTTTTTTGAAAATTTTAAATGACGAAATTCTAAAGTTTTATTTAAAAATTAATAGGTAAATAAATATCTCTAACAGTAACAGTTGAAGTTTATGGGTCACTGCTTCATGACTTAAGGATAAATGCCATATGGAGGTCTAAGAATTACTACCAATCAGTGCTATGACATTCATCTCTATGCATCTGAAAGTATTTGTCAAAGTTCTATGAAATATTTTTCAGAAATCACAATTTTATCTAAATTAACAGGATAAACAATAGAAACTGAAGATTCACCAAAACATTACAAACAGCTATACAGAAAAGAATCAAATTTGATAATCTATGGAACTTCATTGCACAACAATAAACACAAGGTGTCCCAAATAAAAATACATCGAGAATGAATATCAGAATAACATAGCTTTAGTTAGAATTAACATGGATACACAGGTTAACACAGTATTGCAGGAAACATAACACAGCTATTAAAAAAGGGATATCTAACAGTGTCATCACATACCAAATTAGCATGATTTTCAGTTCAGTTTGAGTATACTTTTAATTAGATATTCAAATAAAGCTTATATTATATTTATAATATGTTAAAAGGCTTCTTTTTGCTTCATATAAAAGCACATATTTATAAAGCACACACCCTTCAGAATCTATTATTATGGCTAATGGAGTACAATGCTTTATGACATAAACTGGGGTAAGCAGAAACATTCTCTAAAAGGAATTTTAAATAATACACTTCAACATTTCCATGAGCACTTTTTAATTTTTTTACCATTAACTTCACTCTGATCTAACTAAAAAGTCCATAAAATTACATTCACGCAAAAGTTTCTGCTAAAACCTCAATGACCCAAACTATTAAATTTGGGTGCCTATCGAAAAAAGCTTTTCAGAAACGTCCGTACAGAAATAGTGAGCAAAATTTCTTGAGTCTTCTTACTGTTTTCCTCTAGTATTCATTATTCAGTGCTTTTATGTTACTTTGTCTTAGAGTCCTTATTCCTATATTCACCTCTACTTTATTCTGTCATTCCAAACAATTTACTTCAAAAAAGAAAAGTCTTGTTTTGTAACTGTAACATTCTTCATTATTCTTCTTATTCTTCTAAACACAAAAAAGGCATCAATTCATTTAAGAATATTACCAAACTTTTAAAATAGGTAGGACAACAAGGCAGTTACTAGGGAATTATACTAACATAACAACAAATAAGAATGGTAGAAGATGAAGAGAAAACATATCAATGTAAAAATTAAATTAAACGGAAGAACATTTAAAACTCTAATGATTTTGAGGGCAATCGTATATCATCTGTTAAATCAAAACCTATGCCAATCTAAGATTGCACTCCCCCCCCCAATTTTAAATGACTATGATATGGATTAACTGGAGCATATGATAATGAATTAGTTACACAAATTTTCAAATTTAACCCTTTCACGGGCGCATAGCTAAAATACACTTTTCTGTGATAACGTAAATTATAAACATAATGTTCTCAACCCTCTTAAACATTATTTGGCCTTATATAATTTTTCAGATTGGGGGTCTTTTGTCTAGGGGGCGGCTAGAGGTTATAGCCACTGCGCACATAAGACATTTAGCTTACCTGTTAGGATAAAATTAATTCACCTTATTATGATGCATTTTTATGAGAAATTAATACTTATGGAAATAACAATTTTAATGATAATTAAATACAAAATGTTTGAGGAATAAAGTAATAATTATAAAGTAATTTCATAATATCTTTGTTGTACTTATTGAAAGATTTTATGTATGTTTCTGTCTAGTATGAAATTTTTCGAAACAAATAGGACCACTTAATTGGAGACACAGTGGGACATTGCTGATATGCAAATGTGAGAGAATCCATGCAAACGTTTTACAGATATCTGTTGTGCTATGTACTCATCACTCAAATCGGGATCTATTGACCAGTAGTCTCTGTAGCTTAACAAACGTTTGATTCCCATCAGTACATTGATATCCAAAAATCTCAGTAATTCATCAAACTCTAAAGGGCTGAATTTTTTCCCTCCTTCAGTTGCATACATGTTACTTTGAAAAACAATATCTTCCTACAATTTTGCTGTAATAAACAGCAAAAATACTCCAAGAAGAGATGGATTTTGCATTTCTAAAACTTCAGAAGACGGACCACTGTCTTCCGTTAATTTTGGCAGAGATTTGGCAATAAAATGTTTATTCCATTTCACTTCCAGCTTAGAAGTAGAAGGAAGCTGTAACTCCTCAATTTCTTCATCATCAGAACTAGAAATAATATTTTCCTCTTGAGTGAAGTCCGCAACATAGTCTTCATCAGTATCACTATCATTAGATATACTTCTGAACCATCATCTGATGGCAAATCTTCAAAAATAGCAAAAGCCTCTTGTACAGATAAGCCCTTTCTAGACATTATACTAAACTAAAAAATTATGTTGAGATCAAAACAATAAAAGAAATGTACTATAATCTTATAAAAGCAGAAACTAATTAAAAACAGTAAAACAAAATTATCCTCACAGAGAAAGTATTCTAAATTTCGTCTCTCTAAAAAAAAACTTTTAACATCTAACCAAACAGATAAACTATACTGAGAGTGAAATCAAGCCCGAAACCTCATCAGATGTTGTAAACAAAGTTTGTTTATATTTCTCCCTCCTAAAGATACACGTGTTTCACTTAAAGATAAACCTTCTCTAGGTAAAGAAAGTGCGCCGTTTTCAAGGTCACTGTTACTGCTCTAAAAGAGCGGTGGACAGACCCTGTATCCCCGTTCGAAAACTTTTCAAAAACCTAATAAAATAAATTGTTTTTGCTTGTGAATTAGTTTAATTTATTTAAATGATAGAAAAATATGCATTAAAACTGTCAAAATGTACTTCATAAATTAGAAATAATTTTTAAAATAATAAAATTTTGATTTACAGTACTTGTGCACTGAATGTACAACTTCAGCAATCCATCAGAGACCATAATTTGATAAAAAAAAATGTGCAGTGCTGCCATCTGTAATGATTTTTGTGCATTTCAGCTTCAATCAATGCAGGTGGCTAACGAAGCTAGACACTGCGCACTTAGAAAAAAAAATTATATTTAGGTGGCTTGACTTTGTAGCCATTGCCCGCGAAAGAGTTTTAAGGTTTCAAGAATGAAAGGCAATGGAAAAAGCCAACACTGGTTTTTAATGAATTATTCATAAAATACTAATAATAGTAGCCATTAAACGAAACAAAAGTGAAGCCAAGGAAAAATTATGAAATAAATGGCAATATGCAGAATGATCAAATTCTTAGAGTTGCAGGAATTTTCATTCCCTTTAAACTGTTACTATTCAAGCTAAGAAACAAGTTAGAAGAAAGCAGCTAAAGGGATTAAAACATTTTCAAAGTACTGCTGCAAAGAACATATCTTTATCAGCGGAGCAAATGAAAAATAACACATATAAAATTACACATTAAATATATATACTGTACAAAATCTGAGATCTGATATCACTGAGACTCACTAAGACTTGATTCCGTATTTCATACATTTAAAGATTTTAGATCACGAACTTAAAGTTAATAAAATACCAGTTATAAATTTATAGAAAAGCTGTTTGAAAAATAATGAAGCATTTTTATGATCCTTTAAATATAATTTCTTTAGTTACAAAGCTCTACTGTTCAAGTCCTTTAAACACTGTGTCAAGGATTTTCACTAAATAGTCAAATAAAATCTTTTCCCTCTCAATAACGGCTTTGTTTGTAATTGTTGCGTACAGAAAGTCCATTAAACAGTCAAATGAAATCGTTTTAGTCTCAACAACGTAGCTGTCATTTTCTTCATCAGTCGTGATATTTTCAGACTTAAAAATCATATAACAACTAATGACTAGGACATTACTGTGGCAATGAAGACTTCAGTTATATCATCTCTACTCAGTATTATTTGCATTTTGTCACACATTCCATTAATTAGAAAATTTTTTAAAACAACACCCTTTTACACTTTTTTGGTAGGTGCATATTTCAAATTTTCAAAAGTCAAAATTCAAGTGCATATTTCAAATTTTCTTATGCAGTCATGGCAGCAAGCACCACCAGTTTGGTTTTGCTTCTTTACTGACACAACCACATATTTTTCTTTCAGTTAAGTACATGGTACTTTTTTTTTAAATGAACACAAATGATTTTGCCTAGAGATGATTCCATGAAAAAAAAAGGTTATGTTTGAATAATCATATTGCACAATTAAAATATCACAATGTTATCTGGATAAAAATTGCACAACAGATTTTATTGTTGTGTCGATTTATTGATGACAGGGGAACTGCCACTGCAGTGAAAGACTTAGTAGAACTGTAGCAACTTTAGTATTTCTCCATTTATTCCATTTATTGAAAAAGTTTTTACTTGCGATATCCAAAAATTTTTGTATTTGTGGACATCATCTTGAAATTTAGTAGCTTAAAATTAAATGAAAAAATTACACTAGCATTAAAAAAATATATCTGCAGACATATCTTATCTTGATGTTGTAATACTCCACACAACAGACTTTTATATTAAAATATTTCGAGGATTCCTGGAAGGTCTTATTTGTGTATTGGTTTTAAAAATATTTATTTAAAGCTGCATTTCAGTGCATTCAAAGTTCTGCAATAAATAGACTGCATGATGGATTCACAGTTTGGAGGAGAAAATAAAACTGAAATGTTATTCTTTACTAAAACTTTAATTTTGATATAATTAATGACAACAGACTGAAATAAATAATCAGTTATGTCAAATAACTTAAGAAAGATTGCAATACACAATGCAAGCTGAGCTTAAATTTAACACAATCTAATACTCTCTTTTTCCCTACTATGCCAACAAAAGAAAACCAGAATTTTCAATATCCCACTCCAAACATGGGTCTTTGGACTTCACTTAGTGTATACAGAACTAGATAAACTAGAAAACTACTACTCCTTCCCATCACACACACATAACCATTCAAGGGCCAGAAATCAAAACATGGTTTGCGAGCATGTAGATGTTTAAAGGCAATACAATATGCAGTATGATTTAGCTCAAATGTGGATAATAATGTTTCTCAACAAAAGAAGGTTCAGTTAAATTGGAAGAAAAGTCAAATTTAAGATGGTCTTGCCTTTTCTTGAATACTATATTCTCTGCTCCTGAACTGTGTAAGAAAAAGAAGGGAATTTTTTTTGGGGGGGGGAGTGGTCCTTATAATAGATTGATTTTTCAGGTCTTGGATGCTAGGATTTCAGACTTTGAACTGTAAATAAACAGTCCAGTCACATTAATGTGACCATCTGTCAAAAGCCAGAATAACCACCTTTCGCAGAGCGGACTGCTGCGAGACGTGCAGGAAGAGAGTCACATAGGTCCCTGAAGGTGTTCTCTGGGATGTTGAGCCATGCCGACTCTAATGCCGTGGCCAGCTGCGCTAGATTACGCGGTTGAGGATGCATGGCGCGAACAACTCGATCGAGATGGTCCCACAGATGCTCGATTGGGTTTAAGTCAGGTGAGTTTGCTGGCCAGGGGAGGACGGTAAACTCATCCTGGTGCTCTTCGAACCACGCACGTACACTGGCAGCTGTATGGCACCTCGCATTGTCCTGCTGGAAGATGCCATCATCCTGAGGAAAAACAATGCGCATGTAGGGGTGAACATGGTCCGCAAGGACAGATGCGTACTTGTATTGATCCATTGTGCCTTCCACAATGATCAGTGAACCTAGAGAATGCCAGGAAAACATTCCCCAGACCATAATGCTCCCGCCTCCAGCTTGGACCGTTCCGGCAATGGTTGCAGGGTGGTTCCTTTCAGAGGTTTCACGCCTTATACGCCAACGTCCATCTGTCCGATGGAGCATAAAACGCGATTCATCCGAAAACGCAACCTGTCGCCACTCAGTGGACGTCCAGCTGCTGTACTGGCGTGCAAATTCTAGCCTTCGCCGTCGATGAACAGCAGTCAGCATAGGTGCACGAACCAGGCGTCTGCTTCGGAGGCCCAGACGCAGCAATGTTCGCTGAATAGTACTTTGGGAGACACTTTTGGTAGCCCCTTGGTTCATTTTGGTGGTCAGTTGCTCAACGGTAGCCCGTCTATCTGCCCGAACGCATCTCCGCAACCGTCGTTCGCCTCTGTCATCTATGGCCCGTGGTGCACCACATTTGCCACGTCGCTGATTTTGGACAGTCCCATTTTGCCATGCACGGTACACTTTTACCACGGCGGCACGCGAACAGTTCACAAACTCAGCCGTTTCGGAAATGCTTCCACCCTTGGCCCGAAAGCCAATGATCATGCCCTTTTGGAAGTCGGATAAATCGCTTCGTTTCTGCATTACGCCAACGATTGAAATGTTTTCCGAAGCCCTCACACACCCTTTATATACGCTCAACTGCACTGTGCTGCCACCTGCCTTCTGTGATTGGTTATTTAACTCTGACATGGAAAGTACGTGGTAGTCACATTAATGTGACTGGACTGTGTAAAATAAATGCACAATGCACATTTTGCTGAAAATTATAATTTGATGTCAAACTAAAATGCTTAAGCAAAAGTTTAAAATTTTAAAAATAAACAATGTTATAATAATAAATAAGAACTATTTTCTTGAAAGAGTAATTTTGAATCATTTTCTTCACTGGTCCAAAAGTTTGCTCAAGGCAGGTCAGAAATGGATGAACCGACTGTCATTAAGTTGCTTCGTCACTACTACGCTCAAGCTCATTGTCCAAGATGGAGCACAAGTTGTGGACCAATGTTTTTGTATGAGCATAAAATCAGTTACCTACATAATTCTATAACCTGAATTAGCCCTGTTTCAAGCAGTTTAGATAATCAAGGCTCTATTGTACATCACAATCATTACTTATTTTTAATTCAAATGCCACATTAATGTTTCAAATACATTTTAGAATATGTGCAAGAAAACCATGTGATTTTAAATGCATAAGAAAAGCATGTGATTTTAACTGTACAAGTAAAGCATGTGATTTAAAATTGCTTATTTTGATTAAAAGAAGCTAAGCATGCAAGGAAAATCAATTGCTTACTGGATAATAATTTATAAACTGAAACGGATAATAATTTATAAACAAAAAAGACTGCCTAGTAATTTGCCCCAATGAAACACCAATAGTTATCATCTAAAACAGTTCGAGAACAAATTTAGAATTAAAAATACAGCAAACAAAAGTTTAAACTTTCAACTTCCTATAGACATTAGACTATTTACCTCTTGAACAAAAGATATTCAAGGAAAATAATGAATCAATACTAACAAATATACATTTCAGTTCAGAAGAATACTTACCCAGCAATGTAAAGCCAAAAATATGAGGTATGTGATCAGAAACTAATTCCCTACGATCACTTCCATCTAAATTTGAAACTTCAATTTTATCAGTTTTAGCATCTCCCCAATATAATTTTTTCTCTTTGTAATCCAAAGACAGGCCATTCGGCCATCCTAAACCTGTATTTACTAGAACTTTCCTTTGACTTCCATCCAGTGCTGCTTTTTCTATTTTGGGTTTAACACCCCAATCTGTCCAATACATTGAGCTGAAAATAAAATGAATAATATTAATTTTTTTATACAAGTACCACATAAACATATTAAAACATATTAAAGTCACAATCTACATACAATTAACAACTTTGTCCTAAACTCCTGAATAAATAGTGATGGGTTACTTACACAAGACTTTGAGAATCAAGAAACTAAAACAAGATTATGCAATGCTGAATGATAATGTAGGAGGATCAGACTGCCTATGAATTAATGTAGCCTGTACTAACACAGTCACTTTCAGTTTTTAATATTTTTTGTAGCGTGGAGTCAGTTTCTCCATCACGCTACATATCAGTTTATATTACACTTTGTAGACAGGAACACTCAACCAAAACCTTGCACATCAGTCAGAAGGCAATATTCGAAGTCACTAACTAGTACCCATCCACAACAGTCTCTTTATAATACTTCATAACTTGGAACACAATACCCAGATAATCACAAAGCATCAGTGAGTGCCAGAAGAAGATATTTTAAAATCAGGAATTTGAATGCCCATGCACCTTTTCTGCTTCACTCACTAAAGAACAATCCCGAGACAGAGATTCAGCTGATCCTCACTTTTGGTAAATTTGGTTTCTAAATTTGGTGTGTCTTCGTGTGACACACAAGAACATGAGATAGATCATCACATTTCTTTCTCCAGGGATTTTTCATTAATATCCTTCTCCTTCATCAACTCTGAATCACTCTGTACAGCTGATCATCTTCCATGAGGTCGACAGGTCTTCAGTAATTTCTCTTTTACCTCACACATACTCGAGAATTATCACCGCATTACTTTCATTTCCCTCCTCCATTTTCACACCCTTCTACTCATCATCATCCATAAATTTCCTCTTTTTCCCCCTCCCCCTTCTAACTCAAAGTAAAAAGATGGACGCTCAAAAAATAAACAACAAAATTTAAAAAAGAAAGAAGAAAGCCCTTTTTTTTGGACAAATGTTATTCTGGACCTAATTATTAATTAAACTTCATCTTTTGATGCAACCATGTCTCACTTGAAACTTAGCTGGCCATTCACAATTCACAACGACCTTTTACAAACTTATTTTTAAACTTACAGCAATTCAAATTAGGTCCCACACATATTTTTCTACATCACTCCAAGAAAACGCAAGTATGGTATTTTTTTCCCCTCTTTTTTTGTTATGGGAATTCTCCTAGATAATTTTATGCACTGGCAAAATTTTTCTCAAGAAAATAATACATTTGCCTACTCTTCTGTTTGGTCTATAGCAGCGGTTCTCAACTTTTTGAGTAGCGCATACCATCTAAACAAAAACTTTAGTACCAGCACACACTTTACAATGATTATTCTTCAATTTCTCAATAGAAATATATATATATATATATATAATTTTGCCATCTGCACAATCTATTGGCTATTTGTATTAAA
This sequence comes from Stegodyphus mimosarum, assembly GCA_000611955.2. Taxonomy (NCBI): domain Eukaryota; kingdom Metazoa; phylum Arthropoda; class Arachnida; order Araneae; family Eresidae; genus Stegodyphus; species Stegodyphus mimosarum. The sequence continues at coordinate 437,446 of KK120442.1, forward strand.
TATGCACACATAAAAAATACTAAATTAAAAATTGGTTACAATTTTAATTATCAAAATTTAAGTTATAATACTTTAATTCTAAAATTTAGTGTGAAATTTGGGCCTATTTAAGAGAGATCAATTTCTTTATGGCTTGTTTTATTTCACATCATTTTTTAACACTAAATTAGGATCCACTATTAATTTTGTTCTGCATTTATTTTTCAGATATAGCATGGAAGAAAATCCTTGTTCACACAAATAGGTTGTGCAAAAAGGCAATAAAAATTTAATAGCTTTCTTCAAAATGCCTTTAAATTCTTTTTTTTGGGGGGAGGGGGTACAGCCAAAAGTTAATAGGTGTGTAGTTTCTGAAATCTTTAGTTAGGCTTCGATCTCAGAAAATTTATATCAATTGTTATTTTTCTCCACAAGATAAAATTTTAAGTACATTTAAACAAAATGGATTTCTAATCGAATTTTCTTTTTCATAATTCTCAGGAAAATACATGTTGAAATTATTTATCAATGAAACAATGATTTTTAATGTTGGATGCTAATTCTTTTTTTATTTTCAAATTATTTTCGGTTAGAAAACTTTCTAAAAGTGCGAAAAGGCTTAAAATATTATTATCCAATTCTTTGATTATAACTCAAGTTTTTTTTTTTTTTAATCATTGCATTTATTTTACCTCTAATGGTAAGCAAATTAACACTCTGTCCTTGTAATCCTAAATTTAATTCATTTAACTTGCCAAAAATATCAGCTAAATATGCTAAACGCACCAACCATAATTCACTAATAAACATTTTTTAAATTCAAATTTTGAATTACAGAGAAAAATTTGAATTTCTGATCAAAGTTTAAAAAAAAGGGGAATTATATAACCACCACTTTGAATAACCACCTAACTTCGGAATATAACAAAAGCGTTTCATGTTCACTGCCCATCTCTTGGCATAAAATCGCAAATATTCTTGAATTTAAAGCTTAGCTCAATAAAAATAAAAATTTTCACAGCTTGATTCAAAGCGATTTTCAGGTTTTTGGGGATTGTTTAAGGTATTAAAGCTTCACGATGGAGTAGCGAGTAAATTTAGTTTCAGGGGCAACTTTATTTGACAAATAACATTGCAAAGTTTTCCTGTTAAAGCACGAGTTCCATCACTACATAAGGCAACGCACTTATTACAAGGAATATAATTTTCACCTATAAAACTGTTAATTACTTCGTAGTCATTTTTTATTTATTTATTTATTTATTTATTTATTTATTTATTTATTTTTTAAGCAGGAGACATGAAAACTTATCAATGCCCTTGCTGGGAATCGAACCACAGACCTCTCGAATATGCACCGAGCATGCTAACCACTACATCACGAAGGCATGCGAAGAAGGCTGGAGAAATACCTTATATACTCCCTTTTTTAAAGGGAGACTGGGGGATTAGGAGACCCAATCGCCAAATCCTGGTGGTGGAGAATCATAATCCACCACCTTTGATTAGTTCGGGCACCGCTTGTAAAGTCATTAGGATTTTATTTGAAGCAGGAGACATGAAAAATTAGCAATACCCTCGGCGGGAATCGAAACACGGACCTCTCGAATACATGCCGAGCGTGCTGATCACTACATCACGAAGGTACGTGAAAAAGGCAGGACAAATTCTTTATAACTTTGAAAATTTCATTTGCAGTTTCTCTATCACGAAGAGATTCACAAGATAAATACTCTTCGGCAAATCATTTATCTTCTTCGAAATGTGTGTAACACAGTTTGTTATATCAATACACAATAATTGAACACAATAATTTCAATGATTGGACATAGTTCCTTATATCAGTACTTTCATCCATTTGCAATGTTAAAAATCTCACTGTATTTTATTTTTTGAATAAGAGTCTCTTTTATGGAATTTGTCATTTCATGAATTTGTAAACTTACTGTATCACTTGATGATGGAATATAATTAAGTTCAATAGCCACTTTTTTATATTATCTTTTATAGGATCTTTTATATTATTCAATCTAATTCTTTAGTTTTTAAATGGTGCTTCTGCTCAACCCCTCAACATTTCCTGACAAGGCATCCACAACATTAGAAATAACCCTGAAACCAAAACCTCTATGTAACACCATCACCATTCTGTCAATAAACCCTTTGCTATTTGTTCCATACTGTAGTTGTCCTATTCATTTTCTTACTGCTATATTTTTCGCATACTTTAAGTACTACACTCGTTCCTTCATAGTACAAATTTCATGACTCACGGTTGACTTTTTGCAGTTGAAATACAACAAAAATAAAAAACGCTGCTTGAGTTTTACGCACTAGGTGCATAAAAGAAGTGCGCAAATAGGAATTTTCAAAACTTAAATGTTACACAACTGCTGCCAATATAGTGTAAAATTGTAAATAAAATATTTACTTTAAGTAAATTATAACTTCGCAATTTTAAAATTTTTAAATAAAAAACATATACAGTAATGCAGCCATTGGATAAATAAACTGTAAATATTAAAAGAAATTATTTTCAAAAAATAAATAAATTAGAGCTGAATTTCATTCTGATTAAAATTAGAGCTTATTAAAATTATACAAGTGTTAGTTTGATACTGTTTTATTTACAATACTCTAAAATCATCAGGAGCTGATCAGCAAATGACTTGTTTAATATACAGCATCTGGTACTCAAAAATATGTTTCATTTTCCTAAAGTTACCAGATCCATTTTAATAATACCAATCATAATTAAACTATACACATAGTGTGCATATATATATATGTTTAAAATATTGTAGAAAATATTGATGGTTTAGATGTAATGGACAACGAACTTGGAAGCCAAGGCAGATTCCTTTCTCTTTCAATTGGCATTTGTGGCCTCTAAATTCACATGGCACGATATTCTGCCTGATTCAAACTGTAATATTTTCTACAGATAATTTGAGGATTAGACGATAGCTGCGTAATAATGATGTTTATATAACTGATCACATCTGTACGCAACAGACGACATTTAGAAGACAGCAACGCCTGCTAGCAAACCAAGAGGACAGAGGGCTGCACATTCCGAAGCAACAAAATTTCTAGGCTTAGTTCTCTGTTAAATTGTTATCCGTGACTGGATAAGAGGTGTCACGTTGCAGAAGGATTACATAACAAGCATGAAACAGATTCCATTTTGAAAGCAAATATTTAGTTTTGAGATAAACAATTCTTGATACACATATTCTGATTCAGAAAACCAGTCCAAAAAGCTATTATAAACAATATTATGAATAATTTCCACTTTTAGGACAGAAAGGGAATGCATCCAAATTAAAATAGGAATTAAAAGGACAACTGCCAAATTAAACTAATGAGTTTCCTTTCATATTTTATATCTTACAGATATATGCTTTTACTTTTATGATTTTATATTTTTACAGTTATAGACTGTACTGCACTGACTGCAAATTTGTTTTTGTTGTCTTTGAAGTGCAAAATAACATCTTTGGATGTTTCAGCTCTGTGCATTTACACTCTCCTCCAGTTTAAAATTGGATGTACTGGATTTCCTATATTAGAATGTGATTAACTGTGTTGGAATTCAGCCATCCTCATGATAACAAAAGGATTCAAAGCAATAACATTCCATTCCAAGTTATAGCTTATTAGCTTAAGTCCTTTTTGTAGTTTTATACCTGCCTTTCATATTCTACCTTTCTTAAAATTAAAATTCATTAGTTCTTCCTTATGTATATTTTTCAGCTCTTGTTTATGATTATTACACGTACTTCTGATAAATGAATCTGAAAGCATTTTTTTATAAAAACTGTTACTTATAATTTGCAATATTCCTTTAACTCTCTATTTTAATTTCACTATTCCCCTTTTCTATCCTAAAAAAGAAACTGCTTATAATAAATATCTCTAAACTGTGTCATTTCAAATTAATCTATGCCATAAAATCTCATATATGTTGCTAATGCAAGCATGCTTTAGCAAATCATGATGATTCAATACCAAAACTAACATGCAAACCGTAAATTGCAAACCATACCCTTGTGACTCTACCTCAAGCTTGCTTTTGAATGCATCAGAGGCTTTCCAGCTTGCTTGCTTCCTATTAATGTGTTAAAGCTTAACTCTCTCTTTCATCTATTGCATTTGCCTTATGACACAGAAAATTTCCAAAGATGTGATGAATGATGGGTACAGATTACACCCATAATGATGTGTGAATCAGAATATGTGTATCAAGAATTGTTTAGCTCAAAACTAAAATATGTTACAACCGTTGCCTCTGACTGTAGCTACATAATAATGCATTCTATAAGCTAGCACCATCTACAACCACAGGCCATGATTGAAATTGTGTCTTTCCTCACATCTTAAATTATAACACAAACATGCACATATATAAATATAATATAATTTTATCCTATATTTGGCTTAAAGATATGTATAACAAGCATATTGTTGTGATTACTCCTCCTGATATAAACATGATCTAGATCATGTATAAGAATTACTGTGGCCAAGAGGAAGGAAGGCGTTGTGTATGTTGTTCATCATGGCCTTGGGTATTTTGCAGATGACAGTGCAAGTCTCCCTACTTCCATTCTAATTTTGAAGATCTCAGGAGACAGATACAAGAGGCTCCTATTTTTCTCCTCTATCACCACTTTCTTGAGATGACTTTTGATCTGATAGTATTTTAAGTGCCCTCATTAAACAAAGATATTACACATTTACAAACAATCATGCTTTTCTAAGATGCAAACCTAGGCTAAACAATATTACAGTCAACAACATTAACAGCCATGCTAAAGATGGTGACCTAAGTTAAATATAGATACAAAATCTATGAGAAATGGTATATTTATTTTTACCTTAAACTACTGCAAACAGCTCCAACAGATTACCTGAAAAGAGTGTTATTTGAAAAGGCTGAGTTCCTTTTAATTTGGATTTATACAGTTCTCCTCTACATATATAAAGCTTTAGCACTTGAAAATACGCTTAATTTAATCAAAACTCATTTGTTTACCAAACGCAATATGCTGAATATACTATACCATAGACATTTTTTTAAACAATCTTTAAGGATTATTCCAAACACTCACTAAAAGCAAAAATTGTGTATATTATTTAATTCATGAATGAAGCAAAAAAAAAAAAAAAAACTTCATAAAATACTTCCTGCTAAACTTAATTTCAGATTTACAGTCTGTAAGCATCAAAAACAGCACTGAATATTCATTAAATTGTCCTTTGTGTATTAATATGACAGGCTATCCGATTACTTTCCTATGAGGTTTACAAAAAAAATTAATGCCTCTCTGTGTAATAACTGCAATAAGACTCATTTTCTATAAAATGTTAATAATGCAAGAACTTTATTTAGTAATGACTCATTGATAACTAAGTAAAATTTAAATCCTCTTCAAACAGGATGAAAAGAATCCAATGCACAAAACTCCATTCTTTAAAGAATAATTGAATATTTCATGTTTGTGTGCCATAAAGAAACTATTCCATTCATACATAAAAAATGATACATTTTACCTGCTTCATGTTTAATAAATCAGTTATCACCAAATGCTCATACAAAATGGTTCTGCGAATAGTTGTGCATTTGGGACAATTTGAATTTTGCAATTTCATTCAAAAGAATAATATCTGTATGTTATCAAAGTCCTATATTATCAAATATCTTTGATATTTCTAAAATGAATTTATCAACAGAATATTTGTTAGCTAAAAACAATCTCTCTAAAAATCTGCAATTGTATATTAAACTATTATATTTTTATGGATGAATTGAAACTTTACCCTTCAGGAGGATCAAGAACAATGGCTCTCGGTTCATCCAAATTTTCAGTTATTAAAATTTTCCTTGAGGAGCCATTCAACCTTGCAACTTCAATTCGATCGGTGCCAGTATCTGTCCAGTACATATTACGTGCAATCCAATCTACAGCTATTCCATCAGGAAGATGAACTTCTGTAGTTATAAGATCTGTCTGACCTATTTTAAGGATTTTTTTTAAGTATTTTCCAATACATGAAATTTATGTACTTATACAAAGAATTATATATTTATTAATAGAGAATTCATACAAAATTCAAAGTTTTCAGCAATAATACACACACTGTCCAATGAATCAGAAACCTTTGAGATTTTCATTTGAATGTGTGCTATGGATGAAGTATGGAAATTTTTTTAATGACTAGGGTTGAGGAAAATGATTTTCTCGCCAAGAAAATCATGTGCCACACATGGTTAGAATGTTAAGTAAGATGTAAGAGTAAGTAAGATGAGTATTAAGTAAGATGTAAGAGTGCTTTGCAGGATGAATGAATTAAAATGGGAAAAAGGACAGATCTTTCACCATTTGAAAAAGGGCTTATTGTTGGTGCACTTTTAGAAGAGACCTTGATTTCGAAGACAGCAAATCTCACTGGGTTCTCAAAAGCAGCTTTACCAAAGGTTTTCAAAAGTTGGAAGCAGAAGCCCCAGTCCTTCTCTCGAAGACGTTCAAGCACAGTTTTCCAAGAAAGTTATCGGTATTTTCTCCGACAAATTGCACGGCAGAACAGGGACTTTACTGCGCTTCAACCGACACAGATTGTCAACTAAGTCTATTCCCAGCAGATTTCAGCTCGAACCATGCGCAGAGAACTGCACAGGATAGGAATGCATAGTCGGGTGCCTGTGAGAAAACCACTCATTTCTGCCCGACATGCAAGAATTAACTTGCAGTGGTGTTCCGGAAAGAAGATACTGGACATCTGAGAAATGGAAACTGGTAATGTGGTCGGATGAATCACGCTATACCTTATTTTACAGTAATGGAAGACGTCGAACTCGTACTGTGCAAGGGTCTGATGGGAGTATCATGATATGGGGCATGTTCTGCTGGTATGGTGACTTGGTGTTCCTCAAGGGTAAACAAACAGCCATGAGATACCCAGATATACTGATAAATCAAGTGCACCCTGCAATTTTGCATTTTTACCCTGATGGCGATGGATACTTCATGGATAATGCAACTATGCATTATGCCAAAACTGTTCAAAATTGATTCGCTGAACATCAGTCTGATTTCAAACACCTTCTCTGGCCACCGCATAGCCTGGATCTTAATCCCATAGAAAATATGTGGAATATGGTGTAAAGACGCATCTGGCAGCATTCTCCTCTTACATTTAATTTACAAGATCTAAAAAGCTGCACCAATGCACGGTATTTTTTGATTTAAATGCACTCCATAAGCATGTAGACTTCATGCCAATGTTGGATTTTTAATTCATTGGCCAGTGTGTATATATACACATGAAATAAATTACTACAATAAAGGTACTTTACATTCCTAATTTTTTTATTCAACAAAGATTTCAAGCTATCACAATGAACACCATGTAATAAATATTAAGGTATCTTAAAAATGTGTAACAGTTCATAATTGTTATCACAAACAATAATGAATTTTAAGTAGTTAAACCAAGTATATATATTAATTACAGCAAATACACAAGGACTGTCCACTAAAGTAAATGTACCATATTTCCCAGCCTGTAAAATGCACTTTTACTCCAAAATGTGTCCTAAAATCAGCCTGTGCTAAGGGTTAACTTCATCCGCTATATTCTTTCTTTATTATTGCCATTTAAAATGCATGTAACAATTTATGAGAGTTGCCACGTCTACACAACTCACACTTGTTTGTTTACATCGTTTAAATAGATTATATTAGCACAAAATAAAAAGGTCCTTCTGATTTATTAGCTCAAAATGAAAGCAACTCTGTGATTAATTCACTGGAATCAGACTAGCTCTTGCAATAAACTCAAAATCTACTGACAGTCATAATAAATTCCTTTCTCTTTCTACATTCATATCTGCTTTTGCCTGATGAAACTAAGTGTGCATGAAATTTAGAGTACTCTGGGATCAGGGTTCGTACACATTTCTGCGCATGGAAATTAAGTACTTTTAAGGACTTTTAAGGACCATTAAAGAAAAAAATTAAGGACCTATGAAACAAATGGGAACTGAATAAATTCAATTAAAAATGCTATCTATGCCTGAACTTCCCTTTTCTAATACCATACTAAAAAGAAAATAGATCCGTAAGTAGGATGAATTATTATTAAACATGAATTAATAAACAAAATTATTAATAAGTTTCAGAATAAAATCAACTTTATAAAATGCATCAAGCAGCATTAAATATTTTACATTTATAATAGTT
>KK120443.1:0-17415 GCA_000611955.2 Stegodyphus mimosarum
AATTATTGATTAAAGTGTTAATTAATTAAATTATACGAATACTTTGTAAAAGTGAAACAAAATGAAAAACGGTGACTAAATTAATGATAAATAGTAGTAAATTAATGAATGGGAACTAAATGAAAGATAAAGCGCAGTTTAGCCACGACAAAAGAAAGCTCCACAATTACTCTCTCTGCTTACAGATAGAATTGCTTTTCTTGATTTCTAATTCATGAAAGTCTTCTTGGTCGGATGGACAGAGTTAACAAATATTTCTGTTCCAAAACAGATAGCATTTGGAAATAGGGGATTTTTCTCGGTAAGTGCTCAACCTGATGAAGCGTACAATCACAGAACATCACAGATTATACTAATATATTTATTAGAGTTTGCATATCTAGTTAATAATTACTCTCTATATAGAGTATTAAGTTACATTCTGCTCAACAATTGAGTAGTTGTTATGTTACATGAAATATACATTAGAGACTGTATATTCTTAACACTTTATACCGAATAATACTGAGCATAAGATATGCCATTTCGGAGAATATGCACTCATTAAATGTAATTGCAGTGAATACTGTGCAACAAATGGGTATGTATATAACTGTAACTGTGTGCATTGTAATCCCATCTATAGCAAACCCTCATCACTAAAAGGGGAATTCACTGCTATGCAGTGAATTTAAAATCGATACAACATCGCAAAAATACAAACTAGATATACACAAACACAAATGTGTGACATATACAAGTAATGATTCCAAATGTGTGGAGGAAAACATTTGAACTTTTAACAGTTTTCGATACTGCGTTTGCAGGCACACTAGAATAATTCCTTGTAGACAATATGCTCTTTAATCATAGCAATTACGACAATTTTTTATATGCACAGATAAAAATGCGACGTCATTTCAGGGAAATAAATCGCAGCATGGAAAAATAGCGTGTTGCCAGCATGAAGGTGTAAGCGAAAGAGAACGCAGCAGTTCAAAAGAAGACGGAAGGAAGTGATAGTTCAGTTCGAGTTAGAGAAAGTTTTGGTTTGCAATTATTTGATTGGGCAGGAGGTATCTGCATTAAAACGTTACTTAATTTCGAATGATCTCGAATTTGGGAGAACTGATGAATTCAGGCGGAAAGCCCCAAATTTAGAAGGTTAATTTTGAGTTCGCCAATTAGTTTTTAAAGCAGCTATCATATTTTGTTATATCTTATATACATATATCCACAAATATGCATACACACATACACATGTATATGTCTATACATATACCTTATGATGAGATTTCAAGCTTACACGAGGCATCTTAACATTAGGCTTAATATTGCTATACATTATAAAGAAACTAATAAGCTATGCATGTTGCAAAGAGAAGCTATAATATATATAACTTAAACTGATACCAAAAATATTGAGCAGTTAGTAGTAGTTTAGCCTTAGTAAATTAACCTTAGTAAATTATTAACAGATACAGATACAGTACAGCGTACAGTATATATTCAGATACAGATACAGACACAGTACAGCGTTCAATAGTAGAGTATTTGAGTAGGAATACCTATTTCTGCATAAGTACACAATTGCATTTCACCCTAAAGCAACACTGTAGACATTTATGAGACAGCCCTTAATTGCATAAATACAAAAAGAAAATTTACAGTAAAAAATCGTTAGAATCTCTCATGGAGGAAATCGTGACTACCAAGAAGCTTATTACTGCTTTACATGTGATACCTGTCTATTACCTACATATTACGAACTCTGATACTAACAGTAATACAAAAATGGACTATATTAAACTTATTGAAATAATGCACAAGTTATACTAAAATGTATTAGAAACATGTAAAATCTTGGTGTGCATACTGCTATGCTTTGTAGAGCAAGTAATCGGTCTTTCAGGTCAACGAATGTGCCGGGTAACGAAGAGTTAATGTCATACGAGAGGTACGTTGCTCAATAGTCAGAGGACTATGCTTTAGAAATGGCAGTGTTAGACAACTAACGTGCGTTAAATACGACACAAACTCTGCACTTTATTATTACTGTGTTCGTGCGCCTGCAGAGTAATTTCTAGTACAGTAGTCAATGACATTCCACAAGAAAAGAAGAGGAAGAATAATCTTGTTTGTTTACACCAGCGATACATAAGTCACGTGATCTCTGAGGTCATATATGCTTTAGTTACATTAGACATACACCAGTCACGTGATATCTGAGGTCATCGGAATTCTTATTGTTTCCGCTGGGCAACTCTACTGTTTTGTAGATTCTGAACCCAGTTTGGCCAGAATCTGGTTCTTGGCTGCTTGAGGCTATTAAGTGATGTGCGGAGGCAGAAGACATGATGGCGCAATGATCGGGATCCTCCTCCTCCCTACAATCGCAGTTGCATCCTCTCTGAGGCCAAAGTGGCAGAGGTACGAAGGGAAGTTCTCATGCCCGTGAAGAAATACATCATTTCGTTATGAACTGTCGTCTTAACGACCGTACACTCGTTTCTCTGCTGGGGCTTGATCACAGCGTTCTTGCAGTATTCTTAAGAGCTGTTGGTATGTCCGACTATTTAGATCCGAGACGTCCTGAGGGTCGGGACTTCTCGTAATGTGGATGAGTCCAGTCCACAGCGCCCTTTGTATCGAGATCTGCTCTCTTATTTTCTTCTATGTGAGAGCGAGTTGGCACCTAGGCGAGTGAGGGTGAAGCAAGCATCTGGATTGTCTCTAATGGTGCTGACGATAGGGTTGAGAGACCGAATTCCAGCTATTGCAGCGAGGTAAGACTGAGCACTGTGGGATTATTCTTCAGTTGGACAAGGGCTTCCATGGTAACTATAAGATCAACCTGGAAGACGGAGTTTTCAGGACCAAACTCTCCTTTCCACTCTACTGTTCCTTCGGAAAACATGTCTGGTTTTCTGTTAAAGTAACTTGAGTTCACAAAGTTATTTTCAGCCGGGTAGCAGGGAGCATGGGATTTGTGATTCTCGTAATCTGTGTGAACATGAACTTGCCCCCAGAGTCTATGATGGTACTTAGCCTTCTAAAGTTAACCACTGCAACCTCTCTTTCAGCTGACAAATTTAGAGGTGGTGTGTTTGCGATAATTGGTAGGACTGCCGTAGACGTGGTGGGATAAGCCTTGAAAATGAGAAGAAGTTAGTGTCGATGTAAGGAGAGCAGTGTACGTCTCATGTGAGAAGAGATATTGTTCTCCTACACGGCTGTGTCTTACAAAATAATTCAAATGATTCCTTCTATCGTTTTCTTGTACCATATTCTAGACAAGCGACTTCAGATACCTCATCTTAACTTGTTGATTCTCGTGGAAGTGGTAGGTGTCGATTCTTAATTTCAGAGAAGTGATATGTTGTTTCCAGGAGAGTTTGCTATTTATTACTACTTCTAGGTATCATAAACTAGGGCTTTTTTGGTCTGTCTGGGTTTTAATATACTTCTTTTTATCCTAAGACGTTTTTAAAAGGGCTCTTAATGTCTTTAAGAAAGTTCAGATGTCAAGATAGACTAAAACGAACCATGTGATTGCTTTGGTATGACGAATTGCTTTGGTAAAGAATCATAAACTTACCCTCAATTTACGTTTATACGACAGAGTGGAAAACGGAGGCTGAGATAGGTATGATGATTAAGGCCTTCGGGCTGAATCAGAAATAAATCATCAAAGCTGTTTTGGGAAAAGGCTCACTGGGGATACACGATATTTGTACCAAACGACATATACAGAAATAATTTAGTAGCAAAATGGTCATGACGTTCTAGAAGTTTGTTGGTGTTCTGTGTATGGTACCGTAAGAATTTTTAATCGCAAGGTACTCATTTTTAAATTTTAGGTTTTGCTTAATCGATTCATATTTAGAAAATTTCTGTTTCAATAAGCAATACTTGGTACAACTACGAAGAAAATTATCTGTTGTATTGTAATATTTGGAAATGAGTACTGGAGATGATATTTCTCAATAAACTGCAAAAGTTACTATTCTCCCACCTATACATTTTTTTCTTCTCAAGCAGTGACGGAAATCAAGCTCTGAGTTCTCCCTCAGGAATTCTTCCTTTACGTCGTTGGGATTATAACTTAAATAATGTTTTCATTTTTCATTCAAAGTTGGCAGTCAGGAAGGCATAGTAAGAATATAAAACTTCGCTGTGATTTCTTTGAATACACTGTCCATTGTAAAACAGTTCTTTCTCAATTCAGTTTTATACACTCACGTTTGTGAAAATTGCAACACCAAGAAGGAACCGTCATAATTGAATGCAATTTAATACACAGTTCAGTGGTAGTGGTACAAATAAATGATTAAATGTTCAAAGCAAACAAACAAGAACAAGAGATCAGAATCAGTATTTTGTGGGGCCACCACGCGCCGCAATAAGTGCTGCGACACGACGTGGCATGGAGTCAAACAAAGTTTGAATGTCTGACTGAGGAAGAGCATTCCATATCGTTTGTACGCGTACCCAAAGTTCGTCTGCAGACGCAACAGGACGAGGATCACGAGCAAGACGCCGACCAATGACATCCCACACATGTTCAATTGGCGACATATCCGGGGAACACGCAGGCCAAGGAAGAAGCTGTACCTGCTGCGCTGCAAAGAAGGATTTAACAATCCGAGCAGTATGAGGGCGGGCATTGTCCTGTTGAAATACAGCGCCTGGCAAGCTTTGAAGGAAGGGAACAGCTTCGGGCTGTAGAACTTCACGGATATACCGGTTGCTGTTCAGATTGCCCACAATTCGTAGCAATTGAGATCGTCTATGATATGCTATGGCGCCCCAGACCATAACTCCGGGTGTTCGTCCACTGTGGCGTTCGATAATGCACTCCGGAAGGTGGCGTTCACCGGCATAGCGTCTGACACGAATGCGGCCATCATGGTACCACAAATTAAAGCGGGATTCGTCAGAAAACACGACATGCTGCCAATCAGCACGCCAGTCTCTATGCTGATTGGCCCATTGTAGCCGCAGGCGGCGATGGTCGTGCGTTAGGGGGATCCTGTATAAAGGAGTCCGTGCGCGCAGTCCACACTGCAGCAGACGTCTACGAATTGATGAAGCACACAATGAAACACCTGTAGCTATTGACCACAGTGCTGCCAATTGTCTAGAGGAAGCTGTACGGTCCGTCCGCGCCATGCGGACCAGGTGTCTATCATCGCGAGCTGACGTCACATTTCGGGGTCCACTCCCGGATTTCCGAGTTGTCCGACACTCGTCCGTCCACTGCTTCCAAACGCGCATCACTGTGCTGCTGTTACGCTGCACACGAGAGGCTACTGCACGATACGACAATCCAGCTTCACGAAGGCCGATGATTCTCCCTCGTTCAAACTCTGTAAGTTGTTCAAATCTCGCTCTCTTTCGTCGACGAGGCATAAGTACAGATTGAGTTAACGTTTACCACTAGCAGATAACCACCGATAACCATACACGCCTCGCTACAGCCGTCTATTTATTCGGATCCATCAGCCGTTCAGAGGGCGCTGCTCAGCATACGCATGCGCTACGGATTTGCAATTCTAATCATTTGCATATCATGCGCTACTTTGCATTTCCTGAAAATTTCAGCTCACTCGCGTAAGTCCTTCATGGTGTTGCAATTTTCACAAACGTGAGTGTATAATAATGCAGAACTCGTAACTCCTCACCTCATCAATGATCGAATTAAGACCATTAAATACTAATAATTCTATCTGGGGCAAATCCCAAACAAACTGTCTAGTTGCATGAAAATCTCAGTAGTTAACGGTATGTGTAACATGAATACTAGCTATTGTCCCTTTTGTAAGGTGAAAGAAACCATGAGCCACTTTTATGTTTCTAACTCCGTTGTGAAGAACTTCAGACTTCCATGAAGGCATCTCTCATTTCAGTCAGATAATCATAATGAGCTTTGCTATAATCCAATAAATCTCAATCGTTCATTCTGCTCCGATATCCATTTAACTAATCCAGGGGTAATCAATCTTTTTATACCTACGGCCCACTCTGTAGGTAGCAAAATTTCCTTACCCTCCACCGATTTCGCAGTAAATTTATTTAGCGTAAATGCAGAATAATTTTTTGAGTGGAGCTTTAGTAAACATTAAATTTATCCATTTATTTATATTTTTCTTATATTTATAAGAGACAAAAAATTTATGTCCCGCTTGTTGAGAATAATCACATCTACTCCCTGGTTTGTGATTTGATGTTATATGTATATTAACCGTAACTGTTTATATCTTGCTTATGTTGTATTGGCAACACTGGTTCAGTGTAGTTTTTGCGTTGCTTGTGTGGTATGTAGAAGTGTGCTATGCCATGTGCGTGATTAATTCCATCCTTTAATAAAGCCTCTACTTAATTATCATCGGCCTCTGATTTACCTTTTTAAATCTTGACAGCAGAGCGTGGTTCTGATATTGGACACGCTAGAGGCGAAGCATTTATTTGTTTGGATCGGAATCACGCGTTAAGTGAAATTTGAAATGGCAGCACGTGATGAGAACACAAAGTATTGTGTTGAGCCGTTTAACGGTAAAAACTTTTCTCTGTTTAAGCGCCGTGTTGAAGCTGTGTTTACGGCCAACGAACTTGATAAATATTTAGACGTTGAAGCGGATGAAACGAAAGTTGCTGAAGTCAAAGATGCAAAAAAGGCTTACGCATTGCTGATAACCCTTTTAGATGATGCTATATTGGCGACCATGTCGAGTGAATCTTCTGCATGTGAAATTTGGAGCAGTTTAAAGAATAAATACCTAAAGGTGAGTGCAGTTAGTCAAATATTAGTACGAAAGAAATTATCGACACTAAAGAAACGCCGAGATTGCAGTATGCAGTCACATATTAACGAACTGTTGGCGATCGTAAATGAACTGCGACTCTCGGGTGCTGAAGTCAAAGATATGGATGTAATTATTTATTTGTTGATGTCGCTACCTGCTGAGTACGACATTATTAAATCGACGATTGAGAACCAGCCAAATGAAATGCTTACGCTGGACTTTGTCATGCAAAGACTCTTGAATGCTGAAGAATTGCAAGGTGAGAGAAATTCTTACGATTCTAGTGTTTCTGGCTCAAGTAATAACGTAGCTTTTAGCGCTGATAAACGTAATATCATCTGCCACAAATGTAAAAGTAAAGGTCATATCGCCAAGTTTTGCAAGAGAAAATTAGTTTGCTTTGGATGTGGACGTCCAGGGCATTACAAGAAGGACTGCAGATTTAAGCATAAATCAGATTACAAAGAATCGGCTGCAGTAACATTCATGGTTGGCGAGCCTGCTGGAAATTTCATTCTGGATTCTGGAGCTTCTACGCACATGTGTAATAAAGGTGAGTGGTTTGAAGAAATTAAACCTTTTTCTGGAACTGTTGCATGTGCTTCGAAAAATGATGTTTTAAAGGTAGAAGGTATTGGTACAGTACCTGGAACATTAAATGGAAGAGAAATATTACTTAAAGATGTACTATATGTGCCTGAGTTGAACGGTCAATTAATATCTGTGAAGAATATTCAAAAAGCAGGTTACAGTGTAATTTTTAAGAATGATGTAGCTGTTATTGAAAATAGGAATGAAAAATTTGAGTTTGCTAAACTCAATGAGAAAGGACAGTATGTGAGTCAATTTGAACCTGTTAAAGCTTCAACATACATTGCAAATCATAATGCAGAATTATGGCACAGGCGTATGGGGCACTCATCTGATAAAATACTAAAAGAAATGGGTTTGCCAGTATCTGAGTCACCATCAAGTTTTTGTGAAGAGTGTGTAATAGCAAAACATTCCAACACTCCTATGAACAAAGGCCCTAGAAGCAGAGAGCATGTGCCGATGAGAATGGTACACACTGACATATGTGGTCCCATTGATCCGCCCACTAGGGAAGGTGAAAAGTATTTTGCTACAATCATAGATGATTTCTCTAGATTTACTGAAGTGCATCTCTTAAAGCACAAGGGTGACATAGATGAAGTGTTTAAATTGTTCCTAAAGCAGAATCCTGATCTCTACAAAATCCGGTGTGATAACGCTAAGGAATATGTGTCTGGTGAACTAGCTCGTTATTGCAAGAAAAATGGTGTTATGATAGATCCTGCTCCTCCATATTCACCTCCTTTGAATGGTGTGGCTGAGAGAGCCAACAGATATCTTTTAGAGAAGGCTCGAGCTCTAATATGTGAAGCAAAGCTTTCTAAATCCTTTTGGGGTTATGCTGTACAGACAGCTGCATATCTTAAGAATAGAATTCCAAATCAGACTGTTGAAAATCTACCTTATGAGCTCAAATATGGGAAACCACCTGATTTGAATATTATTAAGGTGTTTGGATCTGATGCATACATGAGAGTTCCGGATAACTTAAGAAAGAAATTGGATCCAAAATCAAAAAAGATGATTTTTATTGGATATTCTACCATGGGTTATCGTTTACTGGACCCAGTCACAAATCATGTTGTGGTTTCTCGAAATGTATTGTTCAATGAAGAGAAAAAGAAATGTATCTCAGTTCAAGATGTTTTTTCCATAGAAAGTAAAGATCGTGCTAAAGATGAAGTAATATGTGATTCAAGTGATGTAGAATCTAGAAATCTAGAAGAAAGGCATGAAGAAATTACTAGGCAAAGAAGAAATATAAAATTACCTGTAAAGTTGAATGATTACTTTGTGTATGAAGCTAATGTGGCAACTCTTGACACAGTAATATATGAGGATATAGAAACATTGCCAAAAGAAGAGCAAGCCCTATGGAGGAAAGCCATGGATGAGGAAATAGCTTCTCTTAATAAAAATGAAGTGTGGAAGTTAGTCAACTTGCCAAAGGATGAAAAGCCAATATCCTGTAAATGGGTGTTGCGTATCAAACGAAACAATGTTTACAAAGCTAGACTGGTGGCTCGTGGCTTTGAACAGAAGCCAGGCATTGATTATTTTGAGACCTATGCTCCTGTAATTAGCACATCATCACTTCGACTTGTCCTAGCTATCATTATACAAAAGAATCTTGAAATCTATGCACTAGATGTAAAGACTGCATTTCTGAATGGTGATCTCCAAGAAACAATCTACATGGAACAACCAATGGGCTACAGTGACAACAGTGGTCGTGTGTGCGAGCTTCTTAAGAGTCTTTATGGACTTAAGCAAGCACCGAGGCAGTGGTTCAAGAGATTTACTGATTTTATAATTCAGTTAAGCTTCCGACAACTAAACTATGAAGCATGTATTTTTGTGAGAAGAACTAAACAGAGTGAAATATTTATTGTGCTGTATGTGGATGACTTGCTTATTGCTGGTTCTAATGATTCAGAGGTAAGAACTGTGATTGAATTACTTAAAAATGAATTTGAGATGTCCAAGGCTGAAGTTGCAAATGAATTTCTAGGAATAAGCTTTGAATATTCACAGAACAAACTTACTTTAGGCCAAAATGCTTATGTTGAAAAATTGTTAAACAGATATAGAATGTTAGATTGTAAGCCATCTGATACTCCCCTAGTGCCTAAGTCAACTTCATCAAATTTTGTGAATGGTGAAAGATTTCATGGCCCTTATCGTGAACTCGTAGGTGCTTTGCTGTACCTATCTATGACAACTCGTCCTGATATTCTGTATTCTGTGAACTGTCTGAGTCAGATACAAGAGCAACCCACTAACAGTGCTTGGGCTGGTCTAAAGCGAATTCTTCGATATTTAAAAGGGACATCTGATCTCAAATTATTATTTTGTAAATCTAATAGTGTTGATATTATGTTAAATGTTTATGTTGATGCTGATTGGGGTTCAGATACATATGATAGAAAATCTATTTCTGGGTATATTATTTTCTTTAGTGATTGTCCTGTAACTTGGTCTGTTAAGAAGCAAACATCTATTGCTCTGTCCTCTACTGAGGCAGAAATTTTGGCTTTAGCAAAAGCTATTCAGGACCTAACTGTATTTTATAATGTAACAAAGGAAATTTTAGGAGTCGACAACATTAAAGTTTCAGTTTATGAGGATAATCAGTCTGCAATTAAAGCAATATTAAATGAAAGTAATTGTGCTAGACTAAAACATTTGGATATTAAATTAAGGTATGTTAGAGATATTGTAAAATTGTATGATATAAATCTTGTATATGTTTCTAGTGAAAATCAGTTAGCTGATTTATTTACAAAATGCTTGCCTAAACCAAGATTATGTTATTTAAGAGATAAATGTAAAATAATATGTGATTAAGGGAGGGTGTTGAGAATAATCACATTTACTCCCTGGTTTGTGATTTGATGTTATATGTATATTAACCGTAACTGTTTATATCTTGCTTATGTTGTATTGGCAACACTGGTTCAGTGTAGTTTTTGCGTTGCTTGTGTGGTATGTAGAAGTGTGCTATGCCATATGCGTGATTAATTCCATCCTTTAATAAAGCCTCTACTTAATTATCATCGGCCTCTGATTTACCTTTTTAAATCTTGACACCGCTTAGCTACCTGGGACGTCGGTTCCAGCGAAACTGTTTCGCATACGAAATTTTCATTGATGGGAAAAGAAGAAATTCGTTTCCCAGAAAAATTTCTTTAGCCTCACCCTTTGTTAAGATGTGACAATCCCATTATCGCGTTACAGTCACAAAACAACACTTAAGAGAAGTGGTAAGGTCTTGTGTATATGGAAACAGGACAGGTCTGCACGCGGGGAAACGGACTTTCATCATCGGATGGACAAAAGCCTCTGCTGCCCACCATTAAAGATTAAATCTCCCTCTAAGGGGAGGAAAGGACCAGGTTGACTATCCCTATAAATAAGCTGTGGTGGTTTAATTATACATTTCATGTAGGAGTTCCAATCACTAAATTATTTTTTTGAAATGAAAATTCTTTTTAATGGAAGAGCAGAACGGGTAATGATCCGAATCTCCCATTTTTCCACATATGCACAGTTCTGAAAGAGAGAGGTTTCTCGAAAAGAAATAGGAAAGAAACGAACCATGACCTGTTATAAATTAAGCAACCATTATGGAAGAACTCTTTTTTATTTACTTTTGTAATAAAATAAAGGTTCTTCGAACTTCGAACGCTTCTTCACAGCCTCGCTGTTAACATTCATGGAAAATTGAAATATAATTTGAGCCATGGAATTATTGGGCAAAATTAATTGCTAAGTTGTTAATAAAGAAGTAATATCGAATAATCGAAAAATGGATAAATATTATTTCTTTTATTGCTAACTAATATTATTTCTTTTATTTATTACTAACTAATATCATTTCTTTAATAATTTACTTACTGTTTACCGAATATAGTACTGTGCTTTTGTTTTTGCCTTGTATGTGTAGCCTAAAACCGATTTAAAACAAATAAATATCTTAAGAGAAAAGATTTAAAATTTTTATTTGAATACCATATAAGGCAATTCTCCTACCTTCTTAGCATGCCTTCGTGGTGCAATAGCCAGCACTTTCGGCGAGTATTCGAGAGGTCTAAGGTTCGAGTCCCGGCCTAGGGTATTGCTGATTTGCATGTCTCCAGGATTAGGTTATTACCTAATATCTCTACAACCATTGCATATATATGTATGTACTGTTGATCAAGTTTACTTTTCATTTATTTTGGAATTTAAAAAAAATAGCTATTTTATATAATTCATACTGTTTTTAATCCGTAATTTTTTACCAGAGTTTAAATTATTAAACGAATTAGTAAACAATTTTTTGGTTTCTTTTTTTAACTATTTTAACATTTTCCTTCCTTGTATATGTAATATATTGTATGTATATGATACGTAATATAAAGCAACTTTTGTATTTTAATTTGCAACAAATTAAATAATTTTATAATTCATGCATTACGCTATGGTTTCGTGAATTTAAACTGCCAGAATTCATTTATCAAGGTGATTAAAATACTTCTTCTTCTCCCCTTTCACGAATGGCAATATTCTTTTGTTTATAGTTAACAGCATAGGGTTATCTCATTTTGGTTAGGCGCGAAGCTGGCGAAAACCTTTGGCGACTTTTTTTGGCAACAAAGAGTTCTCTGATGTTAATGGGAAAGTATTTTATATTTTTAAGAAGTGCGTTTAGTATTTTTAAGTCGTTTAGTTTACTAAACTGTGCAGAAATTTAGAAGACGAAAATTGAAATGTTCAGTCACGCCAAATGGCAGCAGAGTGTTCCTTAGAGCACACAGAGGATGAATTAAAAATCTTATGTCTCGTTTATTGACATTACTTGTTAGGCTCCGAGAATAATACATAGAATGACAACGTAACGTAGCTTTCCAAAAGATTTGGAAAGACATTAATAATCACGTATCTATAATCAACAAAAATCAAACTTTTCTGTATATAAGTAGTACTCCATATATGGCTCTCGGAACCTTTTTACTTTCTTGTAGGAAGTAAAGGAAGCATTGTAACCACGAAAAATTCCGGTACCATATTTCAAAGAAAATATCCATTTTGACCGCTATCGAATGCAATTTAACGATGTTTTTTGCCTGACATCTGTACGTAAGGACAGAATAAAGGACCTTATTTCCTCAAACTAATTATTAAACTGATTTAAAAATGGATTCAGAAGAGATTTTTTCATGGTGTCTGTGCGTACGTATGTATCTCGCATAACTCAAAAACGAGTAGCCTCGGAACGGTGAAATTTTGTATACAGGAATGATATAACATGTAAATGTGCACATGCCTTTTTGGTTGCAATCAGCCGCAGCAAAAGTATATATATAATTAATAAGTAGTAAGAATGTAGAAGCTATGGTACATTCGAAACCTCTAAAATCCTATTTCTAAAACACAGTTGTGCCAAAAATTACATATGAAGTAGAATCAAAGCCTTTTGTAAATCTGCATGCAATCATAGCCTTTTGTAAATCTGCATGCAATATTTATAGAATTATCAACAATTTAAAAGTTGTTTAAGTGTGGCTAAGACTAATTATTTTTAGCATAGCAGCCATATTTGTTTACCTTTGAAACTTAGCAGAATAGTAGATTTGTTGCCAATCTAGAGAAACTAAGCTTCGCAAGAAAGATAAAACCTTCTTTTATTATTGCGAATTAAATCATGCTTAATCCATTCTGGAATTTATTCGAGGAAATAAGCGTTTAAGATTTATTTCGTAATTTTTAATATAGACATTTTGAGTTTTTATGTATTTTTGCCTTGTCGCGAAGTGAGAACTGAACTCATTAAATGACAAATACTGAATCGTCTGCGAAAAACTGTTTTTTTTTTTTAATTTCTTTTACACATCGTTTTAGATTCATTATAGTATTTGAATAGAACATGTAGCAACGATTAGGTAATTATCCAGATGATATACATAACTTTTTGCATTCTTGATGAGTTATAAAATGAATGAGGTGCAACGTTGTTAAGTGAACCTAGCACCAGAGTGTCGCTTTGGTAAATAAATATAGTGAATTTTAAAGAATGCGTTTATTCTATTGTAGTTTATGCGCTATCGATGAAGTACATTTAATCCAATCCAATAAGTTTAAATGCAATAAGAAAAAATGTGTATAATTTAATATTTCGTACAAGGAACTCATGTGGTGTACACATCAGATATTTTATTAACTACAGTAACACTACAAATATTCATAATTATCCGCTGAATTATTAAATAAAATGTATTTTAGATTATACCAATTAGCTATGTTATAAGAATATAATGAACACTTAAATTATTATTATTATTTAATATTTAATCAAGATTAAATAAAGATTTAAATTATTATTATTATATGGTTACTGCTTTTATGCTAGTCAATTAGGTTAAGCAGATATAGTTTGAAAGGCTTAATAATATATTGAATAATATGTTTCGAATAAGTTTAAATGCAATAAGCAAGAAAAAATGCATGTAATTTAATATTCTGTACAAGGAAGTCATGTGGTGTACACATCAGACATTTAATTAACTACAGTAATACTACAAACGGAAGATAAATTAAAAATCTTTTGTCTTGCGCAATTTGCAACACTTAACAATAATTTATAGCTTTCCTTTAATGACTTATCCTTTTATATGTGAGTATCAAAGTATGATATTACTACACCGTACTTTCGAAGCTACAATGCAACATATTGTTATTTAAGTTATTAATAATTATATTTTAATTACTCAGCATTATTTTATAAAAACTGAGAAATATGTTGTGGTAATGAAAAGTTTTTCTCCCTTCCTCCTCATACATTATTTGGGGTTTTGGCTTTCCTCAGTTTTCTTACAGAACTGATAAGATCCAGTATTTTCAACGAAACTTTTTTCTAAAACGCTTCTCGCGGCAAGAAACGTGCAATGCAATATTTTTGGGGTTGAACGACTACTTTTAGCTATTTCTTTCACTTCCTTTGGAAAGAAATTCTCCCCTCCTTTCCTCGTCACCATTTGCGGCTCGCTGTTGTACAACAGATGATGGGGGGAAAAAAGAAATGACCCCGATTGTAAACTGGAATATAGTTTCCTCCGCTAGTTTCTCTAAAGGTGAATGGCAATAGAAGAAGTATTTAGCAGAAACATATCAGAAGTCCCCCCCCTCTCTCTTAGATTTTTAAAGATCGAGATAGGACAGATGCATTCGCTAAATCCGGATTGCGCGCTTGCCCCCAAACTCCCCCTCTCTTTTTTCTAGTTCGGCAGTGTTCTCCTTTGTTGTTTCTGGACAGGTGCTTGCAAGGAGATGTTGCAGGAGAACCAAGAAGGTTAGAATTTTATCTGAGGTAACGCTGGCGCCGTTGGGATATGACTGAAGTGCGTTTATAAAAAACGGAAATACTCGTTACGTGCTGTACAGACCTTTTAGCGAAATGATGCTGCGTTGGGAACACAGAAAAATTCGAAATACTGACTGCGACTACATCATATCCAGAAACTGAGTTATTCTCATTATTTTTTTCTTTCTTTTTTATTTTATCTCGCATAGACCAAATGCTCATATACAGTAATATAAATGAGGTTTCCCCCCTAAGACACCAGAGTGGCTCAAGTCCTTACGCGGTCTTTATTTTCGTAACTATTGATCACAGTCATGTACTTCCAATTAGACAATAGTTGACAGACATACACTTCCTTTAAAAAATGTTTAAATGAAGCAAAGGTTTTTGTTTTGAAATTTTTAAATTTAAAGAAGTTAATTTTGTAAATATTACGAAATCTAACTTTTTACATGTTCCTCCGGTCCCTATACTTACGTTGAGAAAAATTTCGTATTCGTTATATATACATACAGTGTCTCACAAAAGTGATGGGACACTTGTGCTTTACAAAAGAAAACTGTAATAAAATAAATTAAAAAAACATGTAAAAATTTTTTGTGGGTGTGTTTCACACTTAAATTTAGTAACAATTATTATATAACATACATTTTCTCAAAATATTAAAATATTAATTTAATAAAAATACAATTGTTTAGAACGGAGCAAAAAAATGGCTCACATAAGAGATGGGACACCATTAGACTATGCAACAAAAGTCGTCTGAAGTAAGCAATAAAAATATTTTTTTAGGGTTTTTATTTTTACTCAAAAGCAATTGGCAATAATTTATAAAATCGTCTACATTATTTCTCTCCAGTTTGTTTTGGAATTTTTGTGTTTTTTAGCTCTGTGCAACCATGAATGCTAAACGAAAAGAAACTTTGCCTGAAATTCGAAAATTAGTTATTAATTTGCATATTCAAAGTGGAAAATCTATTAGAGAAACTGCTGAAACATTTAACTTCAGTCATTCAACAGTTTTTAGTATCATTAAACGATATAAAAAGAATCATAAGACACAGGATAAAAGAAGACCTGGCCGACCATCAAAGCTATCCAATGGAATAAAGCGAATTATCGTTCGAAATATTAAAAAAAATCCAAGAATGAGTGCTCCTAAACTTGCTGCTGATTTACAAGCATTATACGGAGTAATTGTTAATCTCAAGACTATTAGAAGAGTAATTCGATCTACTGGATATCACAGTAGAGCAGCCAGGAAAAAATTCTTCGTAAGTGAAAAGAATAGAAAACTCAGACTGGCTTTCGCAAAATTCAACATAAATAAGAATTCTGATTACTGGAATGTAGTTATATTTGCTGATGAGAGTAAATTTAATATATTTGGTTCTGACGGTAGAATCTTGGTAGAAAACCCAGGGAAGAATTTCGCAAACAGAACTTGGTGCCAACAGTAAAACATGGTGGATTAGAAGTTATGGTGTGGGGGTGTATGTCGTCCGCTGGAGTTGGTAATCTTGTTTTTATTGACAGTATAATGGATGAGTACAAGTATATTGGCATATTAAATCAAAATTTGAAATATTCAGCACGAAAATTGACCCTTCATAACGATTTTAAATTCTACCAGGACAATGTCCCCAAGCACACTGCTTTGAACGTTAGACTCTGGCTGCTGTATAACTGTCCTAAAATAATAAAAACACCACCACAATCTCCAGACTTAAATCCCATAGAGAATATTTGGCAAAAATTGGAATCAAGAATTCGCAAACAGACCATTTCTTCAAAACAACAATTAAAATCGATGCTTCAAGAAGAATGGCGTAAAATCACTCCAGAAATGACAAAAAAAATTAGTCGAATCCATCCCAAGAAGATTAAATCATGTTTTAAAAGTAAAAGGAAATCCAACAAAATATTAAAACCTTTTAAAAAGTAAAATTTTTGGATAAATTGTTGATGGAAAAATAAGTGTCCCATCACTTATGTGAGCCATTTTTTTGCTGCGTTCTAAACAATTGTATTTTTATTAAATTAATATTTTAATATTTTGAGAAAATGTATGTTATGTAATAATTGTTACTAAATTTAAGTGTGAAACACACCCACAAAAAATTTTTACATGTTTTTTTAATTTATTTTATTACAGTTTTCTTTTGTAAAGCACAAGCGTCCCATCACTTTTGTGAGACACTGTATATATTACATTGAAAAATCGGACAGAAGAAAGGTGTACCGAAATAAAAAATTTCTTACGGTATTTACATAAGATTTTAAAAATGAAAATAAGAAAGAAGAAAAGAGAGTAACCGAATCAAATTTGATGAAGTTTGTAGTAAATTTCCTTAAATTGTTTTACCCACAAACCGATACACATTCAGGAGAATTGGGTACAGTTATCGAAGATGATGATGACACTCATTGTAAAAATTTTTGTAAAAATTTTTACAAAATTTTTACATTTTTACATTGTAAAAATTTTTGTAACTAGTGTCCCATCACTTTTGTGAGACACTGTATATATATATATATAAAAATTGAAAGGTTTCAGTTTTTAATTACGTCCAAAGGGGCGTTTATTTAACATTTTGTGTGTTACCTTTATTTATTAAATACCATGTTCTTCGCACTTAAATCATAAAATTCAGTTCAACAGCAATATCGCAAAATAATTTTAAATTCAGCCTA
>KK120443.1:24399-40168 GCA_000611955.2 Stegodyphus mimosarum
AAAAAAAAAAAAAAAAAAAAAAAGGAGGCTGGAAACAAGTTTAAATTAATTAAGGCTGAAACAAGTTTGAAAGAAAACTTGACATATACTGTAGGACGAAATAACATTTTTTTTTTCTTTTCCTTTCAAGGATATTCGTCATTCAGTATTGACAGCAAACCTATTAGTTTATAGCCTCTTTAGAGCCCTTCGATCTTCCCAATGTACTTGAAAAATGCCGCCGTCTGCAAAAGTAATAAACGTATCTAAATGAAACATTGCTACTTTTTACACATACACATATTGGGAGAGCACAGTAGTATAATTACTTGAACAAATTAACTAAAAACCTAAAGATCTGATTCAATTCGAAGTGGATCATTTTAAGCAGGCACACGAAAGAGGTAGTCAGTTATATACTTAATCTTGTTAAGCGTGTTGCTAATTGCTTCAGTTATCCGGGCTTCCGCTATCATAGGAATAGTCTTCTACTTAATATTATGCCTGTTGTGTTGTGACGAGACTCTTGATAAAACATTGCAGCAAATGAAAATAACCATTCTTAAGAGCAGATATATTTAATTCGATTTTAAGCTCCACATTCACAAAACATAATAACACACGGATATAACAAAATAAACAAAATTACACTAAGCACACCATGACTTATTGCTACCACTACTGCATTATTTCCGCGCTCCCAGAGGATCATGGGAGTGGCGCTAGCTGGCTAAAATGTAGCGCCCTCTAAGTGCGTCAAAAGAGAAGGTATTAGTAAATATACCCCTTACATCATGCAATTACTTTGACTTGCACTAAATATAATTGGGTTAATTCAGACTTTATTCGGTTACTGTTTATTATTTTGCTGCAAAGTTTTAAAGTATGCTTGCGGCTATTTCAAACTTGAGCTGCAATACTAGATTTATTTATTTATTTTTAATTTACATATTGTTAGTATCTTCTGTTAATAAGTATTGCAGTGCAAAGCGTAATTTAGTGTCCTGAACATGTTATATATTCCAGCCAATAAATCAACAACTATCCTAAAATTACGATGAGCTAGAACAGTTCTTCCTCCAGAAAACTTTTTGTAGAGGCTGATAAATTTGTACACAAATTACTGTAGAACTTCAGACGCACGTTTTTAGAAACACTTCTCCATAAAATTCTATTAAAATTTTTTAAAGCTTTCACAGAGCAGAATTCTGTAAAAATGTTACTTTGTAAAATCGTACAGAAATTTTATAAAGCCTTTACAGAATAATGTTTTATAGAAATCTTCAAAGCATTAATACTGTAATCAAAGCAAATTTCAGTTTTTGATGTACTGTATGATATATATATATATGCAAAAAGAAAAGCTTTTTGTACTACGTAGGTGTTGAACTCTTTTTGAATGTAAAATTGTGCTTCTTTTTAAATTTGTGCAATATTTTGCTCCAATTTTTGTATAGTATAAAAATTAGATCTTGTAAAAAATGTAAATTCAATTTAAACATGAAATTAATTAAGATTAAATTTATGTTGTAAATTAAAAAAAATTAACTCTTGAAATAAATTTAATTATTATATATGCACCCCTTTTAAGATAAGCGGTTTCTTAATTTTACTGAAATATTGCTTAAAATGTATTTATTTTTATTTAAATATTTTTTGAAATCAAAACGACATTAAAATTTTTTTATTAGAAACAGAAATCACCATCTGTTTCGAAAGCTCCCAGTCCTCTTCTTCTGTGTCATAGATTTAATTAGAAATTAGACAAGGGTAAAAAATTCTATTTACAAATATCTTTCACAAAAAATTAAAGCAAGGAAACTTGTTTAGAATTAGAATTATGGCCCAATTTTCTGTAATCTGATCTCCCGGTTTCGTCAGAAATCTGTTAGTTATTTCTATACTCATTAGATTCTATACGTGGAAAGTTTTACATATTTAGATACTCTTTATTTCTATACATATTTAGATACGCATCCTTCTTATCGGCGAAATGATATCAAATGGACTTCCGATGTTCAAATTCTCTAAATATCTAAATCACATTTGTATTCCTTTTTACGGCAAATAAAATTTAAACCTGTTGATATTTTCTTTACAGTTTTTTCCGTTGATTAAGTAACTTTTTGCATTAAAAAATATATATATGTAGGATGAGGTTAGGCTTAATAACGAAGAAAGATAGTGGCGTTAAGTAGCTTTTTTAATAATGAAATAATAAGCATGAGGATGATATGTACAGTGAATAGAATGAACATAAGTAAGATGAAAAATAAGGTGGAAGTTTCAGTTTAGATAGAGCAGCATTCCTCATCAAAGAAAACGATGTAGTCACTCGAACACCATCATCAATGCTTCCTACCTAACGGCCAAACCTCATCTCGTTGAATCTTCTTAATTTTCTCACGCAGCTTGAAGAATCATCTGACTGCTGCTGGCGTTGCCAGATGTGGGATGATGGGAAATAATGAAATAATAAGCATGAGGATGATATGTACAGTGAATAGAATGAACGGAAGTAAGATGAAAAATAAGGTGGAAGTTTCAGTTCAGATAGAACAGCATTCCTCATCAAAAAAGTCCTCGAACACCATCATCGATGCTTCCTACGTAACGGCCAAACCTCATCTCGCTGAATCCTCTTAATTTTCTCACGCAGCTTGAAGAATCATCTGACTGCTGCTGCCGTTGCCAGATGTGGGATGATGGGAGAAGTTGTAGAGACGAATGACCACACACACATATATATATATATATATGTATGTATATTAGAAAACTTAGATGTGGATGATTAATAATCAGTAACGCAGAGATTTAGTAAATTGCTTATTAATAAATAACTGTTACTTTACATCAATGGAAAGCAATGACTTTATTTCAGTTTAGTTAAATGGAACTAATAATGGCATCTCGAATAACAAACATGCACATAAAGAACAGAACTCCAGTATGGTATTTCATGTTGTCCAAAATTATTTACTTATTAGGCCCAAAAATAAATTAGCTTTAACGCGTAAGTATGAAAACAAAAATTCATAAAACCAGCTTGAATAAAAAAAAGTGCACCGTATTAGGCAATTAAACAAAGTTTCCTGCATTATACAATACCTAAAAAATTTTAAATTTTAATATTATCTCTTTCCATAGTCAGTAGTCGTTTAAAAAAAAGTTCAGCGTTGAAGCAATCTAAACTATGCTGTTCTCTGATAATAAGCTTTGGCCCTTTGAAAGATCTATAGGAGGAACATGAGTTTTTTAGATATGATTGCTTAAAGATCCAGTTACCTTCTCCCTAACATAAATTCTCTGCTTCAGTTGGTAGACCAAAATGGAATTTGCCCTTTAAAAAAGTGTGTGTAGAAGTACTTTTTAGAAAGGTCTGCAATTTTCCCCTGACAAGAGAGGTAACTTATTAAAAGCTATAAAGTAGATCCATAAATTACTCAAAACATCCTCCGCTTAGCTTTTAAAAAGAGTCTTTACCCTGTTTATGTACAGGCTGATGACGATGTGGGGGAGGAGATTGTTTCAATATCAAGAAACTGGATCTGGAAATTGACGAAGAAACGTTCAGGAGCTGTTAGAATACTTTCAAGATGAGCTCATCACAGAAGAAACGTTTGGCTTCTTTAAGAACATTGTGAAATCCAGATCGAAATTCCTTCCGGCAAACAATGGAGAAGGCAAAAAGGATCAAAGCCTTCTGCAGCTATACAAGACCGTTTTAAGAAGCGGGAAGAAATCCAGATCACAAACAAAGCCGCCTTCCAATCATTTCGCGATCGAAAATGATTTGTCGATGGCGTGAGCTACTTAATTACGATACTGAACAAAAGGGAGAAGCCAATTACTTAAGAAAACTTCTAGAACTTTGGAACTTCCACAAATCTAAAAGCAAATGTGCAAGAAGATTAAGGATAGCTGTTTTCTATTTTACTTTGAATAATTTCATAGTAAACCAAAGAGAAAAAATGTACATAAACATTTTTTACCAGTATTAAATCAACGCATTCCTAGCCTTTCTAAGATTAGTGTTTTTTTTTAATTCTCTAAAATTTTGTTTTCTGTGTTTAAGTTTGAGATCCAACTCGAAAATTTCTTATAAGATTATTCCCATAGTAAAGTATCGAAAATAGTGTCCCGCATTGTAGGGAACCACAGTTTATTTTATTAAACGTGAATCCATGTAAGGCTATCGGGCGATTTATCGCCTCATCTTAGCAATTATAAACTCAGAAGAAGATTTATGTAAACCTTTTCATTAAAACTTGAACTTAACAAAATGCACAGCTCGTACTTAAAATTAGTCTCAGGCATTTGAGGGAAATAAACCAAGAAAAACTATTAAAGTAAAATAAACAACGCTTGAAATTTACAAGAAAGTATCCCCTCAAATTTTCTAAATGCGTGAGCAACACGGATGGAATATGACTAATGTGAAATTATACGATTCAAATTAACTGTGCAAGAAATACCACTGCCAACAGCTCTCCATCTAACTTTAAGAACTCCGTTCTTATGAATTCGATAACTTATTTGTATTCGGTGGGAGATGAAAGTAGAAGTGACAGTACAAATAAAATAATAAGACAATGGGTTAATTAACGTAATCGTTTTAGTCTAGCAAACACTAGTCTGGAACAGACCGTCTTCGTTCTGTCAGACAGCACTGAAGTTACGGATTGTTTATGAGAATGAGAAATAATTTCTTTGTTAATTCTGAAGTGCAGAGCAAATAAAATAAGGTCAAACGTAAATGCAAACTGATTTCACTGTTTTGTTACGCTTGAAGTAGAAGTGCGTTAACCATTTAGGAAAACAAAACATAATTTTATTGAAAAAAGACGTTGGACTAGGGTTCTATTTCTGGCAAACTGGTTGACTGCATAGGAGTTTTCATGGTTTTACTCATACGTAAACTGAATATGAGCCAGTTTTCTTAAAACCCTTCACGAAGGCTTTTTACCCTTTGCCTAAATCGAAATAAACCTAAAACACTCAAATCTTTGTTGAGCCGTAATGATTCATTGTTATTTTTTGTCAATAGATTAAACACGGTGACGTCACACTAATTTTGAGTAAAAATGGCTTATCATATGCAGTTTAATTACAGACTTTTGCCATTTTTTAGCCTTTTGTCTTTACCATATCGACTTTTTTGTGATTTTTGAGTATAAAATATAATTCTTTTTATGCCACCAAGGGAAAAGCGCATTATTTAGACATTGAAAGACAAAGTTAACATTGATACGTATGAGACAAGGTGAATTTCCTGTTGGGAAAAATGTGATTTACCTTATTTTCTTACAATAAATATGTATTTGAAATAGAAAAGAAAGCAATCCAGATTTTCCGATGGATTGGATCTGCTATTGGATATTTGAAGTTTAGCAATATTTTTACGTGTCGTCTTTTCCATTATTTTATTTCTCCTCTTTAGAAATTAGTTGAACGTAGTCTAGTTAATGCAGAAGCTACAGAGAGTCATATACTAAGTTCTCCACCAATAATAACGGAGCTAACAGTATCAGATAATATTATTCGATTCTTCGACATTCTTGGAAGATTTATTGTTTATACTGACCTTCTAAATTCTGTTACATCCCCATCCTAAGACAGAGCAAGACAATAACTCTTCCTCTTTTCGATCTCATGTTGTTCAATATTGGATTTGATGATGAAATATGTTTAACAGTCGTCAATGTTAACTGAAAGTAAACGACTAACTGTAGCAGTCGCAAATTGTTGACTTATGTTGCTTCAAACACTTTCACCTCCGATATGGTCCATTAAACAGTTTACGCGCTCCACGATTAGCAATGGCTTTTGCTCTTGAAATGGGAAGGATAGCTCCTACTTTAAACCTGTTTCTTAACTCGATTTATAATTTAAAACCCGAATTTGTTTATGTATGTGTTACGCACATTGACTGAGATTAGCAGTATGTCAGGCTGGGACATGACTGCAGAGGTTGGTTTTAAATCTTTCGTTGCGTCTGGACAATTTTTTATATTTATATTTATCGCGTAGGTTCACATATATTTGAGAAGAAAGTCATTGCCAACTAAAAGTGTAATTTCCAAAGTTTTGCATGCTTAGTAATTGCTTAGTAAGTTTCTTACTCCATGAAAAAATTGGTAGTTGTAAATTTTGACACACTGGTGTTGCATTGTTCTTACGAGGGTACATCGTTCGTAAATTTTATTTTCAGAATTTAAATTCTGTCTACTAGAACCCAAAAATGTATATATTATTCTTAAGCAATTTAAACTGAAATCTTACGAAGGACTGTCTGTCAAGGTACCGACATCACTATATAGAGACATTAGGTTATTTCAAAGCGGGAGACATGAAAAATGAGCAACGCCTTCGCCGGGAATCGAACCACGGACCTCTCGGTTACGCGTCGAGCATGCAGACCACTACACCACGAAGGCATGCGAAGAAGGCGGGAGAAATACCTTATATACTCCCCCTTTTAAAGGGCGACTGGGGTTTTGGGGACCCAATCGCCAAATCGCGGTGGTGGAGAATCATCATCACCACCTTTTTAGTTCGGGCGCCAGTGTAGAGACATTAGGTTATTTAGTAGCAGGAGACATGAAAAATATGCAATTCCTTCGCCGGGAATCGAACCACGGAACTCTGAAATACAGGCTCAGTGTGCTGACCATTACACCACGAAGGCACGCTAAGAATGTGGGAGATATACCTTATAACTAATAGTACCAGCTCATGTTCATATCTAAGATTAAGAAAGAAATTCTTAAAAAAATCATCCACACCCAAATTATATTTTGTTTGAGTGAAGCAGGTGGTACAGGACTCAAATCTCAACCCTAAGCCGGACTTTATGGAAATATTTGGTTAATTAAAAGACCTTTAGAAGTACAGAGGCCCTCTTCCACTATTGTTCTACTCCGCCGGGGCACAAAAAGGGCGAGTGTAAAGGCCTTCTTGCGATTACGCATTGAAAAGGGCTAATATCCCAGGAGAGCACTTCTAATTTCGAATCATCTGAATCTCATCATGAAGCTAAAAGTAACCGGAGCCCGTTGCTGTGTTCAGCATTTCAAAGGTTAACAGCAGTTTGACAGTAGTATACATTGAGAAGTAGGCTTGGAATATAAATCTGAAATGGAATCCAAGGCCTATGTCAACATTTCAGATGGTCATTGCTTAGTTTCTAGAGACACGAAAAGGACGGGAAGAAAATTCAGCTGTGGCTTTGGAGGATTCGAACTAATTTATCGCCAACAATGGATAAGCATGACATCGCAGCACACTCATAAAAATTTCGCTTTGGTTTTACGCAATCATAATCTTCGGTAAGGCAGGTTAGAATGAAAATGAAGTTGTAATGTTTATAAAAAAGAAGTATGCATGGAAGTTATAAATTCTCTGATGAAAATGATAAAGATTAAAATAAAACAAAAATTAGAAATTAAAATTTTGCCCTACCTTCTGCAGAATGGCAAGCTGTGGTGTCTTTTCAAAGTTGCGGAATGGTTATACTGATGGGTATATTCAAAACAATAAACCACTCTGGGATTCGTCAAAATGGCGTAATAAAGAACATCGTGGAATAATGCGACACCACTTAGATTCGTATTTAAGTGAATTTATATTACGTGGCTTCGAGTTCGAGTGAATAATTTTGGGCTATTTCGAATTGTATTAGGGATTTTTGAGCATCAAAATGACTAGCGTTAGTTTTAATGACCTTTGCCAGATAGTCTCAAAACTTGAGCTCATAGTTATTTAAGTTTTTATATGCTATATTTGCAAATAGTATGTGTTGTTTATTTAATTAAATAAACAGCGGTTTGTAATTATCTAACCAAATAAGCAGCAATCTCTTCCTTGGAACTTCCACCGGATCATCGGCCCTGTTTCAGCAGAATATCCTCCTACTTTCGGCGAGAAAACCCGTAAGTACGCATGGATTTTCTGATTGCTAGTTGAACAGACTCATACTTGCATAAGGAGAATATATTGGGGGAATGAGGTAATTCTTTATAAATATTATGAATTTTTAAAAAATATGACAACTTAAAGTTTTGTGCCTAGAAAATGGGTCGAATTCTCTTACTTTTCCCTAAGGTTGTAATTGTACATAAACAGAGACCTCGAAGTCTAAATTGGCGTAAAAATATTTTCATAGAAAATTTTAATTAATTATTTAAAATTATATTAGTGTTGTCTTAAAATTTTTTGAGTTTTTAGAAATTAATTGTCAGTTATTATCGTAGAAAACCTATTTCATTTTTGAAGGTATTGTTCATATTACCAATTCATCTGTCTGCAGCCAATTCTTAAAAAGGATTATCATTTACAATCAGAGCATGAAGAAAATTTGTTAATTTCTTACCGAATAAAGCTTGATATGGACACTGAGATAACGCAGCATAAGGAAATTGAGATCAAAGTTTTAATCGCTGTTTGGTCATGTTCAAACTGGTTGAAAAGCGATAATAATAGAAAAGATCTGTACCACTTATTTCCTTTAAGGAATACTCTGTTTGAATAAATATTTGTGTACATATTCTAGAAACCTTCCCTCTTCTAAGGCTTGTCACTTATTTCTTTTACAACATTCCTCTTCTGTAACATTAAAATTCATTACGAAGAATCGTAAAAAGGATAAACATTAAAATCAGAACCTGTATGTTTTAAAAATAAAAAATCTGATCTGTACACCACATGACTTCCTTGTACGGAATATTAAGTTACACGCATTTTTTCCTGCCCTTCATTTAAACTTATTTCCTTAAGCTTCACTAGAGATATAGTTCTCATATAATTAATTCAGGTCTCACTTCACGACAAAGCAAAAATACATAAAAACTGAAAATACTATATTAAAATATTATATTTTATATTTTTATAATTAAAATTACAGTTTCTACTCAAAAACAAGCAATTCGGCCAGGCGCAAAAACAAGAAATTTGTTAGATTTTTCGGTGCACAAAACTCACTCGGCAAAAAGACACTGAAGGCGTAGAAACTGACTTAATTTGTTGTGGACGCTATTCTGAGTAATATATGGGATAATTTAATAACTTGAATGATAATTCCAAAATGGATGAAGCATGATTTAATTCGCAATAATAAAAGAAGACGTTATCTTTGTTGTTGCGAAGCTTAGTGTCTCTAGACTGGCAACAAATCCACCATTCGCTAACTTTCAAATGTAAAAAAATACGGCTTCTATGTTAAACAAAAATTAGGCTTAGCCGCACTTAAATGACTTTTAAATTGTTGATTAGGCTTAGACGCACTTAAACGACACTACTTTTAAATTGTTGATAATTCTACAAGTATTGCATGCAGGTTAACTACAGGCATAAAAGCCTTAATCAGGAGATAATTCAGGAGAACAACATAATTCAATCATTTTTAAAGTAAAAATTGCACAGTTTACAAACATATAAGAATAAAGAAACTGAGCTCACTGAGCCGAGAGGGGATAATGTATAGATAGATATATTAGATGTATATATATATATATATATCTATAACTATATATATACATACATCTAATATGGGATATATATACATCTAATATGGGAAGTGATATATATATACATCTAATATGGGAAGTGAAATATATGAGAGAATTACTTAAGGATTGTAAGAACCATGATCCCCTACCTGTTTTCATTTTTATGAATTTGCAAATTTGAAATAGGTAGGGGATCATGGTTTTGACAATCCTTAAGTAATTCTCTCATATATTTCATTTCCCATATTAGACTGTATAAAATTTTGCAGCACTACGCGCAGATTTTCAACTAGTTTTTCCAGTTTTTTTTTTTTCTCTCAACAACAAATAGAAAATTTGTCAACTTTCTCTCTCTATATATATACATATATTTACATACTTTTGTTGCAGCCGATCGCAACCAAAATAGGATGTGCTCATCTACATGTTATAGCAATCCTACATACAAAATTTCAACGTTATGAGGCTACTCGTTTTTGAGTTATGCGAAATACATACATACATACGTACGTAGGCACAGACGCCAAGAAAAAATCTCTTCTGAATCCATTTTAAATCCCTTTTATGATTTTTTTGGGGGAAAAAAGTCCTTTATTCTGTCCTTACGTACAGATGTCACGCAAAAACAGCGTTAAATTACATTCGATAGCAGACAAAATGCACATTTTCGTTGAAATATGATACCCGAAATTTTTTGTGCTTACAATATTTCCTTCTTACTTCGTACAAGAAAGTAATTAGGCTTAGCCCCACTCAAACAACTTTTAAATTGTTGATAATTCTACAACTATAACATGCAGGTTAACTAAACGCATAAAATCCTTAATCGGAAGATAAGAACAACGTAATTCAATAATTTTTAAAGCAAAAAATGCGCAATTTACAAACATGTAAGAATAGAGAAATTGAGCTAACTGAGCCGAGAAATAGAGTGGATATATATATTCATACAATTGTCTTCCTTAAGTGCAGCCGATTGCAACCAAAATAGAAGATGCACATCTACATGTTATGGCAGTCCTATATACAAAACTTCAACGTTCTGAGGCTACTAATTTTTGAATTATGCGAGATACATACATATGTACGTACATACGTACGTACAGACGCCACGACAAAATCTCTTCTGAATCCATTTTAAATCAGTTTTATAATTCGTTTCGGAAAAAAGATTCCCTTATTCTGTCCCTACGTACAGATGTCACTCAAAAACATGGTTAAATTGCATTCCATAGCGGTCAAAATGGATATTTTCGTTGAAATATGATACCCGAAAATTTTTCGGGATTACAATACTTCCTTTTTACGTCGTAGAAGGAAGTAAAAATAGTTCATAAAAATATTTTTGTAGTTTTGGTTGACAGTCAGATTATTATTAGATGTCTGTTATTCGTTAACTGGATTTATGCGCAAAAACTTGATGATGCTTGCAAATAGAATTTTGAATTTCTTCGTTTGTTTAACTATGGCAAAGGACACGAAGGCCATCAATTGAATCCTTTGGGAGAGTAGTTTCTGGGGAAAACTGGATCGGATTAAATCATTGTCGATCTACAAACCTTCAGGTCTAATAATTAATAACTGAAATTTCTAACATCAATTATTTTACAGTTTGGCTGTATAATTGTGTAGACTATTCAGCTGTACAGCTATTTAAAAATTATCGTCTGCATTAAAAATTAACTTAATAATAACAATAAAATTCTATAGCAATATAGAATGCAATCATCCATTTCTTCTCCTCTTTTTTTTACTTTTAATAAATTTATTTGCACATATCCAAAGGATTGTAATTATAGTTAAATACTGCATCATTTTTTCGAAGAATAGATTAACAAATTCAAAATCTGCAGGCTGAATTTGTTTTCATAGTGATAATATTAAGGATATTTTTCAAAATAAAAATTGAAAATTTGATTTATTTATTTTTCCACGAAAGAAAGGAGAATACCATTTATACTCTTTTTTCAAGTCTTGTGAAGCAAAAGTATAATATAAATTAGGTTTAATATTGAGAAAATTCATTCAAGATATATGTAATTAATTTTATTCAATCATATATTTAATTTCGCAGTTTGTTTTCATTATTACAATTGTTTGCTTTAGTTATGTATTTTAGAGTTATACATGTATGGAAAAAAAAATTCACAGTCAAAATCACATACTTCTTCATTCCTTATATCAACGCCCCAGTTTTTTAAGAAGTAGTTAAAAATTTTGCAAGATTCACTAGTTTCTTAAATGTTTAGTGCTTCCCAAGAGAAAGTGCCTTGACACACTGCGCTCAATCGGCACTAACAATTACTTTTGACACTTCCGTGCCTCCACGTAACCCAGAAAATATACCCGCCACCATATCTAAGGTGGGCGTATTTTTCCGTCAAAAAAAGATGATGCGATCTCTATGGGTCTTAGCAAAGACTTACGTATCTTTGTTTAATCAGAGCAATAAAACAGGTATGCCTTAATTTCTATATTTACTTCAGGAAAGGGATATACAGAAAATAGTTTTTTTTTTTTTTTTGCAGGAGAAAGGAGAACTATACAGTGTTAACTTTTTAATTTTTGTCTTTAAATTCATTTACGTGAATTTCCGTATTTCATTTTTATATTTTAAAAACAATAAATAACAACAAAAAATCAGATCAGTTCAAATATATTTCACACTGTCACCATACGGAAAATTTCATATTAATCTCAAGGCTGGCCTTGGAGCTCGGTCAACCGTCAGGGCCGTACCGAGGGACGAGAGAAAGGGTTGACATCCTCGGACCACTGATCAGGAGGACGCATCCTTAGAACTTTAAGTTTTTAAGCATATACATATTTATATGTAGAAATATAAAAAGAACGAAGCTATAAATTGGTTTATATTGAAAATGTTAGTTTACTGTGGAGAAGGACTTAAACGAATAAGTACCTAACTTAAATTTGACACCAAAGACTTTTTTGGCACTGTGTATTCGAGTTGCTTCTCGAAAAAGAAGCTTTTCGAAGTTGATTGAAAGCTATCTTTGGTCAAGAATGAGCCACACTTTTAGCTGTCTCCATTGGAAATGCAGCCACATTTTAATGGTTCTTAACGGTTTTGCTATTCATTCCATTGAACATGCAATAACAAAAAACGTTAATTTTGATGAAGTTAAAAAACATTATCAAAAGCCAAAGCTCGTAAAATGCAGTTTCAGTTTTTCAATTTTTATGTCATCAAAAATTATAGATTAATAAGCTCTTTTAAATACACTCACTTTCAAAAGTTAAGCACGGAGAGGAAAAAGCTAATTTCCAGAAGCCAATCAGAATTGAAGAGGATGCAATTCGCTGCAGAGGTAGATGGAAGTATGCAAATATGTTAGGTAACAGCCAATCGCGCTTTCATGTTAAGAAATATGCAAAAAAGGCAGTCTTACAAGAAGCCAGCTTTACGAAGGGTTACAGAAGTTGATTGTAAGTGCTGACAGAACTTTCGTACAATTTGTCTTCAAGACATACGTATTTCTATAACTTCCAGAAGACGAATGGAAGATTCTGAGCGCTAGTGTGCTGTAGGGCGCATTGAAGCAGGACAGTCGATCCCAGATGTTGCTCTTTTCTTCGGCGTTCATCATTCTGTAATTTCACGTTTATGGAAACAATTCCAAACCACACAGACAGTTGTCCGAAGGCCCGTAGCCGGTCGCCCAAGGATTACAACCCCCGCGGAAAATCGATATATTGCTATTGTAGCCAAGCGGAATCGCAGAGGGACCTCCACACGTGTGACATCTATGGTTACAGCGTCCATTGGTACGACGAGATCTGCAGCTACTGTACGCCGATGTTTACATATGAGGGGACTATACGCCCGGGTACCTCGAGTTTGTGTTCCTCTATCCGTCCAATCAAGAGGGGCACGATTGCAGTGGTGCCGGGAACATGACAATTGGAATGTGTCTGACTGGGGCATATTTACTGATGAGTCAAGATTTGCTCTGGAGCCAGGTGACAAGCGTATAAGGATATGGCGTGAACAACGAACACGCAATCAGTCCCAAAACATCACCGAACATCACGCATTCCGAGGCGGAAGCATTATAATATATTAATACCATTGAAAATCTTTGGGATGCTCTCGGCTGTGCTGTAACTTCACGTTTCCCACCTCCAGCCACTCTTATTGAGCTGGAAGCTGCTCTACAAGAAGAATGGCGATTGCTTAATTCTGCGGTGGTTGACCACCTAATTGAAAGCATGGTCACAAGGTGTAAACTTTGTATACAGATGAGGGGGGATCACATACCCTATTAATGTCCTTTTTTTCACTTTATGCTGTTTATTTTCACTTTATACATAATTCTGTTTAAGTCTCCAGTATGTCTTTATCTGATAACTTACAAAAATTTAATATTGTTTTCATTTTTGTATATAATTATTGATTTCGTTTTATGCATAACTATATATGCTATTTTCCTGCCGAATTTTGTGTCGATCAAAGCAGTATTTGTTGATTTTTTTGCATTTTACATCTTTGTGCTTAATTTTTGGAAGTGAGTGTATCTGTTTGCTTTAGTTCTTTTGTTTTCCAAATCACTTTGACTATTAAATTTTCGTTAATTACATATTTATTTGTGTTAACATTTTTTCATGGCGATCATTCCAAAAAGGGGGAGGGAGATTTCCGTCCCCGGCTTCGATAGCTGTAGACCTGCCCAACCATTGCGACCTTACCTTGTGGCAGAATTTAGGAACAGCGGAGATTGCCCCAAGCGAATAACAGCTTATTATTTCGTAGAGAGGCACTTATTTATGGGAGCATATGAAAAATCCATGTAAGCATTATTAGGTATTAAAGGGATGGCAGGGGATGTTTGATATTTAAGATAGTAACATATATTTAGTAATTTTATAATGAAAAAACAAATTCTAATAAGATTAATTAATTAAAAGTCCTTAATATTGCAAAAATTCAATATTTTTTTTCATTTTCCTCCTTTTTTCCTAACATAGGTAGAAATAAGTGTCAGTGAAATTCGAGATTTTGCGGAATGAAACATGAATTTCGATTTTCAATGCCTTGATGAAACGCTTAAATATATGATTAAATGTGTGCTTAAATGCACATGTAGGATATTCATTCCTTTTTGTAATGATTTAGATATTTCAGGCCAGAAACGAGAAAAATCAGGTGTGTGTTCGCAGGATTCGAGCTTCTGATTTCCAACTGCAAGATGAATGTGCTAACTACTTACACGACAAGAGTACGCATGTTAGAATAAGAAAACCACTTTTTTTCCAGATTTGAAGCATGATTGTGGAGAGACACGAGACTCCGTCGAATTTTAATGGGGGTAAGTTATCATTCATCACATTTTAGTTAGATTGTTGTGTAAGAAATTTTCTCCTTCTTCACCGTGTGCCTTCGTGGAGTAAATGAAAGCACGTCCTGTTAGCAATCAGAAGGCCTGGAGTTCAAATCTTGCGAGGGCTTTACTGATGGTCTTTTTCCTACCTCTCAAAACATTCTGAAAACTCTACAAGTGGCACCCGAAATAAAAGATGAGGCTGATAATTCGTCACTACCTGAATTTAACCACACGGTTCCTTCCTCCCAAGTAGTCTTTTAAATAAGGAAGCATGTAAGAAATCATGTTTTATAATGTCATCTTAAGCAAATCTTCCTTCATGCCTGTCTTCCTTCAGGCCGTTTCCTTCATGCCGCCTAGTAGCTGTGGAAGGACGTAGAGCTAGCAGTCGAGCCCGGAATTCGAATACCAGCAAGGGCATCGCTCGTTTTTTCGCATTTTTTGCTTCGAAAATCTAATGACTCTATACAGTTGTAGAGACTAAATATTTCATAGTAAGAAGCACGAAATGTTAGCTATGCTTTCGTCGGGATTCGAAACACGTACTTTTGAACGATAGATGGACGTGTTAACCATTCACACCACAAGAGTACATACGGTAAAAAATAACAATTCCTTGCGCTTTCATATATTTTCCCTCGGAAGAATTACGCTTCTGATTTATATAGAGTATTTTTTATGTAAAATAATATTTCTCTTTCTCCTTAACTTAAATTAGGCATCACAGCAATCAAACACCAGGATGCCGACTATTTTGCTGAGAAGTATTAAGTGATTCATGCGGAATTCATGCCTGACACTACTTGACATTAACTTATTTTTTTTCATAAAAAATCTTGTACAGTTTAGTCTTCTTAGGTAGCATAAAGTAGACCAAAATTTTAAAAGACTATATGTGAATTTTCATTATGTCTTTTAAGTACCACAGAGACAGGGAAAGGG
>KK120443.1:49121-83659 GCA_000611955.2 Stegodyphus mimosarum
TCGAAAAAGAAAAAAATTCCGTATTAAAAATTTTTCAAGGTCCAACCTAATTTCTACAGTTTACATCATAAACTGGTAGAACGCAAATTAAAGAAAATTACAAAATAGAAATAAAAATGTATTCACGTCAAGGAGTAAAATCATATAAAATACAGGGAATTTATACACAACAAAACTAAGAATAAAAAAAGTTTTAATCACTTTCGTTTAACTCTTCAAACAGAACTTGTCAAGGATTAGGGGTTTAGAAGCCTTAAACCAAGTTGATTAATGAGTGCCAAAAACATGTTTCGTTCCTCTGAATCCCTTGGGACTCTTTCCAAACCTCTTTTTATTAATCCAACTTTCATACAATATGTATGTAATAACGTACATATATGTAACATATACATACATATATGTAATAATTGTTGTAAAATTAGATGCAATGGTATTAGAAAGTTGATGACGTATACATTGATCCATAATGAAGAGCGAACTTGGCCGCCGAGGTAGATTAAATATTCATTTTTATTTCAATAAACGTTTTGCAGCCCAAAACAAATTGGTATACTAATCGTGCGTTTTCAAGAACATTTACATTTCTGATATTGTTGCGTTTGGAAGAAAGCTGAAATGCAGCGTCTTAGCGAGAACAGTTGTAGAAGCAAAATGGTCATTCATGACAGCTTATTAAAAGAAAGGTTTTGGTTCCTGAAATTTTAACTTAAGTTCCGAATTAGCAACGTTATCATTGGTATATAAAAGTCATACAATAGGATTAATCTAGAAATGACTTAATCCAGAAAGAGCTATTACGATTTTTATAATAGAAAGGGGAGCTATCCAAACCAAATTAAAATGAGGAATTAAAAGGCCATTGCGATACACACACACACGCACACACACGCATATATATATATATATATATATATATTTCTGCAAAGATTTCAAACTGTAATTTAAGTAAACTTTCAATTTCTGTTATATTATATAGGATACAGCAGAACAAAAATAAACATTTTTTATTCATAAGGATTGAATTATATTTTGAACGGAAGTTTTTGCCTTTTTTTTTCCTAGCTTAACAGTTTTTAACTTCTCAATTTATGTAACATTTTATGCAGGCTTTTGTAAAGTATTGCTTTTAAAATACAAAAGTTAAATCGCGCAAAATCAACTTAAATCATAAAACTAATTAAATGATTAAATTTATGCAGTTCATTTCAAAATTTTAGTTTTTAAACTTAATTCTTTAAATTATAGTAAATTTTCGTCTGCTAAAAGAAATTCTTTCTTAATTTTAATTAAATTTTAATTAAACTTAAACTATAATTTAAAGTGTATTTTAATTTTATTTAAATATTTTTGAAATCGAAACGATATTAAAGATTTTCAACTGTAAAAATTCCAGTGTGTTCCGAAAGTTTTCATCTCCTCATGTCATTGATTCCTCAAAATTTAGACAAGGTTAAAGAACTTTATTCGAAAATGGAAATTTAATTCATTCTTTTTAATTGCAAAAGAAAATTTTGTTCGTTATATGATGCTTTTAAATATTCAAAAGCTTCTATAATATTTTTATAGAAAATTAAAGAAAGGACCCTTGCTTTAGAATTCTAAAAAGGTTTATAGAAGCTTTGAATTGTAAAATTCTTTTCAATAAACTGGATCTGATATTTTCAGTAAGATCTGTCAGCTGATTGTATACGCATTGTAACAGACTCTATACATATAACCTATAGAAATTCTGAACACGTTTTTATAGAATCTTTGTACAAATTTCTATAGAATATCTATACATATCTGTATAGAATCTCTATAGGTCACTCTGTAAAAGTTGTATCTAAAAGTTTGTAGAATTCTGCAGAAGATGTCTGACCTAAGTTATAGCAAATTGAACCACAATTCTAAAGCTCCCTAAAGAAGTTGAGGAATAATAAGGAATAAATTTAGGAAAAATTTCTCTTATAGAATTCTGTAAGACAAGGGAAACCACGGAAATTCCAGTTTGGTTTACCAAGAATAGAATCTCGGACCAAGTACCATAACTCAGCAGGTTTATTCGCTTGATCAGTGATGAGCGTGTGGTGTAAGCATCGCAGGTGATAGAGAAATTTCTTTGATTTTTCAAGCGAGTTCTGGCATAATCACGTCGCATAGATAACTTCCGCAAGAATTATGTTTGTCTGTATTTTCTAAAATACTTACTTAATACAAGCTGTGGAAGCTATTCTTAATACCTGCCATAAAAAAGGAATTTAGTTAGTCTGCAAGTAAGTACCATAAATAACTCTGAATACAATGTGTAAGCACGTCTAAAGGCTGATGCTCCCAAAAAACTGACGTCATTTTCCGCAAGGATGACGTCATTTTAGGGCACATGGCCGGTTCATTTGTATTCCTTATCATACT
Organism: Stegodyphus mimosarum; assembly: GCA_000611955.2. Classification (NCBI taxonomy): domain Eukaryota; kingdom Metazoa; phylum Arthropoda; class Arachnida; order Araneae; family Eresidae; genus Stegodyphus; species Stegodyphus mimosarum. The sequence continues at coordinate 51,516 of KK120443.1, forward strand.
GTAGCAAGAAAAGGGATATTCCTGAGAAAGCGAACGGTATCTGAAGAGTCTGTTGAAAGCGGTATTGTAATCAGACTATCATTCTATCGTATGGAACAGTTTGAAATAATTTTCCAGTATAAGTAATGGGAAATTGAAAAACAGTCACGTGCTTCTTTCATTTTTACGTATTTTTAATTTCAGATACACGTGAGCTTCTTTTCCCGTTTATGTTAAACAAATGAGGTAGTTGGTGCTATCGGAACGTGAAGGTCATGAAATGGATAACTGGAATTAAGATCTTACATAATCTGGGAATGAATGTAATTCCCACACGTGAGCTGTTTATTATTCTGTTCGGCGAAGTTCTCCAGCTCAGACAAACGAGCGATTTTTTTTCTTTTTTTTCGGTTTGCTGTATTTTTCTAAAAGAAATAGTAATAATTTTATTGCGTAATTTTAATCGTCTGTCTAATCTTACTTGTTTTCCCATTTTGTTTTCATTCGTTACTAATGCGAAAGTATTTAGAATACTTGGACTGAATGGAATACAGCATATATGGATATTCCAAATTTGTGTTTTCCTGCATCGCAAGTGAGGGAATTTTGTTTCTTTATTTTACATTATAAAGTAATTTTACTTGCCTAGCAAATTTTTACTTCGACTGAATTAAAACAATGAAATTTATTCTTATTTGTGGAGACCATCGATCGACAACGTGGTGCCCGCGAGACAGTTTTAAAGTGCCGCCGTTCAAGTATCTAAATTCAAACTTTAAATATCTGCGCAAAAACGCCGCTCATAAATTGTAACGAAAAAATTTAGTAAAAAAATCTTATCTAGGAGCAAAAGACTCATTTTAATGACGAGTGGGAAGAACAGTTTTGTTTCATCTATGTATATAAAGAAGAATGCCTGTTTGTGGGTTTGTTCGCGATTAACTCAGTCACTGCTATAGCTACCGTCACCAAATTTTCTACCATTCTTCTCTGGGTCCAGGAAAAGGTCGACGTCCACATTTAAAAAAAAGCTAAAGTCAGAGATATTAATTAAAAACTCTGAAAACGCCAATTTTCGCCCTCATTTTTCCGAATGGCAACAGTCTCGCAAGCTGGAGATAAAAATCTGCTATATTTCGAGAAGTGTTTCCACTGCTCTCTTTCAAATCGTAGAATTTGTCAATAAAAAATTTCTAAGTTTTATAATGAAATAAAAATAGCATTGCCAAACATTAAATTTCAATTACATAGAGATTCCAAAAATTCGCGGGAAGCCATTTTGAATGTTCCCATCTTCGTACGACTTTAATCAGCCGAGATATTAATTAAAAACTCTGAAAACGCCAATTTTCGCAGTTATTTTTCCAAGTGGTAACAGTCTTGCTTTTAAATCGTAGAGTCTGTTAATCAAAAATTTGTAAGTTTTACGAAATCTATATATATATAATGAAGAATGTGTGTTTATTTATTTGCTTGAGTTACTGATTTCTGATCAATTATGATCAATTTTTTGCCACATTTAATCGACTAAAATTAAATATAGGTGAAATATTAGAAGAAACTTTAGCTTTGACGACCATTTTGATTAGAAAGACGAAAATCATTAAATAATTGTGTGCCATTGTTGCTGATATAATGAGAAAGAATTAGCTTACTTTTCTATCGAAATTTTTTATATAGGTTCCGTACCGCATCAGACTGAAAAATATATGACTATGAATCATATTTTTCACATTATTATTAGAGAAGGATTACAGCGTTATCGTTATCTCTGTTGTTAGGGACATTACTCTCAACCTAACTTAACTGGCATCCGCTAGTTTATTATAAAGAAAAATGTGAATGCTTTTTATGCAATTTGACTGTAGCGACAGCAAAAAAATGTAACGTGGAGAAACGTTTCATAATTACTACAGTGCCACTACAGTATCCGCAGAGATTTCGCAATTCTGAAATATATCCTCGTAGTAAAAATGTTTACGGACTTCTGATCTAGACCGTAAAATTAAATACATCTATTACATTTCTATATTATTTAAATTAACGGAAAAATTAAAAAACTCATTAATAAATTAATAATAAAACTTAATTTTCCTTCCCCTAGGAAAAAAATTATTATGAAAATTATAATTATGTGTTGGTGGGAGAAAGTTATATCTGGAATCTGCAAAATTGAGATTCTACTCCAACTTCTAATTTTATTTAGAGTTGAATACGGAATCTTTGTTTCACTTCACAAAGCAAATCCTTTCCCATTACAGCATGGAAGCTGTTGCCATTATGCACGTCATAAAAACTTTCAAATATCTTTCAAATTATATCACTACATTGTTTCTTATCACTGCAAACACAGTTATGATCAAACAGCGTTCGGTTCTTTATAATATTATTGTACTCTTCAACGAGAAGGTTTTTTATTAAAATTTATATCATCGCAATAAATATTTTTTTTTTAAATTTGCTCTAATAACAAACTAGAACGTATAATAATAAATCAAATACAATTACTAAAAATATATTTTATGAAAGGTGAGCGCTCCTCTTAAAGAAGATGGAGAAACACTTACTGCTATAAGGTATTTTCTAACTCCTTTCTGTATGCGTTCCGGTGGTTAATTGGAAGCATACTCGACGCGTATTCAAAAAGTCCAGGGCTCGAGCCCGGCGAGGCAACTGCACATTTTTCACGTTTTCTGCTTCAAAAAAACCTAATGGCTCTACAAGTTGCGTCCAAACTAAAAGTTAGAGAACGATAATTTGTCACCACAAGGATTTGGGGACGGGGGTCCCATTGATCTGCTCCGTAAGTACAATTTTTTTCTTTCTTCTTTCTCGAATCGATGGCTAGTAATCCAACTTGCAAGAGCTCGGTTCCATGGTTTGCGGGAACTTCTGAACAAATGGATGAAGATAATCGGTTGCAATGCTGTGGTTCCTCGAATAGAACTTTGGCTGAGGATTTAGATAAGAAATATGACTTTTCATGAATCACGGATGAACACCTCCAGAAAGATTTCCCTAACCTTTATAAAGTAGCTGTTGAAACTCAAAGGAAAAAAGAGGCTTCGAGAATCTCCCATGACCGTCAGAACCCTAATAATGCAGAATGGAAAATTCCTGTTAAACCGAATACTCCTGAACCTACAGTTAATGTTGTTCCTCAAACTAATAGATTTGCTCTTTAGCTGATAATTCACTTACTGAGAAATCTGATGTTAATGCCCCCAAAATGGCAAGTAAAATTTCAAGTAGTAAGGTACGATCCAAGGAACTATAACTGATTTAATAAGCCATTCTCAGTTTCGACTTAATACGGCATGTACTTAGACATGCATGGCTTAATCTGAGACAAACATATGACTACTGGCAGGATCAACCAGGTAGCTTTTTTACGTTCATAGAACGTTCCAGCTGCAAGCATTCCTCCAATTGTTCTTACGAATGCAAACGTTGACTGGACAGTGCTTGAAAATGCTCTACAGAAAGTGTGCACGGATGAATTTGAGCTCAATTATGTAAAGGTTGATTTTTATCTTCCCTAAAACTGTTGAAGACTACAGGAAACTCGCACAGTTTATGGAATCTAGCAAACTCTATTTTTAACAATTTCATCTCTAAAATGAACGTACTACCAAGGTTATGATTAAGAACCTTTCGAACACGATACCGGAGAATTACTTCCTTCAAAACCTGACGAATCGTAACTTTTCTGTGAGGAATGTGAAGCAGTTGCACGAAAAACTGAATCTGGATTTTACTGGAGGTTAAACTGCCTCTCCTTTTTTTGTAGAATTGGATAACTGTAAAGAAGGAAACGCAGTACTTTCAGTGAATAACATCATCAACTTGCAAGTTACGATCGAGCCACATAAGCGTAATGTTAACCGCCCGACTCAGTGCTATAAATGGCAGAGGTTCGGGCATAGTCAACACCGCTGTTTCAATGACAAAAGAGCTGTAAATGCGCACTATCGCACAGGACTTCAGCTTATTCTCTTAAAGAAAGCAATGAACCGAAATGCAATTTCTGTGCTCATCCTATGAGTTCATATCGTGGGTGGAGGGAATACCTAAAAAGGTTTGCCGAAATACAAAAGAAAACGGAGAAACAGAAACCTTTTCCTAGCAAATCTGAAGTTAACTTTTCTATCTTAAGAAAACCCTACGCTAAGATTCAATACTAAAACATTCAGTTATTGTCAGATTTCAAGCGAAAATCTTCTGGACGATAAAAAAAAACAACCCTCTTCTTGATGTTTTCACTAACCAAAATAATCTTAATCTTTCTTCAAAATACCCTGGAAATTGTACTAAAAATGCGAATTGCCAAATCACAGGCTACTAAGCTAGTATTAGGTTTTCAAGCTCTCCAAGTTATGTTAGCTTCTTCCCAACTCGAAGCTTAAATCTGATTCGCTGAGTATTTCAGGACTGTTATGTGATGGGCTTATGTTTTCTTTTCTACTAAATGCATTCTTGCTACTCAACTAATGAATTTTTAAAACATACTTTGTAGCACATACGGAGCAAAGGCAGTTTTGTTCCTGTTACTCCATTCAACTTATGGTCAACACAGGTCTAACCACTTGTAGCCGAATCGATATAATCATCGTCTGTTCGCCTCTCTCTAAACCCTAGCGTGGTTTCAAATATAGTGGGACAAAAGAAGTCCAAGAGAAAACATCTCAGTACTAAAACGTCTTGGTGCAAAATAGCGTCGTCGAAAATAAAGCGGTTCAAAAACTTCGCAGTTTAAAAGCATCGTCGACAAAAATATCGTAAATATCGTAAAAATATCGTAAAAAATAAAGTACCTACAAATCATCGCATGATGATAACATTGCACACATGCGTTTTTTAGTTTCAAAAGCTGTAAATGCATTTTCGCATAATGATTTGGGAAGGCAAGAAGGAAAGAGAGATATTTTTACTTTTATATTTCATATTTTTGAATGAACTAATAAATTTTTGCTGAAAAAGTAATAAGTAAACTTAAGCATTTAAAAATTGAAAATGACTAGAAAATTAATGCAACTTATAGCCCTTAATAGAATTTTAAATTTATATAAAAATTGAAAACTAGAAAATTAATGCAACTTATAGCCCTTAATAGAATTTTAAATTTATATAGTAAATTAACAAAGGTCATTAATAAATTAATCTTTTTTATAAAGCTTTATTCATAATGTTTCATGTAAAATACAGCCTAAAAGTGTTTGGAAAAAGGAAGATAAATAACTGCATGAGGTTACACCCATGAATTTTCTTAGTTAATTATGAAATTACTTTTTTTCACGTTTATTAATCTGATATTATTTTGGTGAAAATTATATCTTGTTTTGTTTCCATTTATTCTTCAAATGTCATTAACATTTCTTACGCTTCCAAATCTTTATGCGAATGTGCATTCACAACTTTTAAAACCTGAAAAGCGCATGTGTGCGATGTTATCGTCATGCGATGATTTGTAGGTGCTTTATTTTTCACCACGACACACGATATTTTCGACGACGATGTTTTTGAATCGCTTTATTTTCGACGACGCTATTTTGTACCACGATGTTTTTCTCCGTGCTTGCTTTTGTCCCACGATGTTTTAAATCACGTCGTTTTCGCTTTGTGTTGTTCTCTCCGCAGCGTTTTCGTCCGCTATGTTTTTGCCGCGATGTTTTCGGCTGTAACCGCACAACTATGTACGTTCGGGTCCGCCCTGCTCTCTATTTCTTCGCCTGATCCATGTTATGATAGGTGCATCATTGCCAAGGGTTCTCATTTCCCTGTTTTACTAACACTTGATTTCTTTACTGTCTCCTTCTGAGACTTAGCTCATTTTTTCTTACATCTCCTTAGCCATGTTAGCTTCTTCTTTCTTCCTCCCACTCCCATCTTTTCTGTTTTCTGCTAGTTCTGCTCATTTCTACTCCTCTGATGTGGAGGTATACGATGAAAACTGACTGCGGGTATTCCTAAACTAACCCATCCATGGTTCTTGGTATTTTCTCCCTCCTTTTGGAAGCATACTCGAAGCGTATTTGAGAGGTCCAGGATTCGAGTCCTGGCGAGGGCAATGCACAATTTTCACGTTTCCTGCTTAAAAAATGGCTCTACACTGGTACTAAAAAATATGAGTATGAAAGAATCAACAGGTTTTATTAATATTAATGGAATGATTAATAAAGCTAATAAAATCGTTTAAAATTATATGTGTATATTATTTTAAACTATTTTATACCTGTATATATATAATAAATTATAGCAAAATCGATTAATTCGTGCCTGAACCATAGACAATTGTTTATTTAAAATTTGGAGCTGCATTTCGTGCACAGGTTCATAATAAAAAATCAACTGAAATCATTAAATCTGAAACAAAAAACACAAAAACAATATTAAACAGATAAAAAACATGAAAATTTAATTTAAATGTACTGCACCTTTACGAAGGAGAATGGACGGCATAGGTGGAATGTGATAAAAGAATGTGATAAAGAAGAGAAAAGAAAGAGGTTGCTGTATAAGAAATCTTTTCTAGGTATCGGAAGTAACAGTCTTCCCGCTACCTATTTTTAGTCCAAAGGGATTTAGTCCCGAAGGACTATTACTTTCGTTTTGCGATTTTGCGTCGGAAACACAAAAACGGCGTATCACTTTTCAAATTGTTGTCACTAAATGTTATCGCTCTGCATTAAATTTTAAAAAATGAAAAATCTGCATAAATGTATGCATGTTTCTCGCACTGTGATAAAACCTAGAGCCATCGAATTTTGAATGACGTAATCCTACTGCGAATATGGGCATCTGGAAGCCCTAATTTTGAATTTGAAATTTGCTTTATTATCGATTTTATGCTTTGTAACATTTCAACGAATTTCTGATTAACAAACTAAATGATTTCAAAGCGAGCAATGGCAACACTGTACGGAAAAAAAAAACATTTTTATCTCCAGCGCACGAGACTTACGGAAATTCTAAAGATACGTTCATTTTAAAATGATTTTGCGATATTGATTTTGAACTGAATTTGATGGTTTGAGTACGTAGTACATGATATTTAATAAAAAAAGGTAGCACACGAAACGTTAAAAAAAAGCGCCTTTGGACGTAATTTAAAATCTGAAATCTTTCAGATTTTTTTTTTAATATTTTCTTTATGGATTAGCAGCACTCGACACTAACTGAGATTCATTGTTCCTTCATTTAACTCAGGATTTATACAATAAGATTTGTTGTTATCTGCGCTTTAGAATTTTTCTAAAGTGACACATAGCATCGTTATTGAAAATGTTTCTCTGTAATTTGCTTCTGCTTTATCAAAGAGGTATCATTACATGAATCTTATACCATTTTGAAACAATTTCACGGATCAAAGAATTAAATTCATCGTATTCTCCTTTTCATTCCTCTGAAGACATTTCCTTCCCAGTCACATTTTTGCTGGTTGCTTCTGCAGCTGGTCCAGTTCTTTCTTCTTGCTTGCATTGGGTGGTCTTTGAGTAACTCCTCCACGTCTTCATTGTTATCTTCCAAGTCCATGAATTCGCCCAGAGACACAATATTGTAGGTAATAAAATTCTCGGATTCGAAGCCTCAAAATAACTGCCAACGACTTAATCTGGCATATGCAATCCGAAGTCTTGGTTCTGTGAGTCACTTGATGCTAGGCTTTGTTGATGAGAGCAATACTAAATATTAAAACAATGCTTTTAGAAGTCTTTGAGTGTTAATTTTGTGTCAAATGCTGCCTGAAAGCACCTTTAGACACTATTTGTTGTTCATTTGCATGTTCAAAACTGTAGACATTGTTCACCACCTGAAACGCTTTTGTTCAGATAATTTGTTAGTCAAACAATTTATTCGTGAAGAGAGTTTATGAATAAATTCACTAATTCTTTCTTGATCCGAGGTTCCACTATATATCTAACTCTCTCTTTCTCTCTCGCTTTATATATATACGTATACATATAAGGTATTTTTTCAAAATAAAAATGTAGAATGCCATTGCTCTCAAAATTCTCATTATTGGAATATAAAAATGCTTCTCACATCGTCTGCTAGAGACACAATTATTTCAGTATTGAACTGCGTTTCTCACCCTACCTTAATATAATTGCTTCTCACTGATAGATCGGTACGTGTTTAAAATCTAATGGTTTACTGTATTCTTGCCTTTGATGCAGGCTGGCGTTAGAGCTGGTACAACCGGCGCAGTAGCACCCGGCGGCAGAAGTTTAGGGGTAGCATTACGTTTGGAATTTAGGAAGGCACTGGGCGGTAGAATTTACGAAACCCACTGGCTGCAACGTACTGCAAATCGCTTAGCGTCGTTCCTACTTCCATGGCTCACGAAGTTGATTTTTGTGATTTTGTTTCACGGTCAATTCTTTAGAGAAACCATGTAATGCTACCATTATTATGTTAGCCATCGTGCACTAGCATCACAGGTCAGAATTAATCCAAAGGATTATAGAAAGAATGTCAGCGTTACCAAATAAAACAAATTTTTGTCACTTGGATAAAAGCAAATTCAAGGACAAAAGGTAATTAGGAGGATGGCAACCTAGCCAAAGAAGCAGCTAGGGTTCAAAAGGCATAAATCTTATCAAATCCAAATGCTAGCTCGCGCCTCAAGAATCTCATAACCAACGATTCTAAATCTGAATAGCACAACTGGTGGAGAAAAGTTGAATTAGAAAGAAATTCCTATCAACAGTTCCGTAAAATAGGCACTGCACTTAGTTCAATAAGAGAAGACATGCTGTTCCTTATATCCTGGCATGACCATTTTCCCATGTACTTTTATGAAAGAAACTTAACTACGTCAGATCAATGTGTATGTTGAAAAATGTGCAATGCTAAACACTGAGCCCTCATAGCTGAACATCACTTAAAATTTTTGAACGTAGAAAATGAAATAAATCCTTTTATAAGATGTGCTATCAAAAATAACCATCTCAGAAAGAAAACCACAAACATAATGACTTCCTGTCAACGTGAGACATTGAGTTATACAACGCAGCCTAAAATATCATAACAAAGATACTCTTCTGAGAAAGAAATGAAAGTGAGCATTGAATTTTCCAAAATGTCACAACATTAACCATAAGAACTAACTACGGGCAACTACAACAGTCAGTAAATATAGTTAGCTATGAGACTGTTAACAATGGAAACCTAATAAGAGCTTGATTTATCTAATTCTAAAATTGTCTCAAAAACAGATCTGCACAGAAACCTACCAATTTGATGCGCAAAATTGTAAAATGTAACCTCAATCATCATTCCTAACTACAATACAGTAAAAATGCAAAGGTAACTGGAGCTAACTAGGCAAGCGATAGAGAGATCTAGTACCCACCAGAGGGAGCAGAGCCTGTGGTGTGGAACGTACCAGATACAACGTATTGTAAGCAGTGCCTGGCTGCGCTTTTCTGAGCCATGCGGAGTGTAGTTATCTGGATAATTAGTGTAGCTGGATAACATTCGCTTTACCAATGGTTAAACAATTGGAACCAATCCAGTGGTGCCCAACCAACTTCACCATATCTATGCCCATTATTATGTTACAGAAATTTCGACAAGAATTGACCCAGTAATTCATAGCTTTCGGGCTGCTAGATAATATTTGGCTCAAAATTATCTAGTACTTTAAAGCTTGTAATGTGAAGAAGGTGCATAAATACAAATTGTCTAAGTAGCATGCTAAAAATGCTTTACAACTGCAATTAAGTTTCAATTTTAGTTCATTTATTTATTTGAATGTTGTGAGTTTATCAAATGGAAATTTAAAGCAGGGTATTCTTACTACTTAGTTTGAAACTTTTTCAGCCTGAGAAGAATATCTAATCATCGTAAGAAAATTTTATGGAAATCTGAATTTTATGAATATCTAATCATCGTAAGAAAATTTTATGAAAATAGCGGGAGAAATTTTGATATTTCAAAGTAAATTTAATAAAAAAAATAATTTTAAAGTTAGTGTAAAGGTATCTCTTAAAGTGGTATACACCCCTTTAGTTTCAGTATTTGAAAATTCATCCATTAATAAATTGTAGCGTTTAAGAATATATCGATTTTTAAGGGAGTTAATTTCCATGTTTATTTAACTTTCTTCACTTTAATGACAAGATTTGAGTTAAACAGAAGTTTTTTAAAATGAAGAATCTGGCAATAAATCTACTGTTATGACAAATGAAATTATAGAAAAACTATAAACATTTTATGGAAGAAAAACATGACTGCTTCAGTACAAAAATCTTCATCAAGAATTAAAGACGTCAAGAAATTCTTTGAAAAAAATTATGATAGCTAGCGTAAGATATGCGGCTTTTACCGGTTTGATAACTACACAATGATACCGTTATCGACAGGCGATGCAATATTACATCGTAAAGGATGGGAAAATTAGTCAAAATAATGTCCGATTTGATGACAAGGCTCAAGTTGTAAAAATGAACAAACAAATTGGCAATACAAAGGAAATTGAGAAATTTGAAATGCTCTTGCAATCACAGAAAGTTACAACGCGGTACGTAATAACATCTAAGCTGGCTCTTTATAGAATATAGTTTATTATTTAACGCTGGGTAGAATTATCAACAGTTGGTGGAGTGTTGATTAATGTCGAAGCCTAACGCTGCAACTAAATCACTGATATGGGTTCTCGTAGAAGCAAGCCTTTTATCTACAGAATTGAAGCTATATATCTTTTAGCTGTAAACAGCATTGTGTAAAAGAACAATCTGATTAGATGCAGATAAGTTCAATAGAGTGTATACATCCCCATACAGTTTTTAAAAACCTTTGAATTATTCCTTATAGAACTATTGTAAAAATATCGTTTGCAACGAGCTTAGTTCAAGGAAATAAAAACAGCAGTTACTCGTGTTATTACGTTCTGATTAAACATAGTAATTACTGCGTTTAGAACCTAAATCTTCTACTTTCAGACAGACATTTTTAAAAAAACTTGTGCACTAAAAGTCAAATATTTGCTAATTAATTAAATTTGATTTCATTTCATTATCTGTTCCTTTTGTAGTGCAGCTATCTAGTAGTTTTTGAATTTTATTATGTTCTATAGATCATTCTTTGGACTATTTGATACAACGAACTATCATCTTAACCTTATCGGGCGATTTATTTTCTTTTGCATTGTTAAGAAATGATGGTTTTTGCAGTCTCCTTTATCTTTACCTAAATTACGTAATTATTTTAAACAATTTATTCTTAAGATTTTTAAATGCGCATTATGATCTGTATCAAAAGTGAAATCTGTATGGTAAAAATAGTATACTCCAGTAGCATATAGACTGCAATCATTTACAATTTCTTTTTAGCCCAGATGTGACAGTAATGTCATTTTGACATTTTGCTTTGGTTCATCTATAAAAATCTGAATCATTTTTCAAACTGTTTCCACCAAACATTGGAGCCCTGCATTATATTTAAAGAAATTAAATAATGAAGATCTGCATGAATGTATGTATGTTTTTCAACTGTGAAAAACCAAAGGTACCTAGAGACATCCAATTTTGAATAACGTAGTCCTCCACTGGAATATGGGCATCTGGAAGTCCAAATTTGGAATTTGTTTTATTATCTGTTTCACATTTTATAAAACTTTAACGAATTTTTGATTAACAGACTCAACGCTTTCAAAGAGAGCAAAGACAACACTGTACGAAAGAACAAAACATTTTTATCTCCAGCTCACGAGACTGTGTATCGGATATTCTAAAGATATGCTCTTTTTAAGTTGTTAGGCCAAAGGGCGTTAGCCCAGAAAGGCTATTAATTTCGTTTTGGCATTTTGCATTGAAAACTTTGAAAGGCTGTACCACTTTTCAAATTGTTCCCACCAAATATTATTGCCCTGTATTATAGTATATAAAAAATTAAATAATGAGGAATCTGCATAAACATGTATATGTTTCTCGCATTGTGATAAAACAACGGTACCTAGAACCATCCAATTTTGAGTACCATAATACTTCACCCGAATATGGGCATCTGGTAGCCCAAATTTGGAATTTGGAATTTGTTTTATTATCTATTTCATATTTTGTAAACCTGTCACGAATTTTTTATTAACAATTTCAACGATTTCAAAGCTAGTAATGGCAACACTGTACGGAAGAAAAAACATTTTTATCTCCAGAGCGCGAGACTGTGTATGGGTAAGTCTAAAGATATGGTCTTTTTAAATTATTTTGCGATATTGCTGTTGAATTGAATTTTATGGTTTAAGTGCAAAAAACGTGATATTTAAGAAATAAAGGTAACACACAAAACGGTAGAAAAGCCCCTTTGGGCAGAGTATAAAATCTGAAAACTTTCAGTTTTTTTTACTACTTTTTTATTATTTTGTGATATTGCTGTTTTGAATTTTATGGTTTAAGTGCGAAGAACATGATATGTAATAATAAAGATAACACACAAAACGTTAAAAAAACGCTCTTTCGAGCATAATATAAAATCTGAAAACTTTCAGTTTTTAATTTATTTATTTTTTTAGTTTTAGTTTAAAAGGTACACATTTTTATTTTTATTTACTTATTTATTTGCTTTTATTACTTATATCATTTGCCTGATGTAATCAGAACAAGCTCACGAATTATGGTGGCAAGCAGTACAAAACCGCGTCTCTTGGTCAGAACCTTGAGTACTATACAGGTGACACTTTTATTTTATGCTCAGTTCCGCAATAAATTTGAAGGATAGCACCGCGGGAAGCAGGTTCGAGAGTTTCCTACCTATCGGCATTTCCTAACTACCTATCGGCATTTCCTAACTACCAGCTTCTCGAGAGGACTTTCGGCTGGCCTCATATTTTGCATGCCCCTATGCCGAACATTAGAAACATCCATGCCTTCTTCGAGATTGAATCGGGCTCTTCGGTACGGCAGTCACTTTCCCATCACGCCAGCCGATTTTTTTTACTATAACCAGTACCAAAACCCTATTATTTTTATTTAGGCAAAAAAACAATATATGCATATAGCAATATATTTATACATATTCATATGATTTTCTGCTAATTTGTATTTTAGCAAAGTTCGGTCATGAGAATTCAGAATCTTTACAGTTCCTATTTTGTTAACTTATCCAAAACTCTGTTTGAACTTTTAAAAAGGCTGACACGTTTTACACTTCACGTGTATATTCTATGTTTTATATCCCAATTTATGACATTTTTTAATTAGTTGTTCAGTCGAAATGAGAAAGATCAGATTGCAAGTCGGTTTTTATTGGCGAGATACATGTTTTATGTGTACAAAGATGCATCACAATTTTCTTTTAATTTATATTAAAAGCTTCTTCTAAGCGTTACGTTAAGAAGACTGCTTATCTTTGCTGAAATTGCAAAAGAAATTGGGTAAAACGTGTATGGCAATTCTAACTGCGGTAAGGTATGGGGAATTACATTTTAAGGTTGTTAACCGCTTGTAATCAACGATTGGAAAACATGTCATGCATTCCCTTGTCCCATAAAACGTTCTCTAAAAATTAATAGAGGCATTTTGTACTCAATAAATTTAAAGATGGAATCCGACTAATGTCTTCGTTATAATGTGCTCGCAGATGCATGTACAAGGACACATAAAATTAAGCGAATGGCTCTGAAAATCTTGTTTGAATGCCTTGTTAATTGCCAAGCATCTGTACTTTTGGACTGCTTGAAATGCTCACCCTGTATAAGACGTTACTTAAATAAAAGAAAATTTATTTATTAATTTACCTCAGATGTATGTATTTTTTTACAGATGCTTAAAAGGCGGCTTTACAGATTTGAGCGAATACTAGAAAGAAACTACATTTGACTAGAATTTTTCATTGAAAAATGTATTGATATTGTAGTATTTTGGAAGTGTTATCTTTAGGTCGGAATTTTCATTTGTAATTCGTAAACATATTAAAAATTAACTTCAGAAAGAGAACAATTTATCAGGTCTCAAACTTGCGCATGGAAGAAGTTTCATCGAAGAAGTGTGCAGCATCGAAAGAAAGCTATCATTTAAAGCAACTTTCCCAACTTTTTTAATTTCGCATACTCCTCAATAAGGCTTTGTAATTATAAGGACCCCTAAACCCTTCAGACCTAAGATCCCCATCTACCTCCTCCAGTATTCCTGTAATATATATTGTTGTCACTAATATTGTAAAATCGATAAATTGCTATAAGGTCAGAAAAATGTAGTCAATAAATTGTTCTTTCTCAGAGAATGATAGTTTTGAGTCAGCTTTAAAGAAACAATTTAAATGATATAAAATCTAGGGTAGAATAATGTTTGAATGTCCTTTCGGGCCCTTTTAAATGGATTATTACGTTTCTTTTATTTCATTTGTAAGTTGAAACCTATTTTCTGATAAGAGGTTTTAAAGTTTCTCAAATATTTCGATCCCATTTTTTTAAATACAAATCAATTCTGTTAGGCACTTTGAAAAAAGTTATAGAACACTATAATCCTTATTATTGCTGTAATCCTAAATCGAGTTTATTTGTTTTTGAAAATGTATCGGATAATTATGACGTTTATCATTATTAAATTCTAAGGCTAACTGTAAATGATAATCTTCAAAAAGTGCTTGGAACAGACTTTAAATTTACCTACGATTGTTTCAAATTCGTGATAAGATTTACATTAAAACCATTTACTCACATTTATGTAAACAACTTGGATTTACGCATTTTAAAAGAGTACAAACTAATTTAAAAGAAGATCCCACACTAAAACTGGTTTGAATATCACAGTTGTGTGAAACGAAAAATGTGTAACTGACTTGATGATTAGCTACCAATAGTTTCGATGATACGCAATTACGGAACAAGGAAGAGATGGCTATATGCGATACGTGAAGACTCAAGTAATACTCAAGTGAGAGTGAGGCTAATTACAAATAATAACATTCTTCAACTGATGAAACGATGGTAAAACTGCTAGAAGTCGAGCACCACTGGCAGAAGACTGTATAAATTTTATTCAAAAGTAAACCAGAATTTAAACAGCGGCTCTTTGTAACTCACTGAGTACTGGTGACCTAGACCACTATCTGTACGATTGCTCGCACACAGCGGACTCGCATTTAAAAAGACCAGGTGTAATCGATATGCCGGCATTGCTAAGAGTGAGTATTGCTGACAACCTGGAGTGATTTCTCTATTACTTTCCTCCGACATCGTGCCATCAGCAGCTCGCTCTGCACATATATTAATTTACTTAATGTATATTTTATGTATAATTATCACCGGTTTCAATAATGTTGACTATTATGATTAATCCACCTTGTATTATTCTGAATATTTACTTGCAGTTAAATTTTATTTTCTATGTCTAATTAATCAAAGGATGTACCTTATTTGATTCTATTTGTACTAAACTTTTGCACTGAGCACAATATGTACATAAACTTTTATGATTTTTTACCTTATCAAGGAGCATTGAATCTTAAATATATTCAAACAGACCTTATGTGTAATAATGCATGTTCTGTAAATCAGTTTGTGTACATATTTTATCGCATTTTTAAAAATTCATGTAGTACCTAATTCAAACATGGCATTATCGGTGTTAATGCAATTCTCTGAGTTCAGCACTCATTTATGTTTTTGTAATTACTATTAGTGTACAATATGGATATATAAGCCTGCAATATTGCCTGTATAATTTGTCATTAGTGTTTGCATAATGCAAACGCAACATGTATACATGCACAGCTTTATTAACCTAATTTGTAATTTGTTTGGCTTCGATTTGTAACGTTATTTGTTCAGAGTTCATTCTCATATCTGTACCCATATCTATACCCTCTCATTATCATTGTATGCCATATTATTGTATGCCTAACATATACCATAATAGTGAAAAGTAACTAAAATATGTATTGAATTAGCAGAAGTACGTAACATATCAACCAGTTTACAAAGCTCTTGGTAATGTAACATCTACAGCATCGATTATTTTAAGTTTAATTGTTTAACCATCAGTACGCATTACAGCTATATGTACATTGTACTCGACAATGACAGTACCTCCTTGCAAGCTACGGCAACTTTGCAGTGCTCAAGCTAAGTGGTCCTCAGTATTTTCCCCTTAGTCCCCACCAAACGCTTTCTTTTCAAGTTCTGGTCCTTCTTTCAGTGTTCCTCACTTGACGTAGTACATTCCTGAAGGATTTAAGTTGTGGTTTTCAGCCAAGAGTAGAAGGAAGAAGAGAGAGCCTTCTTGCTAGTCTTCACGCGAGCTTGCCATCAGTTACTGTCCGCCTTTAAGGCCAGAGGTTTAACCTTCTTGAAAGTTAAAGACGTATTGTAGTTTTCCGCAGTTTGCGTATTACAGACGTAGTAATTTAAAAGGCCAATCTTAGTGTTAGTCATCTGTGTAAAATATTAAAAGTTAGCTCTTATTTAAATTTTAGTTAGTTAGTAGTCTTACATTTTTTTTTACGTTCAGACTACAAGTCTTGGTATCAGTCTTGGTCGTTCAGTCTTGGTATCAGTCTTGGTCGTTCAGTCTTGGTATCTCGAAGTTCGGGAACATCTGTAAAATCGATAAGCAAAATAAAGGGTAATTTGAACCCTTCTTATCTTTGTTGTATCTTCTACACACGTACGAACATGGCCTTTAGTAAGCTCCCTCTTCCTACTTAGGAATCCAGCCATGTTTGCAAAATCAACTAAAAGAAACAGAAGTCCTGATAGACTAACCCCCTTTATAAAGCGGTGTGTACCCGTAAGCGTGAGCATTCGATCTCTTTTAGAGTCACAGTTTTATGCACATTATTTTATCAACTTAGACTTAAAAGGTATCAAGAGCTTGATGAATTGAGGCCATCCCGCCTAGAATTTTGGCCAGTTACGTTTTCATCATTTCAAATTTCCTTTTCACGTCCTATGTTAGGCAGTCCCTATAAAATTTCAATAAGACGAGACTAGGAAATCTGAAAGTGCCAAGGCAACGTTGCCACACCGTTTGAACCAATTCCTATTCCTTTAAATGTCTTTAGTGAAACATCCGCCTTTTTCACACGCACGAAGGTGCTGTCTAGAAATATCTCAAGAGAATCTTCCGTTTGAATACAACAAATGCAGGAAGCGTTTGCCTGTCAGCAGCACACGTGAGCATAATTCATGCACTGTTTTTTAGTTCTTGCAGACAAAACTTATTCTTTCTTTCCCCCCCCCTTCTTCTTATAATGGATAATTTACTGGCAAATCGAAATATATTGGTGTTCGGTCAGCATATCCTATCTAACCAAAAAGATTATTATTTTCAGTGCACTGCTTTTTTTATATGAAGCAGTGAAGTTCTACCAATTTTTCATCATACCTTTCTGAACACTGACTCTGCGACTGATGTAGTACATGCATAAGAAGAGAAAACTTCGCTTTACGAAGAGTTGAGCCGAGTGCTAACTTCTAAAGAAACTGTTGATTTTCTGATCTCAAGCAATTTCGTGAGCCTTAATTTTAATTACTTTGGCATCCAGTGGTGGTAGACATATACTATGCTATTAATTTGTGAATCATTACAGAGGTTGACTACTTTTTGCTCCACCGAATGTTTTTCTTTTACTGAAAACAGATATAGTCTCCCTACCTTCCACTATTTGGTATTCTTTTATCAGTTCCATATCGTCGCTGCACAGTGAGATTAGATATCGCCTCAATAAACACAATTCTTTTCCTTTTAAAATCGACAGTACAGTTATTGTGCCTCATTACAAAGCAATAGTCAAAATTCCCATTGAATAGCACGAACTTCGTCACTCAAGCTTCACATGCTCAATAATATATGCAGTTTTCAAAACTTTATGTGTGGTGATCTCTGGAGATATTCTTCCGAACTTTATACAACTTCGATAAGCGTGTAACTCATTTTATCAACTGTATCTAAGCCGAGGAACATTTTTAAGTAGTTATTTTATTTGACATTTTTTTTTGAAAAAAATGAAAGAAAATAGGGTTGCAACCAGATAAATACGATTATTCTCGGTATACAAGCGCATAAATTCTGTATTTTGTTGTAAATTTGTCTGAATTTGTTGCAATAAACATACCAAAATTTACCGAACGGAACCAATGGCAACTATTTCATTATTCTAATGCTACCACAGATGGCTGACTCTTACCATGTTGGAATAGGCTTTCATATTTTGATTATTTGCAAGAGTTCACCAAAATGTATATATTTTTTCATAGTTTAAAGCTACAGAAATTAATCTTAATTTACAAAATATTCAAAAATATATAACGAGATAGATTTTTTAACTTTATGGCTGAAGTTCGCAATGATTTTTGATTTCTTACATTAATTAGATTTTACGCAGAAACATTCTTAAGTCCTTCAAAATTCTTCTCAATGACAACTGAAGCATATTAAGTTGACAAACATGTCTTTGTTTTGATGTTCTAGGACTTCTGAATACTAGCCTTGACTCGCTTAGCATTTTGAAGCAGTTCAGAACAACCATATCCTGCTCCTTCGAGGAAGGTCAACTACTAACATCTACTGCTGAAAACGTGCAACCAAATTCCAGATCACTGATTGAGAGCGGGATATTCTGAGATTAAAATAGCGACAATAAACATATTATGGAAAAATCATTGACTACTGATTTTCAAATCAAAATTCAATGATTTTGGCAATTTGTTCTATGAAGTGATTTATTGCAACTAGATCTTTTATAGATTCTGCATTATCCTATTAATAAATAAATTAAAAGATGAAGAATTAAAAAAAACTGAGGGTTGCAAAATGTTTAATGACTTTTTTTGCCAACCTCAGATTGCATATTCGGGAAAGAAAACGGATGACCCTCAAAATGGTGTACCCTGTGTTAGAAATGGAATAATAGCTCATTAAAAAATTCTTTTATTCTTATTTAATAGAAGTTATTGCTCTGTTCGAATGATATAGTGGTTAGAGGAGCTTGCAGCGGTAACGAAGGGCCCAGGTTCGAATCCCGCAGGAGGCATGGATTTTTGTAAACATGTAGGCATGTCTTTGCGGCAGAGGGGCACTCCAAATATGTGGCGGGCCGAAAGTCCTCTAGTGCGGTTTGGTGGTAGGGAAGAGAAGTGGGAGACCCTCAGGCTGCCACCCCCCCGGGGAGATGCTCACCCTCAAAAAGTAGAAGTCCAACCTCCTTGAGGGTCTGGCAACCATTCTTCCATGAAATACATGGACAAGACAACAACAGCAGTTATTGCTTTGAAGGTATGGAAGAAAAATACGCATGTGATGACATAGGAACAACATGAATAATCATAGGTACAATAAGGAAAAACATGGATGCGTATATTCAAACTCCATCTGAAATTTACTGAAATCTTATGCTAAAGATTTAGTTCCTCAAAGACCTTATAAGGTATTTCTCCTGCATTTTTCGTATGCCTTTATGGTGTAGTGGTCAGCACACTCGACGTGTAACCGAGAGGTCCGTGTTTCGATTCCCGGCGAAGGCGTTGCTCATTTTCCATGTTTGATGCTTCCAAAAATGCGTAATGACTCTACAACCTTTACATGCGTATTTATATTATATCACCAATCATTTTCCGCTCAACAAAGAATAGGAAATAAATAATCGTTTAATAAATAATAGTTTGTTTTTTCTTTACTTCAAATGACTATAAAAATCTCAAAAGAAAGGCTGTATTAATTCAATATCTAACTTATTTTCTGTATGTAATGTCTGTATAAAGGAGTGTTAAATACGATAAAAATAATGTTTTTTAATTTCTTTAACAAAATTCTTAATAATTTTAATATATTTTGAATTTTTAATATGCTATTTAAATAAATACATTTATTTAGTTTATTGAACGAATGATTAAAAATGGAATAACGTTAGATGCTTAATAAATTATTATTGCTGGATTATTAATAATAATATATCAGTTAATCGTATCCTGATACAAGATTCCTTTCTTCTGCCGTCATTTACCAACAAATCAAATAATCTTTCCTTTTTAGTGAAGCCATGCTGACGATATAAAGCCTGAAATCAACAACTGAGTAACATTAATTTATTAAAAAAAGAATATGTTTTTGTTGGCAAACGTCAAAGCAGAAATTAGAAGAGGAATATTAATTCGTAAATAATTTCGATGTATTGAGTTGTTCTGCAGCACAAAGACAAAAGCAATAAGAAAATAAGTTGTAGTTTTTTATCTTAAGTAATTTCTTAAAGGCTTAGTATATTTTGAAAATAAATTGAAATTTCAAATTTTAGCTAATAATCTGTATTATAATTAAACGATAATAATTTGAAATTTTAAAGAGCTGTTTACAGTTATTTTATAAATGTCTACAACTTCTGGTCTGCTATGGTACAGGAATAATTCGAATTTGGGCATTTCTCGAATGTTCTAAGAGAACTTAATGATTAAAATTTGGGGTATTAAAAAGGATGGACATAAATTTTGTTTCAAGCAAATTTTTCCTTTCAGCAGTATTACTAGATTCTAAAGATGTAAAGAATTAAAAAAATTTCATGTCTTAGTTATTATGATTTAAATCCTGTCAGTATATTTTCGACCACAATTTTTTTAAACAGATACTGATATTATAGTTTTTGGTTAATTAATTTCGACAAGGATCAGTTAGCCATCAGAGAGAATATTGCAGGGGAAACTGGCTCGAATTTCTAGTAGTGCCGAAGTAATTCTGATAGCCTTGTACTCAATTCCGTTGCCAGGAGTCTCCCGTATCTACTATTAAGATTCTGTGGTTCTTCGCTTTGCAGAGCTTTTGAACGTACAAGATCCAATATATAAATAATGTAAAGTAATATCGTCATGAATGCTTCTCCTGAAAGCGAACATGAAAATATGTTAGTAGTGTATCTTAGTGGGGTCTTTGTCATCCTTTTGGAATTTTGGTTAATGAATAAACAGGATGTACATGGCGGAAATCTGTTGACGAATCTGTCCTTAGTATGCCAGTCAGAAAAATGAACACAGTAGCAATGAAATGCATTTATTTTCTAACTGAAAGACGTTCAAGAAGTGAATTATGCATATCCGAAATTTTGAATTTATTGAATTGAAAAGATGTCTAGGAAGTGAACTGTTTCATAACCGAAAAAAAAAATTCATTTTGCAGTTAAAGTGATATCCAGCAAGTGAGAAAGTTCTTATCCGAACCGAAATGCACTCATTTTGTAATTATCTATGAAGTAAATAATTTCATATCCGAAATGCATTCATTTCCCAACTGAAGTGACTTCAAGAAAGTGAATTGTTGCATATCCAAAATGCATTCATTACCTAATTTAACGGATGTTCGGAAAGGGAATAATTTCATATCCAAAATGCGTTCATTTCCCAACTCAAGTGATATCCAGGAAGTGAATAGTTTCATATCCGAACTGCATCCATTTTTCAGTTGAAAGAATGAACAGCAAGTCAATTATTTCATACCCGAAATGCATTCATTACCTTGTAGAGACATTATGTATTTTTTGAACGCAGGAAAGATGAAAAATGAGCAATGTCTTTGCCTGGACTCGAACCACAGACCTCTCAAATACACGCCGAGTGTGCTGGCCGCTACACCACGAAGGCATGCGAAGAAGGCGGAAGAAATACCTTATATACTCCCCCTTTTAAAGCGCGACTGCGGATTAGGGGACCCAATTGCCAAATCGTGGTGGTGGAGAATCATCACCCACCACCTTTTTTAGTTCGGGCGGCAGTGTAGAGACATTATAAGGTATTTCTCTCGCCTTCTTCGCATGCTTTCGTGGTGTAGTGGCCTGCACGCTCGACGCGTAACCGAGAGGTCCGTGGTTCGATTCCCGGCGAAGGCGTTGCTCATTTTTCATGTCTCCTGCTTCCTAATAAATCCTAATGACTCTACACTGGCGGCCGAACTAAAACGGTGGTGGATGATGATTCTACACCACCACGATTTGGCGATTGGGTCCCCCAAACCCCTGTCGCCCTTTAAAAGGGGGAGTATATAAGGTATTTCTCCCGCCTTCTTCGCATGCCTTCGTGGTGTAGTGGTCTGCATGCTCGACGCGTAACCGAGAGGTCCGTGGTTCGATTCCCGGCGAAGGCGTTGCTCATTTTTTATATCTGATGCTTCCAAAAATACCTTACAACATTAGGTATTTTTTGAAAGCAGGAGAGAGGAAAAATGAGCAATGCTTTCTCCGGAACTCGAACCACGGACTTCTCTCGAATACGTGCCGAACGTGCTGACCACTACACCACGAAGGTATGCGAAGAAGGCGGGAGAAATACCTTATAACCTAATGGAAAGAGTATCAACGAAGTCACTAGTTTCATATCCGAAATGCATTCGTTACCTAACTAAAGGGACGGCCAGTAAAAGAATAATTTTATATCTGAAATGTTTTTAGTTTTCAGCTGTAAGTATAACCAGAAAGAGAAATTTTTCATATAAAATTTTCATTTCATTTCATATTTTCATTTCTGAAATATATTCATTATCTAAACAAAATATCCAGGAAGTTAATTTTGTCATATCGAGATGTAAAATAATTAATCTTTAATTGATTTAAAAAATTACATAAACTCTTTCACTTGGAGTTACAATATTTATTACTTCAAAGAACGCTATGAAATATCATAACGAGAAAACGTTCGCAAGCTCATGTGCGACTTTAATACCCATTCAATTGAACTCAACTTCCAGCACGTAAAGCTTTGGTACATTTCTTTAAACGATTATAATAAAAGACAACACTCGCACCGGTTAAACATTTCAAATTTTTAAATATTTGATGCTCATCTATTATGTCTGAAACGAGCACAAATCAAAATTTCAGAAAATTTAAGCCTCATTGAAATTTTTGCTACATTAATTCTATAAACATAAAATAGATAAAACTGCTCTAAAACTCTCCAAAATATAACGAATGAGCTCTCTGACTTTGTACTCTTATTTGGCCATCACTTTACTCCAATAGCAATATATGATGTAATAAAAGGAAAATGAAAGTGATTTATCTGAAGTAGGTCAAGCGCGAAAACCCAAATAGATAACCTGCTCCGAAAGCTCACTGAAGGGAATCATGAATTTACCGGCATGCGGATTTAATAACAACATAAATTCTGATGAACCAGAATAACCTTATCTGCCAGACTAATAAAAATGCTATGTTTACTCACTTATTTCCCCTTTTTTAAAGTAATTTTACCTCTTGGAAATCAAGAGGAGGAAATCATGCAATTTTGAGAGAAAGGCTTAAATGAAGAGTCCTCCCAACTTTTCTCTCTCCTAATATTTTCGGCATACAAAATGCCTCTACAAAGTTTTAGAAGTATTGTTTTTTTTAAGTAAATTTTTTTTCAAATTCCAGCAAACGTGCCGAAAGGTAAGTGACGGCATTTATTACTATGGTATCTTAATTATGAATACATATCTCCACGCAGTTTGCTTTGATCCAGTGAATATGTATTATCATGGATTCGAAAGCTTAACAAAGCAGAGCAGCAAACTAAAAAGTATAAAAAAACTACAAAATACTTTTCACCACACAGTGGCGTAGCTAGAGTTTCCAGCGTCAAGGGACAACTGAAGAATTCCCGCCCTTTTTCTGTGTGCCAAGAATGAAAAACATTTCATTAAAAATTTCGTAGCATCAATTTGGCACCGCCCGGATGCTGCGCCCGGAGACAGATGTCCCCCTTACCCCCTACCCCCGGGGGTCGACGCAGAGTACTATGCGAGGCTACTGGTTAGGATCTGTACCTAGGCAGTCTCGGCCACGGGGGTATAAAATTTATGAACTTGGCGGTTCCCGATGGTCCATGGGGTAAGTCTATACTTGCTCTTCATGGGCCGGGAGGTGTTAGTCCCCTCCACCAGGGTGTTGGTAGCCAAATAGCAAACTGGACCATTGAGAGTCTGGTCACTGCTGTCCTTGGTATTCCATGGAAAGCCTAAGGAGAGGGGCATCCCGTGTAGTGCTGGCAGGTAGCCTTAATCAACGGCCAGTCATCGCTCCAAGTTGTCATCGCCCACCCCACCGTGGTCTAGGTCCGGCCGAGGCGGTGGTCTTGACTGGTCCGCGTTTAGCGGTGAGTCGGCTAAACGTTGAGCGTTTAGCAGAGGGAGCCTGATAAAATTGTTGGTGTCTTGAGGATGGGGGACCTCGGGCCCAGCAGGTGTGCAATGCCATCGCTAGACGGCTGACGTTTTTCCCCGAGTGTTCTTAATTGAACGGACGGTGGTATAAATTAGTTAAGTTACCCCACCCTAGCTACGCCACTGTCACCACAGTTATAGAAATTTCACTTTGAGAAATAGCCAGACCACAGTAATGAAAGTTTTTGATTGGAAGGTAAATAATTTATGAGGAATTTATTCTTGAAGGCTAAATGGTGAATTTTCAGATTTAACAAACATGTACTTATCAGATTTCTGTATTCAGCGAGTTCGAACTTAAAAGCACAGTCGACAGACTGACTCCTGCTGCAGGATAATGCGGCGGCACGTAATTTTACTCCCATCAAGCAGTTTCTAGCAAAAAAAATAGGTGTCACAATGCTGAACCTTCCCCCTTATCCACCAGATTTGTCATCTGAATACTACTTTTTCTTCTCTAAAGTGAATTCTCACCTCGAAGGTCATAACTCTTATAACATTGAAGGGATTCAGAAAAATGAAACCAGATATTTAAATAGCATTTTAAAACAATAAGTTCCGCTTCAGAATTAAGCCAGCTGCATGAACGTACCAAACTCTGTATAATCTTACAAAAGTTACATATTGCATTTCAATGCATGCATAATATTTGTAAGCTGTTTTGTATTGTATGTATGTACATACATGTAGTATAATATATGTGCGTGTATGCACATATATAATGTAAAATAAATTAAAATAAATAATACGCTTAAACTTCATCCCATATTCAATTCGAAATAAACAAATGCAAAAACAAAATAAAAAATTGAAAACAAAACTGGAAGCACATTAGCAAACTTCAAGAAAAAGGGGGCAAACCACGTCAAAAACAAAAATGAAATAAGAATTTTATACCTTTCACTGCATCGTCATCAGGGGGTTGGTGCAGCGAAAGAATTTAAAAAATTATGTAAAAAAATTCGGCATGTTTTTTAACCAACAAAGACAAACAGTTTAAAATGTTTAGTGCTTAAAATAATCCTCGAAAAGCAATTAATGCAATTAATTGCGTCCCCCCCATATATTATACATGCATGTATGTAGGCATAAAAAATTCTGATGTATATGTTACAGTGAAACACCGAAATCTGGAGAATGTCGACTTTCACCGGTGAATGTCAACATTCACATAGTCGCTTGGTGTATGTCCGAAATATTTTCCAAATACTCTTATTTCCGACATACACCGGTGAATGTCGACATTCACCATGTACTAATGGTGAACGTTCAACATATAATAATATTATATTTTCTTCTCCGTAATTCAGTCGCGAAAAAACGCACTTGAGATTTAAAATAAGATTTTAATAACATAAGACGTTAAAACACAAAGTACATTCAAAATGAGAAAGGAAAATAATAAAAGTTAAAAACTTACTTAATAATACAGTACGTAGTAAATGAGAAAATAAAATAATAGTAATAAAAAACTTACTAAATTATGTGATTCAAATCTTATTTATTGCAACAACTTAAACTATTAAGACGCTTTGAATTGCACAAGAGGACCTTGCTTTTTTACAACTGCATTTATGGGAAACAGCCAGTCGCCTCTCTTTTCGACATACACCAGAGCATATCTGTGATTATCGACATACACCGGTGAGGGTCCGAATGTACAAGAATGCAATGTTATATTCGATCTTTCAAGGACGTATTTGGTGAATGTTGAATTCTCCGGTGAAAGTCGACATTCTTCAATTTCGGTCTTTCACAGTAACATATATATATATATATATATTTGTTCTTTTTCAGGTTCGATGTGATGTGATGTGATGGAATTAGAATGGATTATTTGTCTGCAGTAAAGCATACTAGGGCTACCTACTTAAGAAAACGTACGTCTCCGCGGAGGATTTTCTAGCAAGCAAGGAAAGTCTTTCGACCTTGAACTTAAATTTTTCTAGAGAAAATATATATGAACCAGTTAATAAATGAAAATATAAAATAATAAACGAAGGAATCAAAATAGAAAGGAACATATATTCGTTGCCAATAAATGATAATTTAAAATGGAATGTTAAATAGAATTAACGGAAATTTAAGGCTTGGAAATTTAGGTGAGACTACAAGAAGCGCTAGGAAACATTATGGGATAATATAGTAGATGCTGATTACGAATTAAATGCGTAACACATATGAAGTGAAGCAGGAAAAAATAATCAAAAGTAATAATTTGTTTCACACCACCTGCAATTACTGAAGTGAATCGAATTATAAATGTTTCAAAAATCCAT
Source organism: Stegodyphus mimosarum (assembly GCA_000611955.2). Taxonomy (NCBI): domain Eukaryota; kingdom Metazoa; phylum Arthropoda; class Arachnida; order Araneae; family Eresidae; genus Stegodyphus; species Stegodyphus mimosarum. Next base: position 77,893 of record KK120443.1, read on the forward strand.
AGACCGTCGACTGACAGGTAAGACCGCTGGACACAGCTAGTAGGTTCTAATCACGGCAAACGGACTGGTTGCCTGATACTTTTTATGGTTTTCCCTATGGGTAACGGGAGTGCTAAACATTTCTTTTAGAAATTTCTTCATTTCTTTAAAAACAAAAGTGCTGTAAACCTTTCCCTCTCTTAGTTTTATTTTAAACACGTTTTATGCTGCAACTTAATTTTTATTACCGTTTCTAATATTACACAAGAATTTCACCGCTTTCCCCTTGCAATCATATTGTCGCGTAGATGAAGGCATCGTACAAATGAACAGGCAAGTACTCAAGTCTAAACTCAAGACTTTATTAATTCGAACTGAATGAAGAACTACTTATATACTACAGCTGATTAGCATACTGGAACATAAAGAAAACAGGTTAATAAGAAGGAAATTTACATAAAAATCGGTTATGAGGCATCTTGCCTTTGATAGGTTTCGAACCTGGGACCTTCGTCTCTCGAGTCCTGCGTCTTATCCACTAAGCTATGAGGAGCTCAGTCGAAAGGAGCAATTTTCGCTACAATATGATAATGGTTGAGGCAGTTTTCTTCCCCCATTTCCAGAGCCAGTCTTTTCAGCTGATGAGCTCAGGATTTCTTCTACAACTGGTCAACCATAACTTCTCTTGGACTTCATTAGCGTTCAAAATCTCAAAAATCAGATTTTTCAGTTTAATATCCTCTTGGTAAAAGTTTGTTAACTCAAATAATTTTTGCACAATCTTGAAACATCACACTGCATATATTTATACCGTCAAATAAAGCTATAGTTTAGAATTAGATATCTAACCCATTAATGACCAAAGTCACGTTTTTGCAATATGAGTCAAATTTCTTTTCTTTCCTTAAAAAAAAAAGTCTTTGTATGTTGCAGATAAGACTTCAGTGTTTCTGGAGGGAAAATTGCTTCTGTCACGGTAAAAATGTTTTAAAAACAAATTATTGTTTTCGTACTTTTTTGCATGGCTTTTTTTCTTTTTAATTTTGAGTAGATCTCCTACGGGATGCAACCAATCAAATAATTTTATGAAAACATGCCAGTTTTCTAGAGACATTTAAAACAGTAAAATGACGTCGAAAGGCAAAGTTATTATTTTTTCCTCGTTCCTATAAACATGCATTTTTAAAATGTTGCGAAAACTCAACGTCAGTTTAAAGCAGTTGAAGATACGAAGGTTTGCATAGCTAGTGATATTTTCTTTTACACACTATACAAAAGAACAGTTCCAAAATAACGGATTTCCAGCACAACGGTTTTTAACATTCAATAAAGCATTTTCACAGTGGATGAAATTGAATGTCGCGTTAGCTTTTAGCACTGAATGAAGCATGGATTTTTTAACGCTGAATGAAGGAGTTAGATGAAGATGATGTATTAAAACTTTCATCAGATGATGATGCTCAGGTTTAATAGATATAATAGTGATTACTCCATACCTAAAAATTGCGACCGATGAGGAATGCGTTGAGAATGATATATTAGGTGATAATTTGCCACGTATATTAGGTGATATTTGTATATTAGGTGATAATTTGCAAAGACGTATTAGGTGAGATACAGACTTTTTCATCCAAAATGTGCAAAAATGTGTGGAATTTATAAAAAAAAGCATAAAAAATTGAATCATCTAACGAAGTGGGAAAAGAATTTTCGTTTAAAAAGTGTTCTTTTGAATACGCAGTAACGTCTGTCGACAAAAAATTCATAGAAAGGCAAAAAAGGAAGTACTTTTAGAAAACTTTTATTGTAGAGACATTAGGCATTTTTTGAAAGCAGGAGAGATGAAAAATGAGCAACCTCGCCGGGACTCGAACCACGGATCTCTCGAATACATGCTGAGCGTGCTGACCACTACACCACGAAAGCATGCAAAGAAGGCGGGAGAAATACCTTATATACTTCCCATTTTAAAGAGCGACTGGAGATTAGGGGACCCGATCGCCAAATCAAGGTGTTGGAGGATCATCATCCACCAACTTTTTAATTCGGGCGCCACTGTAGAAGCATTTGAACCAAGGAAATCGAAGAAATGACCGATGCCCTTGCCGGGACTCGAACCACGGACCTCTCGAATACGCACCGAGTGTGCTGACCACTACACCACGAAGGCATGCGAAGAAAGCAGCAGAAATACCTAGAGCCCGTAAATATATTTTTTTAATTATATAATCACAATCTTCTGGAACATATCATCCAAGAAAGTGTGAAATATGCAAATCCGAAAAATAGGCAAAACATTTCTCTTTCCTTTCCTCTTCTGTTTTGAAGCTCTTGATAGGCTTTCTGCTTTACTTTACGCTGTCAATGTATGTCCTCCTAAGAAAGACTTAACTGGTCACTTGTTGAAGGTATCTGTTGTCCATTAGTGTGCTCAGCAATACCACTTTCTAAATATGCTCATACCTTCAAGAAGAATATTCGTTTAGCTGATAATAATGCATTGAATAAAACTGAGAAACTGGCTAAATTATTTAATTACTTTAGATGCCAGTTTCATGCAGTATGAGGCTTTTTCATTACATCTTTCCTTTCTGTCGACGATCAAATGATGACTTATTTGGTAGATATTCGTGCAAAATGTTTCTGAAAGAAAAACCCGTTGAATATAAATTGTCTGTATCCCTTCAGAGAACGCAACAGTGTCCCACCTGTTAGGTGCTTCCATAATAAAGAGACCACCACTTCCGGCCTAAGTAGTGACCAACGCCTATAACGGCTAATGTCCTCCGTTAAAAAAAATGTTGGATATAGAGTTGTAAAATAGGGTGTTCTTGAGGTTTAGAGGGGCTTAGCTGTTAACAATTTAGGATTTTGGTTAGCAGATAGCTGTTGAAACTCTGAGCCATTTTACATAACTTCACGCGTTACAGTGCCAGACAGCAGGTGTAAGAAATTAAATCTAGAAAAAGCAAACTGTTAAAAGGTTTTATGAAATCGTAAATGGAAAATTGAAAAGTGTTAAGCATTTTTTCGCTAAACTATTTTTTAGATGAGATATGAACGGAATAATAATTTCCAAGGAAAACAGCAGAATTTTAGTTTAGATATTTAACTTAATGACTGTAAAGGTTGGATCATGTTGTTAAATTTAGACTTTAAAATCTTAGCAAAATTGTTAAAGACCTTCCTTAAGATTATTTAAACTCTGCTGGAGAAAAGTGTAAGGGTCTTTTTTTAAACTAACCAGTTATAATGGTTTGGATCTACATTTTACCTTTTTTTCCCGTATTCTATAACAAAATAAAAATTAATTGTTTGTGTATTTAAGCTGAGATTTTTGAATCTGAAAAGAAAGAGCTAATGACACTAGCGTAGCGTGCTTAGCTTCTGCTAGCTCTGGCAGATGTAATTTACCTCGGCTTTGGATCTCTCGCCTTTGTTACTTTAATCTGACACTGCGATAATTTATTAAGCTAGCTTAATGTTTAATTGTGTAGTTTTCGACTGCTAATCAAAGTTTAATTTGAACTAACGGTTCTTATTCATTTGCATCACCACGAGCTGTGGTGGTGTGGTAGTACAAAGTCGTGCCCTTATATTCTGCTTATATAAAAAGGTTGTTTTATAACCTTTCTAAGACTTTGTAGTAACCGGCGATATGTCTGTTAGGTTTATAGGACTAAAGTAACAGTATTCGGCCAAGTATAACCTTACAATGTAACCTTTATATTTTAGTCTAAATTTAAAATACAGGCAAAGACAAATTAGACAAAACCACCTGTCGTGGGTATTTTACTCATGGGCTAGCGAAAATGCTAAAGCCGGAATATTACATTTAAACAGAGCTGGCGGAAATTATTAACATCAAACGCGACTGTCAGTAAATTTTTCTACTAAATTCCAAAACGTTAGTTTAAATGCATACAAAACTGGCTTGCATTCTGTTGAGGAATACATAAAGGGGAAATTATAATAAAAATCAAAATCATTAATCACTGGTTAATTAACATAACATACCTTGCATCATTATTCAACTTTCTTTTTACCGTATTGTTTACATTGTAGAGACATTAGATATTTTTTGAAAGCAGGAGAGATGAAAAATGAGGCATGCCCTCGCCGGGACTCGAACCACAGACCTCTCGAATTCGCGTCGAGTGTGCTTTACCATTACACCACGAAGGCATGCTAAGAAGGCGGGAGAAAAACCTTACATACTCTCACTTTTAAAGGGAGACTGGGGATTAGGGAACCCAGTCGCCAAATCTTGGTGATCAGAATCATCATCCACCATCCTTTTTCGTTCGGGTGCCACTGTAGAGGCATTAGGTATTTTTTTGAAATCAGAAGAGATGAAAAATGAGCAATGTCCTCACCGGGACTCGAACCACGGACCTCTAGAATTCGCGCCGAGTGTGCTTTGCCATTACACAACGAAGGCATGCTAAGAAGGTGGGAGAAATATCTTATAACATAATAAAAAAATCTTGTAAAAGACGAAAAATCAGTTTAAATCAAAAGATTAATTAAAAGATTAAATTTAGGTTGCTAATTATAAAATTTCAGTCCCTGAAATTAATTCTTTTAATTATTCTGTATGTATCCTTAATAACAGAAATGATTACTTAATGATTAAACTTAAGTATTATTTAAAATGTATTTACTTTTATTCAAATAATTTCAGTTTCTGAAATCAATTCTTTTAGTTATTCTAGGTGTACCCCTAATAACAGAAATGGTTTCTTAATAATTAAACTAATTAAATTTAACTATTAATTAAAATGTATTTATTTTTATTCAAATATTTATGAAATCAAAACGATATTCAACATTTTTACTAGCGAAAAATCGCCCCCATTTGTTCCCAACGTTTTCATTCACTTCTCCTTACATGTCATAGATCCTTTCAAAATTTATACAACGTAAAAAGGCTCTGTTCAAAAATGAAATTCTTTTTAATTCAAAATCAAAATATGAAGAATAGAAATTCTTTAATTTTTTAATATTTTTAAATAACGAAAAGATTCTGTGAGATGTCTTATAGAAAGCGGAAGCGAAGAAACTTGTTTAGAATTCTTTAGAATTATTGTCCAATTATTTATAAACTGAATCTCATATTTTCAGCAGAATTTTATTAATTGATTGCCCGCACATTATATTAGATTCTATTTGTCTAATTTTAGAAATTCTCTACATTTTTAGAAGAATCTCTGTAGAGATTTTTATTGAATACTTACAATTACCTGTATAGAAACTTTATACATAACTGTCTAGAAGCTACACATAGAATGCTGTAGAATTCTATAGAAGATCTCTGACCTAGTTTATTGAGAACAGGGTTTTCTTCTCCGAACTTCTTAAAAAAAACTTTTAAGAAGGGATGTTAAAAATAGCAAAGTTGGAGGAAAATACCTTGCTTTTTAGCACGATTGCAAAAATCTGTATGATTTCTAAAGATATTCATTCTTAAGTAATTTAATTGTCATATTGAGAAAATAAAACACTGTGTGAGGTATAATTTGGCATTAATTTTGAATCTTTTTTACCATTCCAAGCAATTAAACATTGTAACGAGAGTATCAAAAATCAGATACATCTATATTGGACCTGGATGTACTTTAAAAAGGTGTTTTGGGGAAAATAGTCCTGGTATTCTAATAGCAATGCAGCCTTTACGCAAATGTCTTATATAGAATTTTGCAAAACAAATCCAGTGTTTATACTTCTTCACAAACCTTTAGTATTAAAACTCGGTTTTCTATCAACTACGTCAGAGATTTTCTATAGC
>KK120443.1:93404-155510 GCA_000611955.2 Stegodyphus mimosarum
ATCAAACGTATTTCTTAAACGTATATAACGTATTTCGAATGTAAACGTACTTCTTAAACGTATGTAACTATTACATGAACATAAAAAACTCTTCACGAAACAAACTTTTATAAATAACTCAGAAGCAATCAAAAGTTAAATAAATTCAGAAATTAACTTGTTTACCTTCATTAAAGTAACTTGAATTTAGCCACTTCTGATTTCTCAGTGCAGAGTACAATCCTGTCGCGGACGCCACTTGTATTCGATTCAAATTCTGACTTCGTTTAATATCCAATTTATTTCACTTCACAAACACAGAGAGATTAAAGAGGCTATTTACATACAGAGTTTAACATAATGATCTAATGATCCGTACATCACGAAGATGAATAACATTCAATAACTTACGTATCGTATCTTAAATGCTGCGAAGATAGAACGGGAATTCCCCGATCGCTTAATTCAAAAACAGACCTGGTTGCCAGATTCATAGATCGAAATTATGAAAAATTAAATATTAGCAAACAGGAAATAGTAAACTTCATAGGAGTGGCAACAATGACAGAGCACACTAGAGATGTCTGCCTAACGGAAGAAATGCCTTCGTAGAAGACTTTCTAAGGGAAACTGGCTCGTACTCATGTTACACATGGGGATAACCAACCATGCAGCCAGTCAGTTTACCTGAGATGAAGCTGAATATTGGAAGAATTCCTAGTATTTTGCTGCTTTAATCAATCGGCCACTGCTGAGGCCCTTGATTCTAAAACTGTTCTTGTAATTCTTTGTCAAATCTACCACATATAAAACCTTTCTTAGGTGAAAGCAAAGTTTAAATAGATTGATGTAGGCTTTACGGAAAAATCCCTACATTCCGAAAGAACAGAGTATTAGTCCTCTTTTTTTTTTCAAATCACAATTAGTAAACTTCATTTTTAATTTACTAAACAATAATAAAAAGTATGGGGAAAGGGGGAATAAAAAATAAATATTTCATTCGTATATCATTTTGTAACAATACTTGCCATGCTATCATCATTGAGCCTGAAATTGCTGAAAGACGTACACAGTTACAGTTACATAGGAATCGGACCAGTTACAGTTACCCAGTGATCGAATGTTAAATACTCTGTTAAACAGCTAATCGTTTACGTCATTAAAAGTGGTTATATTTGTATTGCTTAATATGGCAACACTATATTGTTTCGATAATGTAGTTTACAAAAACTTAGTCGTTCGTTTGCTTCGCTGCTTCATCGAAGCAAAATTTGAAAGATTAAATAAAATTATTAAATATGTTAATTGGTGTTTGTATTTTAAATTTATATTACAGTCCACTTGAAAATAACGCAACAAAGATATCAGAGGTGAACAATCTGTTTATGAAAAATGCCAACTCCATATAAACATTATTTCCTCCCCTCCCCCAACCGATTATTATATAGAGCTTTTCAATATCGTTCAGAGTTTCTATCGCCCAGTTAGATAGCACCTGTTCCCACTGGGAGGGAGCACTTTGAAAATTCCTGCTCTATTTTAGAAAATAACTTATATTTGGAGTTGTAAACATTTAATTCAGTAAAGACAGACATAATTTCTTATAATTTCGGGAATTAATTTCCTTTCCGTCGGAATTATCGTCTGCCGGTGTGTCAGTCGGCTGTCAAAATTTAAATTTAAAATAATATGTGAACATAAATATTGGATTAGCTAAACTTGGTTCCATTTTAAATGCATTTGCCAATGTTAATTGGAAGCAATCTTATATCTTAGCCTTCAACATGCAATCTATAAGTTTATACCACACTTAGCACTTCCGCTGCTAGGGCTTCATTCCTTCATAAACTCATCTTTTGTAATACTCTTCAGTCTCTTTGGTTACGGTTTCTGCATCTCTTCAGTACTATTAAAATAATGATTCTTTAGGTAAAAAGTTCCTTTTGCAGAAGAGAAAATAAGCTGCAGATGCAGGTGGTGACTACGGGGAGGCTTCGAATTGTGACACGTTTCTTTTGCAGAAACTGCATGACGGGAATGAAATGTATGACGTCCCATTATTGCGCAACAGAATCCAGTTATTGGATCGAGTTTTGTTCTGAATTCTTTTAGAAGTCGAACAGGTACGTCTTTACAAAATATGAAGTTCGCTATCCGTCTTTCAGGAGTAAGTTAATTAAATTAATAAATTAATTATGAATTACAGGTAACCCTACTATAACACGGTAGACAGGTTCCTTGAAAATGCCATGTTGTACGAGACCCAGAGACAGTACGAAAAAGATGGTTACGTTCCGAAAACTTATTAAAGATTAAGTATTTTTTTTAATTCTACATAAATAACCTCATTTTTTATTAAAAATATAAATGTATGTACAACACAAAACAAAAAATATTATTTGAATTTAACGCAACTTTAATTAAATTAATTTCTTTGTCGTCATTGTTCAGTATAATCAATCGAGAACCTTTTTTTTCGGTGGAATGAGATCGCTTTTATTTTCAGTATTTTTTCTTCGTTTAAAGTTCTGACACCTTCTTCCTTCTTTAAAAAACCCGTAATTTTACTTTGCTTACTAGTTCTTCTTACCAGGTCATTGTAAATTCCTCGATATGGAGCTAGACTTTTTTGCAGCTCAATTTTGAATTTTGGGCTTCTTTCAACGGAAGGGTCTGCATTCAAGAAAAAAAATTGATTCTAGATTTTCAGCTAAGATTAAGCCTTCTTTTAATTTTTCTACTGTCAAATTATTAACTGCACAATCTTCATCAGTGCTAGTGTTCTGAGAATCGATTTGATTTACAGCTTCGGATAACATTTCCGTCAAATCTGCTTCGTCAGTTTCTTCTTCCACTAATAAATCTTGAATGTGAAAACCATATCCAGAAAACCTTCATCTCCGACTGCCTTAGCAAGTTCTAATATGCCACAAATTTCATTTTCTGACAATTCCCGCACGTTTTCTATTTCAACTGAAGAGGACCATATCTTCTTCCAACACGCATGTAACGTTGATTAACAAGGGTAAATTAACAAGGGTTTTGTGATAATGTCTTCTAACGCGTTACTGCACAAAAGTAGAGTTAGACGATCTTTAGACACCTTAAATTCGGGCGCAGTTTTTTTCTTTTTTTGATATAAAGATTCTACTGTACATTTTTTCCACCATAGTACAGTTTCGTTGGCATTCAAAACTTGATTTGTTGTGTTTCCCTGCTCTTCTATAGAATTTTTTTCGGGAAACTTCCTAGCAGCTTCATAACCAGCCGATGCAGATTCTCCTTGAATTCTTATGCTAAAAATGATAAAATGCTTTTTGAAATTTTCGAATCAACCTTTACTTGCCACAACATCTGGGTTGACAGAGGATTCTCCATGTTCTTTAAAGTGCTTGTAAATTTTGAGTGCTTTTTGTTTAATGTATTACCATCCAACGGAATTTTTTTTGACAACTATCATCAGTCCAAATGCTGAGTGCCTTTTCCATCTTCTCAATTATCGATGCCCGAAGGCGAGCTGCACGTTTTGCGGATGTCGAAGATCCTGTAGCAACCGCACTTCTTTTTAATTTTCCTTAATAGTCCGGACTGTTGGTTCATTCAAATTAAGACCTTTTCCAATACGAGATGCCTTTTCTCCTTTTAAAAGAATGTCCAAAATTTGTATCTTTACTTCTAAAGAAATAAATTTCCTCTTAAACGTTGTTTTTTATCTTTATCGGACATGTTTTTGGACTAAAACTTAATGTTTTGAATGCAAAAAAGTTATTCTTTAACACACCGTAGCTCCACGCAGACTGACGAGCAGCGGTGTGAGACACTTTTGTTTTCAGGCCAGGTAGATGAGGATTCGAATTTTGGAAGCCGAACGTTCAGGTTGTGCGTTGCTCTTATTGTGACCTCATGTCGTTCATCTTCTGCGATAGTGAGGTTCCTTTATTGTTATTCTGGTGACTGTGGCCTTTTGTGACTGGGTATTGTTTCTATTGTGCTATACTTTGACGGTCATAGAAGGAAATGATTTTCCCTTGTTGCCGGCTAAAAATTTAACGGTGGGTCTCCACCATGTGGCTCGTCTTCCTCATGACTTTTGTTCTTACGGGAACTGGATCTTGGAAGACAACTGGCAGGGGCTTACGAAATAACGATTCTTATATGTTAACCTATAAAAAAAACTGAAAAGCTTGGAAAGGTATACTTTAAAAGACGGGAAATAGGAATGTTACTTCTACCCCCTTCAATTGCCATTTCAATGTGAAACCACTACTCTTTCGAAACCTTGCCTTTAGGGTATCGCCTTTGTTAATTTTCAGGTAACAGAATAGGGTGAAGGCGCGAAGGTCATCGGACGAGTGGCAGGGAAGGTTGTCGGACAATGACTATCTTAGTACCCTGAAGATTGAGGGGGGGCAGAATTTCTCTGACCGAAATCTGAGTCAGAACCTTTTTTTTGAGACCCTGCAAATCTGGCCTATATTTCGGCCACCGTATTCAAAGTGGACTGACTATGTTGGTGCTTTGATCAATACCTAAAAATTTCGTGGGGAGTTCGTTAAATTCCTTGGGATTGCTTGGGCAATTTTCTTATCGTGTTAGAGCGAAACTGTGTTGTAGGAGAGTTCTAGCAATTTTTGATTCGTGTTACAGCGAAACTGTGTTACAGGATGCCGTGTTGTAGGAGGGCTACCTGTATATCTTTTCACTTATAAAAGTGTCACTAATATAGTTTTTGTTCCAGTTTTTTTAAACCTAAATTCCTCTGGCCATGGTGAATCTCCTTCAATGCAATTAGGTGATTGCAGTTTTGGCTCAGAATCATATGCAAAGTCTGTCCCAATTTGTTTGAAAATATCTTGATTAATATCTGTCATTTGGATCCAATCACTTGATATACTTTGATAAGCTTCCGAAATCACGATAACAGATGTTCTTTGGATTAAAATAATAGATTATTTGTATGAAAAATTCTGTCAGAAAGCAGCAGTGCGCTGCAAAGATGGCATCCCTCCCAAGTCGAGCCATGCGGAATTGAATGACATTCCGTAGAAAATTTTATTGAAAGTAAAATAGGGAGATAAAAATACATAAATATATAAATAATAATAATAAATTAGATGCATAAAATAGCATTACATAGATTTTGCAATGTTTCATAGCAACGACATCACAAAGTTTACGCAATCGTCATTATCGATACAATTAATTAATTTTTTTACATTTATAATATTAGCGCACATGATTTTTAAGTATAGCACGTATTACTTGACTAATGGAAAGGTACATTTATTTCTGAAACAATACAATTTTTTACGACCGTGAAAAATTATCGCATATGTCCAAGCTGAGTAATTGATAACTCCTTTAATACAAAGCTAATGCAACCCAAGCCGTCCAGTGTTCAGCAGCTGGCGATGTGAGATGATGGTATCGAGTAAAGAGACATTCAATTATGTAATGGTTGGACTGCTGGACAAGCCACATTTACAGATGTTGGTGTCAGTACATCCAAATTGACTTTGATAAGGCAAAAAGGGATAATGACCTACTAGAAAATGAGCAAGAGTTGCTTTGTCAATTTGCAGTTCTGTCCTAACTTCGGCATCAATCGATGGTAAGCCTGCTTCTCGCAGCTTAATCCCAGCGTTCTTGTCACTGAGCAAAAAGATTCTGTCTGTAAGCAGACGATCTGTTCCTAAAAGATCATTAGCTTACGGACAGTTGCAGAATGGACAGAAACGATTTGAGGTGCCGTAATTTTAAATGCTGTCATTTATCACTGTCTTAAAAATTTTGCAAACCTATTGTTTATCTCTGTATCATGAAAGGAATAAGTGCTCAGTTTTTGCAAAATATTAATTTTTGGTTTTTAGAAGACTTGTTAACAAGGAATTGCTTTGATTTCACTTTTATAGTTTAAGATTCTATCGGCTTGGTCCTCATATTGTAAGATCTGTCTCTTCTATTCCACATAAACTAAACTAGATCCTACAAAGAACCTGGCGAATTCTCGCACAGCCACATAAATGATGCCAACACAGAAGAAGGGAGAAAATAACTTTTTATTAAGTCCAACTAATTAACAGAAAGACACGATCTTCGTGCTTTACAGTAACACCGTCAACTTGCGGTGAAACTCAAACGTAGAATATAAATTAATTCAAAGTCTAATTAGAATAGTGCTGGATTAGGATTTTAAGTTACGGCTAACTTAGGTTTACTCACAAACCTAACAGGCATGACGATTATTTGGAATGGCCAAAAGGTGTGACAACCAGATAGCAACGAAACGTGCGCTGGCTGGGGAAAACATGGCTCTGAATAAATTCGGAGATTCACGCGTTTAAATACTCACTTCACTTAACTTTAAATTTACATCCTGGCGAGGAAATGCGAGGGGAAGTTGAGGAGTTCAGGAAAGGTATCAAACTTTAAATAATTTGTTATGAAAAATAAAGAAAACCCTACAATATATAGAAAACTCTTCTACAGCTGATGAAGCAAACTGTGTAATTGAGTTTGCGCCATTTTATGCAAATAATGATAAAAGAAACATTAAATTTCAGATTTCGAAGTAAGCCTTTAATAAAGTAATCCAAATTTTAAATTTAAGAGCTTGGAAAAAAGTATCAATAGGTCAATTATTTTATAAGGTTTCATTTAGTTTCACTAATAAGTTATTTTGCATTAATTTGCTTTTCTGTCCTTTTCGTTTCAATTTTCCTGCCAGAATGTAAATTTCTAGCTTGCGTGTGTTCAAATGAGGTAGAAAGGAGATAATATTTAAAGGAATGTTTTAGAGAGTAGACAGAACATGTTCCATCTGCTAAAGCCCTCTTTGCTGTTTTATTCTCTTGAGAATAGTATTGTGCCGCCCTTGCATTATTCTCGCCATTAGGTTTGTTATGCCACTTAGATCAGAGCCAGTTTACACATGTCTCTATTTATGCAGCCGTTGCGCTAACTCACAATAACTTAGTTTAGTTAAATACTATACGTTTGATATTAAGCTACAAATGCTGGCAATTTTGTAAGCACGAGTGGTGCATTCTGTTAACTTGAGTTAAATAAATGGGTTGTTTACATTTTTTCACACTCTGTGGTACTTTACAACACACAGTGATAATTCACTTGCGGTTATAAGCAAGTTATAAGTTTCATGCAGTGTATGTTACCAAAGAACATGTCATGTGTAAAGGTCATATGTTACCAAAGAACATGAGACTTCATAATGTTAAGTAACTAAAACTTAAATTGGAAATAAATTCAGGCATAATTATGTTCTTTTCAAAATGATTACAATATTTTCTCAGCTGCAAACTGACATTTTCAAAAAATTGTTCGTAACTTTATTGATGAGTATTTTCCAGCGAAATGAGAAATAAGTTACGTGTAATTTGCTTAATTCTAAGCATAAAAATACCAGGGTTTTGCCAGATATGATTTTTTTCGTTTAAACTATTTTTACAGAGTATAGCAATTGTTCTAAATTTTCTGATGGAATTGAAAAAAAAAATAGTTAATAAGAGCTTGCGACGCAATACCTTGTTTTGAAAATTATAGAAGAACTGAAAATAAATCACGAATCAATAACTTTTTGTAATACAAATTTTGAAATATAAAATGCTATAATAGAACACATGTTTTATAATTTTCTCATTTGATTAAGGCTACACAGTTTTCTCCTCCTTAGAGTGAGTAAAAGACCATTTTCAGCAATGAAGCTAAAAATGAATCATAAATAAACTGTAAACGTACTTGCTGAATGAATTTTTTGTCTGGGAGAGCAAAATTAAAACATTTATCAACAGCAGATTTTGCTGTTTCAAAATAGTTAGTTAATTTAACAAAACCTGCTAATCAACAAATACTTCTAGTCTTTTTCTTGTAAGCACAAATAGCTGTATATATGCAAATAGCGAATGAAATTTTTAATGCTGCATTGTTTTAAACAACGGATGAGGCTAAAATTGTATAGTAAATTAATACGAACACTATGCATTCGAGTTACAATTGGGATTTCCGTTACGATGACTGATAAGGTCAGTCTGAAAGATAACTACGTTGAAACGAGTTTTTTTTCCATACTTCGCTCTTGTAAGTTAATTTTCTGATTTTACATGAAAACTCATTTACGATTGAACATGGTACAAAATCTTAAAAAGTCTAACTGCAAAAAGTTTAATCCTAATACCGTATAAATTCCTGTGGAAAGGGAGGAAATACAAATTTAGTTCCTCTCTCCTCCCACGGATTTAACATTTTTTTTTCTAGCGTTAAATTAGAACACAAACACTTTTGCTGGCGGTAAGTTAAACACACGGCATTTTTAAATGACAAAAAGAGAGGAAGCGCCAAATCAATTCTCTGGCGTCATACAGGGCATCTACTGAGGGAGGGATTCAGATTTCTGTGTTTAGACTTAAAGAAGCCAATCCGATAATTGTTTTTTAAGCAAAATATTCTTTCCTCGTGCCAAGTTTTCTGAAAATGAACAGAATTATGCTACAAAGACAACATCAATCAAAAGTTGAATTAAAGCTCATTTTAAAGTTCAAAATATCTCGTGCCTATGTTGCAACTGTTATGCAACATATCGTTGCTCATAAAATGGTCTTGCTGTGCTAAGAATTGCTCATACTCAGTCTAAGTGCCGAAACACAACTCCACTTTACATTTAGAAACAACAAATTTAATGAAAAGCATTGCAATCATTTGCAGTTCAGTGACTCACTCGTCATTTGGCATCTTCTACGGCATTGCTCAACCCCATAATCTTGCGGTATCAGCGACGAGACGCAAAACCGACTCCGATGACGTCATATGACGTCACACGATGCTCGGATAAAACAGCGAAACCTAAACGTGAAGTAGAACAAAGAAAAACGCATTTAACAGGAATCTTTTTTTTTTTTTTTCTTCCCCATTTGAGATTGATAATCTGCTTACTTTGCGAATAAGATTTCGTTATCTTTGAGCAAATAATGTGTGTCAGAATAACTCATTGCCATTGCTAGCATATCAGGGTAAATGCTATCTTTCTTTTTTTTTATCTAAATGAAAAGCTTCCAGATTTTAACGTGGTGACATTGAAGGAATTGAAGACATTCTTCTCTTGCTACGCAAAAGTACTGTTAGCATAGCGAACTGGTTATTCAGAGGTGCTGTATTCAACTACGAATCACAGCACGACGCATATTTCAAGATTTACCTCTTCTAGCTTTGGCCGAGTTCAAACATGGAAGCATGCTAAGGAAAGATTCAAGCGTAGATGTTTCGCAGTTATGTTCGAGTGGAAAAATGAATAAAATGCAGATTAAATGAAGCATTTAAAGAAGATGATAGTGAGCAAATAAAACATAATTGGGGAAGTTTAGAACACTATACTGCTGACAAAGCTTAAATTGCATATTTGAGGTCAATCATAATTCTAGCCGGAGCACATCGGAGCCATAAATAAAAAGGCTCCAGTACTTCTTATATGTAAGTGAAACACAGTTTCAGCAGACCAATTTTATTTTAAAAATAAATGTACCTCTAAAATCGATTATAACTTCCGAATTCATGTTCTTTCTCTGGGAAACAAACACTTTGACGGAGGTTAAGACTTTCAAGGAAAGAAAAGCCGCCATCCACATGTCAAAGACTTATTCTCCAGGTAGTGTAATAAATTTAAGAAAACGAGTAAAATCTTTTGCTCCAGAAAACGTTAACAGTGATTATTTTGGTCTTCCACGTCCAGCGCTAGTGACCTCTCACTGCAGAGCTCCTGCAGACAGACAAAAATTTTCACTTATGCAACCTTACATTTGTACGCGTTTTGTCACCTGATCGGATTCGGGAGAATTTTTTTGGCCCAATCGCATTCTGCTTGACAGCTAGAACTATAATGGCAGAACATCGCGATCAGAAAGCGCTGGACTCTTCCCTCCTTGTTTTCGAAGTTACGATTCTCCATTAAAGTTTATTTCCATACTCTCATATTGTTTCTAGTAGTCTCTCTATTTTCATTGGTGACGCTTTAATCGCTTTACATTTTTCCACTGGTGTACTGGAAAAAGAAGTCCCCCCCTCCATTGAAATCGTACGTTGTACTGTATATTTAGGGTCTAAGTTCAGCCGGAGGCCGACTGAACTCTTTCTTCTTTTTTGTTTGAAATTGCAAGTCCATTTGCAACCCCAAATAAGACGAGGTCCTATATTTTATTTTTTATTTAACTGTTTATAAGTAATTTAATAATTTATTAAATTTTATTTATATCTTTATATTTATTTAATTTTAATTATAATTGCTTTAATTATTTGGTATTTTATTAATTGTTTGATTCTCCTTCTCCTTGATGGCCTTCCACAGGATTCTGGAACTTCTGATTTTAGAAATTAAGCCCTGACTGCTGAATTTATTCGGACTAGTGACTATAGATATGAGTGACATTAAGTCGTATGAGCAAATACGTACTTCTTTGTTACCAGTGTCTAGACCCACTAAGTCTTCTGCTACACAGAAAGCATGATTGGAGTTAGGCAATTGTTAAGCAATACATGATCAAGAGCAATACGATGGCTGGTACCATATTCACAAATCAAAGCATGGGAGCAACCATCAAACCGTTGCACGTTACCAAAGTGTGGACAACTTTCTTGGACTTTTCTTGGCACCGTAGGAATATATAAAGCACCTAAGTCTAAAGTCAGATCTTAAAAATAAATAAATAAAAAGACCTAAGGGATTTAGTGTAGAGGCATTGAAAATGTTTTTCATCAGATATCTGAAATGTCTTTTACTGATTATGGTAATGATGCTAATACTTATCAAACAGATGCATAGTACATTAAATTATATCTGAGAGATAATTAAAAAAATGACACTTATATTTAAATTATTAAAAAACGCGTTAGTTGCTTTAAAAAAACCTTTAGTTTTTAGCAGTTATCTTTTCAAACATTAGCTGCTCATGCGGCAAGTCTTTGGTTCGGCATGCATTTAGTCTGGTGAGTTAGCGTACGTCAAAGAATAGACTAATTAAAGAAAAATTTCTAGAAAATCGTCTACTTAATATTTTTTTTAATTTTTTGTTCCGTAACAAAGTGAAGTGTTTGATTTATCCCTTCTGGAGTTTAAAAACATTGTAAAAGTCTGTGATATTGGATGGTTAGATTAGATGAGTTTAATTGAGCAAGGCAAAGCAATTCAAGAACTAGCGGTCTGTGAGAAAGGATGCTTTTATGGAAGACGTTTTAGAGGAAACTGACTAGTATTCACGTTACACATGGTTCATGAATGACTTTTTAGAAGAAACTGGCTAGAATCCGCGTTACACATGGGGAAAACTCTCACGCATATGAAAACTCTAATGCAACCAGCGAGTTCATTGGTATTCTAATCTCGGTCGAACTACCAATGTGCAGCGAATTTTCCGCTTGACCACTGGTGGATCCTGTATACTAGAACTTTCAAAATCTAAAAAATAAAATATTATGTATGATCATAACTTTTTTAAAAATTGGCTTTTAAAATAAAAGCCTGAGAAAACTTATTTTAGAACCATATACTTTCAGAACGGAAAAAATTACAAATGCACGGTAGATTTCATAACAAATAATTTCAAACACCAACTCATCCTTAAGCTTTATAGTTTTATACAATACGTCGAAAGCGAAAGATGGAATTAATAAAATAAAAGGAGTACCATAAAAAATTTCAACAAAGTCGTCTGATTAATATTTTTTACAATTCTTTTAAAAATATAATAAATACATTTTCTGAAATTTAATTTTTTTTTAAAAAAAAGAAAGTTAAATGATTGAAAAAATCAAGCGATTTATCAAAAAATGTTCTAAAATCAGTAAATTACATTAAGATTTGAGTAAACACCACTCTTAAAACCCTTTTCACCGCTTTCCGTTGATACAGAAAAAAAAAACTGAGATTATTTTAAATCTTTTTTTTTTAATTGAAAGAAGATATACCCGAAAAAACGACGAAAATTATTTCAAAATTAAATTAAAAAAGAAAATCGAAGTTTGAAAAAAAAATCTCTTCTAGGTGTATATTTTCATTATCTGTGTAATTTATGTTCAAATTTCGTAGCTATCCATTGCAAACAATCTATTGGATCTATTAATTACAAACATGTGATATTCATGCGACAAATTCGAGTGCAGATTCATTATTTTAAAATATTAGAGTTAAAAACATCCCACAGAAAAGAGAGCATTCTGGTAAACAAATGCTATTTTGTTAAGAACTCGAATTATTTTGCAATAAAAAAAGCTGTAGACGTAGTACTTTAACTTTTCTTTTTATTTAGTTTAATTTATTTGAAGCAGATTTTATTTTCCTTTCGCGAGGGTTACTGAAACTAGGAAGTACGTCTTACAGTCGATGGCGTGTTAAATTCAAATGCAGTGGGAGACTTTAATAATAAATAATGGGGGTTATTTTCGAAAATATTGTGGCAAAAATATAGTGGAAATAAAATAAAATTAAAAGAAAAGGTTTCGTAAAATAACCTTTTATAAAATAATTAATCAGCTAAAAAGAGAAAAATAATTTATCATAGAATTCAATGGCAAAAAACGATTGCGAAAAGATCACAATTTTCTTTACGAAAGTCATCTACAATTTTGTATCACGAATAATAAAAGCGTGGGGCACCCTTGATAAATTTATAAATTTTAGGCACTGTAAATATTAGATTTCGTTATTTAGGAGGCCACGCTTTTGTTATTCGTAGCATCAAACTGTATATGAGTTTTGTAAAAAGAATTATATGATATCTTGCTCCAACTAAACTATATATATATATATTTTTATTTTATTTTGTTAATTATTGATAAGTTTTAAATCAAAGATTATTTTATAAAAATATTTTTAGTCCAAAGGGGCTTCGGCTCTAAAGGACTATTGTTTTCGTTTTGCGATTTTGCGTCGGAAATATTAAAAGTCTGAATCGCTTTTCAAACTGTTGCCACAAAATATTGCAGTCCTGTTTTATATTTAAAGAAATTAAATAATGAAGAATCTGCATAAATGTATGCATATTTCTCCAAATGTGATAAAACAACGGTTACCCAGAGCCATCCAATTTTGAGTAACGTACGTTTCCTCCCGAATATGCGCATCTGTGGAAGCTCGAATTTGGAATTTGTTTTATTATCTGTTTCATATTTTGTGAAATTTTAACGAATTTTTTATGAACTCAAACGATTTAAAAGCGAGAAATGGCAACACTCTACAGGGAAAAAAAACTTTTTATCTAAACTGTGTATCAGAAATTCTAAAGATATTTTAAAATTATTTTGCGATATTCCTGTTGAACTGAATTTTATGGTTTAAGTGTGAAGAACATGATATTTAATAAATAAAGGTAACAAAACGTTAAAAAACGCCCTTTCGACGTAATTTAAAGTCTAAAACTTTTCAGATTTTTTTAATTTATTTTATTTTCATATTTTAGTCTCAATGTACACGTTATAAATAAAGTAATTCAGCTGCAAAATCAGCCGTTTTTTAACAATGAAAAATGAGTCTTTTACATCCAATAATTATGTGACGAAAACAAGAATCTAAAAAATTTGAAGCAACGTTTCTAAATTCTCCAAAAAGTTATAATTGAAATATAAATTTCATGTAAACTTCATGGTCTTATAATGACATTAACTGTTTCCAAGCGATGCCCTATGAAGAACCGACTTTTTATTCTCTTCTGCTTCAGCAGCATATTTTACAAAAATCTGATGTGAACATCACATGAATTCTTTATACGGCCTATTAAATTACAGACATTTTTTGCTGTGCTTCATTTAAACTTATTTTCTCGAATTATTCTAACTTAATTAACCGATCCCTCAAGGCAAGTTGAAAATGACATCAAAAATTGCAAATTATACATCATGCGGATTTCACTAAATGTAAAGTTACGTTTGTTAATAAACCAGTGAGCGCCTGTATTATACATTTTGGAGTAAATTTGCGCAAGAATAAACTTGATTTTACACATAATTTTATTCTTTAATGTTTATAATACGATTAGAAAAGAAATAGAATATCAGGTATGATTGAATTACTTAGAGCTTAGAAATTATTTATCTTGTTGTTTATCTGGTATATATATATATATGCACCAACCGGTGTTATTACCGATATAAATCTATGTACCATTATGTGTACCATATGTGTACAATTATTTATTACTGGTACATTGTGTACATTATTGGTACATATGCGTACCATAATTTAGGCAAATTATCCTTACGGACAATAAATTGTGCGGCTTTGAGTACAAGCATGGCCAACCGCAATCATGCATGGCATGAATGGCCAACAGCAATCCCTTAAGAAAAAACAATGAAAAAATAACAAAACTGCAATGAGTAACCTTATAACAATAAAAATTGCTTTTGTTTTTGTCTGAAAATCTATTATTCATATTCAGGGACGAAATGGTTAAAGGACACGTTGTTACCTTGACTTAATAGCCATTTGATTCTGTGGACAGAGTGCTTCTAGCCATTAGACTTGTCCTGCTGGCTTCTACAAGCCAGAGCCTTCCTGCGCATTTAATTTATCCTGTGAGGCTAGTTTAATTACATTTCAAGTTCAATATTACTTGTTTGAGCCAAAAGTGTCGGCTTAACGATGTGAGCTTAAAGTGTCGGCACAGACGAAACCAGTGAACTCTTTGTGAGTGAGAAAAGATTCATTTAATACCCTTCTTCTGACTTTGTATACTGTCAAGACTGGAGGATAATTCCTCAACAGTCTTTTTAGAACTCATTAGTTTATATTACCAAAGAATACAAGACTCTATAAGCTTAACGCGGATAGTGAAGGACTGATAGAGAACGGCTATGTAATAGAATAATAAATATGAGACAGAAATTTATGCTGCCTCGATCTAAATTAATCTGCAATCTACAGCCATCAAGTACTTGCCTTTTCCCGCTATACCCATTTTATTAACATGATAAGTTTTAGAACAGAGACGGGCACAGCGCGGTTCTTGCAGGCGAAAAGTGCTGTTTCTATTTAAATAAAATATACGTATGAAACACGGTAAACTAAAATTTCTTGAATGTACAAAAGAAATTAATTAATTTATTTCATTTCTTTCAACAAAGTTATTAGTAAACATAAGCTCATCATTGTCCAAATGTAATTATTTTATTTAGTTTTTTAATTAGACTAAAACTTACTAACGTTATTTGCAAACATAAAAAAATGGAAATAAAAATATTGTACTGATTCTATCAAATCTATTTTGCAAAGAAAATCTTTAAAAGTTCAAATTTCTTGTGGTGCTTGCTTAATGAATGGAGTGATAGATGCTTGTGGATACCTTACAGGAAAGATCTGTCAGCAGAACAGAAAACGCTGTAATGAATCAGAAACATTTAACAGCACACATAATTCATACAAATGTAAAATAATTTAAAGTTGATTCGACAACGAAATAAATAAGAAATTTATAGAGGAGGGAAACTTTAGGAATTTCTAACAAAACTGATGGCACAGCTTAGAAGACAGTCAACGTTAGAATGAGATTCCGTAAAATTTAAGGACAACAGATATGTGGCTTTTAAGAATTCGTAAAATTTGAGGACAACAGATACACGGCTTTTGAGTATCCGTAAAATTTGAGGACAGCAGATATATGACTTTTGAGATTCCGTAAAACTTGAGGACAACAGATACACGGCTTTTGAGTATCCGTAAAATTTGAGGACAGCAGATATATGACTTTTGAGATTCCGTAAAACTTGAGGACAACAGATACACGGCTTTTGAGTATCCGTAAAATTTGAGGACAGCAGATATATGACTTTTGAGATTCCGTAAAACTTGAGGACAACTGATACACGGCTTTTGAGAATCCGTAAAATTTCAGAAGAACACATATATGGCTAGCTTGTAGAGACATTAGGATTTATTTCGAAGAAGGAGTTGTGAAAAATGAGCAATGCTCTCGCCGGAACTCGAACCACGGATCTCGAAGACGCACCGAGCGTGCTAACCACTACACCACGAAGGTATGGCAAGAAAGCAGGAGAAATACCTTATATACTTCCCCTTTTAAAGGGCGAATGGGGATTAGGGAACCAATCGCCAAATCCTGGTGGTGGAGAATCATCATCCACCACCTTTTTCAGTTCGAGTGTCACTATATAGTCATCAGGTATCTTTTTTAAATCAGGAGAGAGGAAAAATGAGCAGTGCCCTCGCCGGGACTCGAATCACGGACCTCTCGAATACGCGTCAAGCGTGCTGACCACTACACTACGAAGGCATGCGAAGAAGACGGGAGAAATACCTTATAAGTTTGCTGAATTACAGGATAATTTTGTGGAAACAAAAAAAAAAAAAAGTAATTTGAATCGCTGTGGCGCTGATGTAAGAATTTGAAAATTAATGGACTTTACAAAGCTGTGATAGATTAACATTGACAAGAAGGCATCGCGGAAGAATCGAAGTATTTAAAAGACGAGTGTTTTTTACCGCATCAAGCTGAAATTAGAGAAAACAAAAACATCACAAAATTTCGCGTTGTCTTAACGCATCATCACATGCTGGAGGCAAATTGTCATTGAATGATTGTTTAAAATCAGACCTTTCTTTCCATTTGAAACCTGTTTCACTACTTTTAAAATGATGTAAATATAGACTTGCGGCTTTCGGAAAATCTAGTTGCGGCTGTCGAACTTCTCCGAATTTCAACACTCGGCTCTTACTCACTTGACTTTTGGCCACCCCTCTTCTGGATATTGACGTTTATCGTTTAGTTCGAAGAGGAGCTCAAAATATTATTTCTTAAGGAAAATTCGTTATTCTAAAAACAAAAGAATTAAAACTAATGTAGTTGAGAAAAATTAAATGTAATTTCTCAAAGCACAGGAATACTTGGTATTATTATTTATTATTTAGTTAAAAAATGTATTGTAATCTCGAAAATTTCGGGTATCATATTTCAACGAAAACATCCATTTTGACCGCTATCGAATACAATTTAACGATGTTTTTGCGTGACATCTGTACGTAAGGACAGAATAAAGGACTCTTCTCCCCCCAAAATTATAAAACTGATTTAAAATTGATTCTGTAGAGAATTTTTCGTGGCGTCTATGAGTATGTACGTATGTATGATAATTCTACAACTATTGCATGCAGATTTACTAAAGGCATAAAAACCTTAACCGGACGATAAGAACAACAATATTCAATCATTTTTAAAGCAAAAAAAAAAAAGAAAGCTCTCTACCTCTACGTATATAAAACGAGTAGTATCAGAATGTTGAAATTTTGTATATAGGACTGCTATAACATGTACATGTGCATCTCCTATTTTGGTTGCAATGGGCCGCACCAAAAGTATATAAATTTATGTATATATATCTCCACTCTGTTATTCTGCTCAGTGAGCTCAGTTTCTTTATTCTTATATGTCGGTAAATTGTGCTTTTTTTTTTGCTTTAAAAATGATTGAATTATGTTGTTCTTATCTTCCCGTTAAGATTTTTATGCCTTTAGTAAATCTGCATGCAATAGTTGTAGAATTATTAACAATTTAAAAGTTGTTTAAGTGTGGCTTAGCCTAATTGTTATTATTAGAGCAGTCATGTTCGTTTACACTGAAACTTAGCAGAATAGTAGATTTGTTGCCAATTTAGAGAAACTAAGCTTTGCAATAACAAAGATAACGCCTTCTTTTATTATTGCGAATTAAATCATGTTTAATCCATTCTGGAATTTATTCGAGGAAATAAGTGTTTAAGATTTACTTCGTAATCTCTACATATAATAAAACAAAGAGTCTGTGTGTGTGTGTGTCTTTCGTTCGTGTTGCGAGTAAGCTAATAGACCTAGGGCCCCGAAATTTGGTACATAGGTGTATCTACACAAGAGCCAGTGCACCTCGAAGCGATTTTTTCGAAATTCGAATTAGAATTTTTTTTATTTTATGTTTTGTGACCAAATCGCGTCATTTTGAGACATAATGGGCTACAGGAAAGCGAGATTTCACTCTATACATTTCATTTTTACATCGTCGTGAAGCGTAGACACTTAGCTATTTTACGAACTTAAAATAAATTTCGTATTTCAATAAATCGATTCAATACGAATTTATTTAGGAAGGTGAGCTTAACACCTTTTCAGCGGAATTTTTTTAAAAAAAACTTATTTTAAAAAATGTGCTGTTTATTTTCCTTTGATTTTTGGACACGTTGAACTTTAATCCTTTCGACTCCTTTTAAAAAAAGAATTTTGGAAAAATAATAATATTTTGTATTTTTTTAAAATTTTTTAAATGAAGCTTCCGAATACACTTCTCACATCTCAGATATTTTAAAATGTAGTTTTGGCAACAATTTTCCTTTCTTATTGTTGTTGATAGATTTTTGATGAAATTGCATCATTTTGAATAGTTTCATTCTTTTAAAAATTTCGGTTTGGCAACAATTTTTCATCGTATTTCTTATGTTACTGTTTTTAAGAGACTGAAAAGTTTAAGAAATTAAAAAGTTGTTTCTTTTTGCAACGGTAAATTGTTTAATTACTTTATTAGGATAATTAACATTTGTATCAAGGGATGTTGCTTATTTCATTGTAATATTTTATACAAGTTAAATGGCTGCGATGTGACTGCTGACACATTTCCTCAGAAGATTATGTAAAGTATCATAACATTTCAAAATTTCAGAAAAAGGATCATTCAAACTATCGAGTAAGAAAATGTTTAAAAAATTTTAATTTTATTGTAGAATTTTTATATAATTTTTTATGTTGTCATGGTAGTGCTTAAGAACGGGGATATAAATTATGCTTTAACAAATGTTTAATGCACATCTCATGCAATTAATTTGCTAAAAATCCAAGATGTATATGTTTTTATGGAGATACATCAGGGCCGTATACAAAGGAGGGTTGGAATCTTAACAAAGAGAAAAAAGTTGGAAGAACTTACGCGGCCATAGGTCCCAGGTGTGTCTTTTAGGCATTTTTCCAGTACGTTTAAAAGCCAGACGAAGGCTGGCCGCATAGCGGCTATTTTTAATATAGATATTTTGAGTTTTTATGTATTTTTATCTTGTCGCTGAATTAATGAAAGTGAGAAATGAATTAATTGAAGTGAGAACTGAATTAATTGAATGAGAAATACTGAATTGTCTGTAAAAAACTGTTTGTTGTTTTTTGTTTATTTAATTTCTTTTGTGCATCGTTTTAGATTTATTATAATATTTGAATAGAACATGTGCCAACGATTAAATAATTCTTCACGTGATAGAATTATTGTGCATTCTGAGTTACAAAATGAACGAGATGTAACTCTGTTAAGTGAACAAACCTAGCGTCAGAGTGTCGCTACGGTAAACAAATATAGTGAATAAAGTGCATTTATTCTGTGGTGATTTATGCGCTATGGACGAAGCAGATTTAATTCAATCCAAAAAGTTCAAATGAAATGCAAGAAAAAATGAGTATAATTTAATATTCCGTACAAGGAAGTCATGTGGTATACACATCAGACTTTTTTTTATCTTGAAGCCATAAATGATAAGCAGAATAAAAACTGAGAACGTTTACACATGCGATAATTTTATTTTTCAAAATTTTCCATAAATATACCATTTTATGTGATGACTGAGAAGTGATTTTTTAGAAAAAGAATTTATGTGAACACCGCATTACACCTTCTTTGTACAGCCTGTTAAATAATGCACATTTTTTACTGCACTACATTTAAACTTATTTCCTCAAATTTCATTACAGATATATATAGTATTCAATCAATTCGGTTCTCGCTTCGCGGGATTTCAAAAGTACATAAAACTTCAAAACATCTTCGTTAAAGATTATAAAATACAGAAAAATATAAAACGCTAGATGCAGTTAAAAATAGTTAACAATTTTTGCAAGTAAAATTAGAGTTTCTACGCAAACGCAACCAATTCGGGCAAGGGACAGACAGAAAGGCAAAAATGTCGGTGCATAAAAATTTAAAATTAACTTTTTTACTCACTGGGTAAAAAGATCTTAAGTTTGTGAACTAGCTGACTTAGTTCTCTATCCTACTAAGAATTTCAAATGTAAGCAAATAGCCGCCACGTTAGGCCCAGCTCCACTTTTAAATTGTTGGTAATACTGTAAGTATTGCATGCAAATTAACTAAAGGCATAAAAACCTTAACCGGAACATTAAGAACAGTATAATTCAATTACTCAATCACCTTTAAAGCAAAAAATGCACAATTTACCACCATACAAGTATAAAAAAAATAGAGCCACCGATAGAGCGTGTACATATGATAGGGCGTGTACATATGCTATATACTATATATGTGTGTATATTATATGTTTGGAGTGGCCGATTGCAGCAAAAAAGGGCAAAGCACAAATATATGTTATGAATGTCCCACGTCCAAAACTTCAACATTCTACTAATTCTACTCTACGTACAAAGTCGTTTTTGAGTTATGAGAGATACTTACCATTACAAACCGTACAGACGTTACCCCCGTACAGACGTCGCAAAAGAAAAATCCCTTCTGAATTCATTTTAAATCCAGTTCACAATCCGTTTTGAAACAAAGAGTCCTTTATTCTGTCCCTACGTACAGATGTCACACAAAAAATCGTTGAAATGGATTCGAGAGAATCCAAAATTGATATTTTCGTTGAAATATGATACTCGAAATTTTTCACAATTATAATACTGCCTTTACTTTGCACAAAAAAGTAAAACTAAAAAAGCTTGCAGTTCTTGAATATCGCGATACGGAAATCATAACAGGAAATTAAAGTTACGAAAGAAATTCGTAGTCTTAAATCGTCGTACATAACATCCTGATAAAAAAAAATCCTGTAAAGCATAGCATGCATGCCTTCACGAAGACAACAACATAAACACGGGCTTTTAGAGTGTAAATCTTTCATGTGGGTGTTTGCTGTCGCAACATCTAATGATTTGGGAGGTACAAGATGTAATAAGTAAAAATTTTACCAACATTTTTCGTATTTTAGTTAACTACTAATTTTTAAGTGAAAAATTAAGAAAATAGAAGGTGATTAAAAGAATGAAGGCATTAATATGGAGTAAAACTAGAACTAACATATGAATTTGATTTTCAAAATAACAGGTTCATAAGTGTTAGAGCCGCGTTTTCTAAACTATGGTCCTCCTAGATTTTAAAAAGTGTTCTGTTATTTGTAAACGAAACTAACAAGATCTTACACATTTCTTACTCGCGACGAGTGGCTTAGTACACCGGCATGTTTTTCAGATGTATGTTTCAAAATAATGATATACGTAAATGAACTACAGAGGCTGTTCGCACATTTTTTCGACGATGTATATTGTATTCACAAAACTAAATTACATAAAATTCTTGTGTTTTAAATGTTCTATTTGATATCCCTTATTCTGAACTATATTTCGACACCGCAATTTCCAGGATAATAATGCCTTTTGAATTGTCAGAAGAGGTATTCTATCCCATTCCTCCCGAACAGCTTTCCAGAGTCCTGTTAGGGTTTTGGGACAACGTTTGGATAATGCAGTTTTTAAAAGTCCGAAAGCACAAAAATCCATAGGTGACACATTGGGAGATTTAGTAGGTATATCAGTGAAGGGTATGGCCTTGATACCAGTTTTTTATTCCATTTCTTTTAGGAAATTTACAGTGGATTTTGATGTGCGACTGCTAGCTTTGTCGTGATGGAGTCTCACAGATTGATGGCACTGTGGGTAAAGCGATGGTATTTCATTCAGAAAAATTGGCGATAAAATATGTTCCTGATAGTATTTGGAGTTAATCTTGACATTTTTTGGCACTCTCTTTATTTTTAACTTGGCATTATAAAAAAAACCAGCAACAATCATGAATCCCTTAGAAAAACTTTCTTTCGATTCTTTGAACCATGTACTTAAAATCTTTTCTCTCCTTTCATGATAATAAATGGCTCTTTTTTTGTTATAATCATTTAAATACACCCATGCTTCATCTATTGTGACAATTTCTTTCCATTTTTCTTTGGATAAGTGTTTCTCATATAGAATTCTGCAGCGTGTCCCGCGTCGAGCGATATGCTTTGGAAGAGGACGATGCACATTGCGTTTTTTCGCTTTCTTAAAATTTAAATCAACGTTTATCATTTTCTTTATAGTGGACACCGAGCATTTTAATGATTTTGCAACTGTCCTTTGACTAAGGGGATTTTCTTTTAACATTAAACAACGTACCTTTGAAATAGTCGAAGATGTCCGTTTTTTCCTTGGATACTTGTTTGGAATTCTTGTCCCACTCGAGGCTCCAATTTGACGTTTTTTTCCTTTCCTATTGATGATATTACCTATCGACGCTTTAGATATCACAAAACCATCACTCTCACATCGTTTTTAGATAACGGAGTATGCATATTTCTCTTCGGAGAGAACGTAAATGTAGCCTTCGAACCACTGCTTTGTTAAATTCTCCATTTTGAATAAAAACAAAACTTTCAAGCCACAGACGATAATTTTGACTTTTAAAAATATAGTACAATATCAATTACTTCTTTTGCAGCAAACGATTTTTTATTACCGCTTACCAAAATCGTCTAAAAGATGTGCGAACAGCCTCTGTAAATCTTTGTTTACAAGTAATTGTTTTGACTGTTTTTAATGGCCGTGAGAAATTAGATTTTAAGCGGAAACTTGCTTTGTGGATTAGTTGTGTAAAACAGAGAAATTTTTCCCCATTTTCATTCTTAGAATTTTTTTTTAGTAGAAAATTATGTCGTTATTGGCAACGAGTTATGGGATGACATATGTTCGCATCTAGAAACTCCGAAGTCATATTTCGAAATTTATTTTAAAAGTGGTAAATATAATGAACTTTCACGGGCTCTTGATGCTTTCTGCTGTAATTTAGAAAACAACAAACCGTCGCAGAATGAGAAAGAATATTTAAATGAACTTTCTAATGACATTGGGCTTAAAATGAAATTCCAAGCAGCATGTATGTCGAATTTCTAGACCTCATCACCAGAGTAAACGGAATAGAGTGAACTTTAGAATGCTGCTTTGTAAATTACAATTCAATCTGCTTCTACGTGTCTGTACAAAAAAGAGTTTACACTACCAAATAAAAACAAAGGAACGAAATCGATTGGATGCATGTCTTTATCTCAGACTTCAACTTACCTGATTGAAACCAAACATGATCATACGTCTGGGTAATGTGAGTACCAATATTTATTATGCCAAAAGAGCGGTGGCCCAGAAGGGTTATTAGTCTCAAAAAGGCATTTTCGGGCGTTTCACTATAAACGGCGTATCACTTTTAAAATTGTTGTCACCAAATATTATCGCCCTATATTATATTTAAAAAAATTACATAATGAAGAATCTTCATGAATGTTTGTATGTTTCTCGTATTGTGAAAAACGACGGAACTTAGAGCCATCCAATTTTGAATAGCGTAATCATCCACCCAAACATGGCCACTTGGAAGCTCGAGTTTGGAATTTGGAATTTGTTTCATTATCTACTTCATATTTTGCGTTTATGAGTTTTTGATTAAGAAACTGAAAAATTTCAAAGCTACGATGTCAACACTGTATGCAAAAGAAAAAAATTATCTCCAGCGCACGAGACTGTGTATCAGAAATTCTAAAGACATGCTCTTTTAAAATTATTTCATGATATTGCTGTTGTATTAAATTTTATGGTTTAAGTGCGAAGAACATGATATTTAATAAATAAAAGTAACACACAAAACGTTAAAAAATCCCCTTTGGGCATAATATATAATCTGAAAACTTTCAGATTTTTTTGCTATTTTATATTTCACATTGGCTTTTTCTTACAATTAGTCAATCACTACTTAACATTCACATAACACAAACATTCTTCAAAATGGCTTCAATATGCAAACAAGCAGGCTGCAGCAGTTCCAGTTATTTTCGCTAAATTTCATATTTCGTGAAACTTTAACAACGAATTTTTGATTAACAAACTCGACGATTTCAAAGCGCTGTGCAGGAAAAACATTTTTATCTCGAGCGCGCGAGACTGTCTATCGGAAATTCTAAAGATATGCTGTTTTTAAATCTTTTGCGATATTGCTGTTGAATTGAATTTTATGTTTTTTATGTGCGAAGAGCATGATATTTAATAAATAAAGATAACTCACAAAACGTTAAAAAAGTCCCTTTGGGAGTAATATAGAATCTGAAAGCTTTCAGTTTTTTTTTAACATACGCATTTTTTTATTTTGTCGTGAAATGCCACGAGATTTTGTCCTGAACCAAAGGTTCATGCATTTTTATTTTTGATTTTTTGTTAATAATATCAAGTTTATACATACTCTAATAACTTTGAATTATTAAAAACCAATATAACTTCCCTTCTGTTAACTTAATTGATTTGATTGATTACCTTTATTCATTTGGGGAATTGCCTCGTATACATATTACATATGTGTAAATCACGAAACGCTCATGCAGCTATCCTGTTTGAAGGATTCGAACCTCTTACCGAACTACCAGCGTTCAACGACTTTACAGCTCTGCCGCTGGGAGCGCTAACTTAATTAATACTAATAGAAAATTGACAGAGTTTTAATTAATTGTATTTTTAAAAATGTAAGTATATTTCGTAGTAACATATTAAAGTAGGTATTTTTGTAGAAACATAAAAAATTGCTTTCGATTAGGACAGGAAAATGTGGTTCAGAGAGCAATCTAATTTATGAAAGTGTTCGAGGAGCGTTGTAATAAGGCATCATGCTCGAGCGACCATATTTTCCCCTAATTGTTTAAAAAAAATTCACAGTTATCTCATACATGAAGAAATTTTACTATCGGGTCATTAGAAATAAAACTGCTCCTTAAATAAATTATTCACAAACTTTGTGATAGGTTATCAGTTGAGCACTTTTACACAATACAATATTATAGAACACGTAAGTTGCCAAACTTCTGCTATAAAGTATCGATTGAGGAAAGTCGCCATGAGAATCAGTGGCTCAAAATTATGCTTGAATATATTTTAAGCTAGTACGACTGTAGTGCAAAAGAGAAAGGAAAAAATAAGACGTTTAACCCGTTTTTTTATTCGCAACGAAGTAATCAGAAATTTCTGTTCCGTACTTTTTATGAAGGATTTTTCATCTCTATCTATTGACCCAATTTTTCTCCATGTGAAGCATGAAGTGACTTTGATTTAGATTTGTATTTATTCTCAAGTTTGGAACTTACTGAATGAAAAGAGGCGTTGAACTTTTAGAACAGACTATTGCAAATCTCACTTTTTCTTTTTGAAAATTAATCAGCGAATACATTTCCTGAGTCTTCGGAGAGAACTTTTAGAATTGATAAAATACTGGCATGAACTGAATTCAGATAGATCCGGGAAAATGTTCATTAAAAAACAATATGTACCAGATAAAAAATTTAATCAAATTCTTATTTTTGCCCTGATTTTTATATCGTGTTTTCTACTTTTAGAAAAATGATGAGAAAATATATACAAACTAAAATAAGGAATATATAAATTTCCTAATTTATAGTTTATTTCCCTTTTAACGTAAATGAGGTAATTTTATACAAGCTAATTGTTTTTCTTTTATTTATTTTTTTTAGGTTCGGATATCAAAGAAATTCCTTAAAAAAAAGAAATTTGCCGAATTTTCCAGGGGGTTAACAAAAATTGTTTCTGTAATATAATCATATTTAAAGCTATCAAACATCTGATAAATTAAAGAATTATAAATAACATAAAAGTTTAGTATATAAAGGATATATTTATGTTATGAAGATTGAATTCGAGCAAGGACTTGAATTTGGACTTAGATATTATATAGATTTTTACTCGTTGATTTACACCTAAATCAAGGGACCCCAACTAGTAGTGCCTGAGCGATAAGACCGCTGAGTGCTGGAATTCGACCCAGGTTCGATCTTAGGAGAACGGGCTGACTGCATGATTTGTTTCCGTAGTTTCCTGCATGTGTAATATGAATACAAATAAGTTTGCCTTAGACAGTCCTCCACAAGGGCATCTCTGCCTCTAGCCAGACAATCTTCACGTGATTTCCCACATTTAAATGATCCGGTCTAATCTAATTTAACCCATAATTTAACAATCTAGTTTGTTATCTGTTTGAAGAATTCGAAAACGTGACCTTTGGTTAGAGAGTTTTTTTGTCTATGTGTAATTCCGTTATCGGTTCACCTGAGCTGCACACACTTCTTTCCTTTGGAGACTGGTCATCTTCCGGACACGCGCTGCGAAAGGAAAGGTTGCCAAATTTTTCCAAGTGTCCTACTTTATTAGATGGAAAAAACATGAAGCTTGGCTGAGGTACGAGTACAGAGCTCTCTTGTTTCGCCAATATGTGCTCTTCTTTGTTAGCTAAAGCTGTACTTGCTTCATAAGGTATTTTCTCCCTCCTTCCAGCATACCTCTGTGGTATAACGGTAGCATTCTCGGGGCGTATTCGTGAGGTCCCGGCGAGAGCATTGCACATTTTTCACATCGCCCGTTTAAAAAAAAACGTATTTTCTCTATATTGGTGCCCGAACTAAAAAGTGGTGGACAATAATTCATCACTATCCGGATTTGGTCTCCTAATTCCCAGTCGTCTTAGAGTCTCAGTTCTCTTTGGTCGCCTAATTCCCAGTTGTCTTTGGTCCCCTAATTCCCAGTCGTTAAAGGAGGAAGCGGAATTTTCTTCCTCCTTTCAACATGCCCTTGTGGTGTAACGGTAGAACACTCGGCGGATGTTCAAAATGTCCAGATTTGAGTACTGGGTTTTGAGTTTTTACATCTCCTGCGAAAAAAAAAATAATGACTCTGCAGCTTATTAGATATACTAAATCATCATCACGGAACAGCATTATGCTTTTTTTTCTACAGTGTACTTTTGTTACACTGATATTTATTTAATTTGGAATTTAGTTTATAAGGTATTTCTCCCGCCTTCTTCGCATGCCTTCGTGGTGTAGTGGTCTGCATGCTCGACGCGTAACCGAGAGGTCCGTGGTTCGATTCCCGGCGAAGGCGTTGCTCATTTTTCATGACTCCTGCTTCAAAATAAACCTAATGTCTCTACAAGTTATATCTCTGTATCCGCAGATTCAGTATTTCAGTAAGATCACGGTGGAGGAAAATGTCCTTCGAAGTTTCAAAATATATGTGAAATGATAAATAGCCTATGGTCAAATATTTAACACACACTCTGGAACAAATTGAGCACTACGCTCAAATAGGCATCACGACTATGTGCACTTCCTCAACGGATATACCTATATGGGAGAAGGGGGACTAAAATACCACCTTCGGAAGCTCATGTACGTTCTGAAGTTATGGTTGCTGCTCAGACTTTCGCTTTTATTAATTAATCATCGCTCCACGGCGGTTATAAAAATGTCAGCAGTGGACTACGGCTATCAGTAGGCAATGCATCCGAATCCTCCTCAGTGAATTAATGCTTATTCTTCCAGATTAAATGTTAGTCCATGAATTTCTGATGAATTAAAGATCAACTAATTCTGCAAAAATGGAAAATTTAATACCCAAGAACATAAAGATATTATTGGCCATTTAACAACTCTTCGTCAAACAGTAGCAGACCAAGAACTTACTCTAAAAAAAACAGGAAGGCCCAATTTCGGAATTGGAGAGCAATCCCAAAATTCCTACGCCGTTAGAATATTTCTCTAAAACGTACTCCAAGAAATCAAATCAAACTAATAATATTGTTACGTGCGTATGGGTTCGTAAGAGAATGAATGCACATGATAGGTTAATAAAATTTATTTAATCCAAGGAAACACATCAAAATGCTGGAATTTTCCACAGAAATTCTCGTACAAGTGTTCACAGAGTACAGTCAGTAGTTACACTTCAGATTACTAAGAATGTTAAACGCAACGCAGTGTAAAGCGCATCTAAAGAGAAAGCTAATTCCGATATCTCAATTCACGCAGAATTAACAACTCTCAACAACAATAACTAAGCAACTGCGAGCAGATGCTCTCTGTTCGACCTTAACTAATTTTCAACCGATCGCCGAGATATTTCTAGTACTTTCTACTTCTCGAAATTACGGAAAAACAATACAAGGGGGGAATTACAGTTACAGCTAACATAGCGGTCAATTACATTTATTCGGTTTCACTGCATATTACGGTGAAACGTGGAACGGACCAAAATGTCGTCCAACAGTCTCCAAATTTGGCATACTTTTGTAGATTTCTCGCCAAATTTGGTGACAAAATAAGTTGTCATCTTATCATCTTACCTTATTTTTTTCTTTGCCCTCTCCGAAATGCTAAGTGTCGAAATACGCTAAACACGTAGAACAACATAAAATCACTGTGAATAGCGTAAGAGACTAATGTGGCACAAACTTGCACACCACGTAATATTTTAGTGAGTAAGTAACTTGTAATGGTTGAAGTTGTTTAATAAATGCGTGTCTCCTGATCGCCTTTTTTCATCTGGATGGCCATTAATCCTTAGGTTGGATTCTTAGGCAACCCAGCCTTAGGTCGGATGTCATCCCGAGGACAAGAAGTAAAGAGAAAAAGTCTAAAGACATAAAAGTGAATCATATTTACTTTACTTTTCTCCCGCCAAACACAGAAAACTTTATCCAACCAACGAATTATTCAGACTACAAAGAAGGATTACCAATTACTTTTTACGCATAGATGTGTGTCAGTGCTCTTGACTTTCAGATACAATTCACATTGAATGACAACATATTTACATTGGCTATTGCTTGAAAAGATGTAAAGAACATTGCATTGCATCGCTGTTGGAGTTAATTACGGCTTATGTTCATGTTTGTAGATGACGAATGGAATGATAAGCATTCTTCTTGGCTTTAAAACGCGTCTGGCGCCCTCTTTTCCGGCATCGTAGATTTAGTAGCATGTTCAGAGAAGGTTAATGTTACTGAACAGGTAGCGTAGGCTGGGATGGCTGTAGACAATTCTCTTCCCGTCACCCTCTATCCAGACGACGACGAAGTAATGGGACATAAAGTAAAAAAAGTAGAAAGATGATTAAGAAAAGAGGGAGGATGAAGATGAAGGCGACACGCAGGATAAAAGAGTTATTCGGAAGGAAGTTGACGACGGACTGCAGACCTTTCAGAAGTTTTGCCATGAAACGTTCATCTACGTCAACACATGGCTTTAGGAAACTTCATCATTTACACATCGAATTTTTCAAACTACGGTGACAGTCTTATAAATAGGCTGGCATTCGAAACATGCCATCCCGCTAAACAATTGTAACTTTCGTGCAGTAATATATATGGTAATTTTAAAATGCGGTTTATCTTATTTTTCTGAAATATAAAATAATACGTGAATGTGTTTTAATGTGTTCAGACGCGAATGCGTTAGTATTCTGTATAATTTTCGATATTATTTATTTAATAGAGGCCAATAGATTAGAAAAATGACCAATAGACTTTGCATGCTGCAATTTCTATACGTAGCACCACAAAACATGCACGAGAACAGGTAAATTCTAGAAATATATATTCATTTATCCGCAAAAATCGCTTATCCGGAAACGGTTAAGGTTTGATGAGGGTTAAGAGGGATTTTACTGTATTCTGAAATATTTGCGCTCGCAGTACTTTCCTTATTATGTCAGTCTTTTTAAATTATCTAAGTTAAGTAGTGTGTCGTCCAAACGGTATAGTGCTTAGGAAAGCTTATTGAAAGGCCTGGATTCGAATCCCGGATAAGGCATGTATATTTGTAAAGGTATAGCGTTCGTGCGGCATTGGGGGGCACTCTAAATGTGGGACGAGCCGAAAATCCGAGAGGTTTCTAGCTCTCTAAAGGGGAAGAAAATTAGTAGGGAAGAAAGGGTAGGGGAAGAAAATTGAGAGACCCCTTTACATCAAACTTGGGAGCGGAACTGTGTGAACTCAAGGCTCTTGCCAACGACAGACGCTATCCTGCACTCCTTGCCACGATGAATTTCGTGAGCGTGTTCTGATGTTACTGTCAGACAAGTGAGATGAGTCTCAACAACAACAACAGCAAATTAAGTAAGAAATTAAAAACACGTTTAATTTGTACGGAACTAACAAGCTTCTAAAGAAGAAAACATGAAAAATCAACTGTGCCCCTCTCCGGGTTTCGAATACGGGTTTTCTAATTAGAGACCTGGATATGCTAACCACTTACACCCCGACAACACGTACTCCTTATATTTTTAGAACTTAAAGGGCGGGTGGAGAGAAAAATGAGCTCAGTCCACCAAACCCAGAAAAGGAAGAATTATCGTCCATCATATTTTTCAGGCGTCACTGCAGAGTTTAGACGTTTTGCAGCAAAAAAATATGAAATAGCAACTTCGTGTTTTCCAAGATTCGAGTCACGTATTTTCCAAACTGCTAACTGGACATGGTAATCACTTACACCACGAAAGCATGCACCCGATAGAGTGATAATTCCTTACAATTTTTGCTTGACCCCAAATTTATCTCCCCCAGATGTCTTCTCAAGAATCTGCCGCAAATGACCGTACTCTTACGAATAATTTTAAAAAAGAGTTTCTAAAAGAGTTTTATTGAAATTCCTATGGAACTTCCTGGTAATCCTATATAAAAATGTTTCTACAGAAAATTCTGCAGAAATTTCCTAAAGCTTTCATAGAACAGAATTCTACAGGAAAGCTGCTTTGCAAAATCAAATAGAAATTTTATAAAACCTTTATGGAATGGCATACTGTAAAAATCTACAAAATTTTCAAATTTTAATCAAAGGCAATTTTTTTCTTTCTGATGTATTATTTGGGACACAGAATAGCAGGAATAAGTATCTTTTGTTTACTACGTGTTGAATAAGTTTTGCTTATTTGCTCCTAGCTTAAAGGTCTTAAACTTCTAAATTCATGTAACATTTTACGCATTTTTTATACTATACTGCTTGTATAATGCAAAGATTAAATTTTGTAAAAGCGTAAAATCAATTTAAATCATAAAATTAGTTAAAAGATTAATTTTATTTTGTTAATTATGATATTTTAATTCTCAAAATGAGTGCTCTTAATTGTTATTTATATGCACAATTGTAAGAGAAATGGCATTATATTTTTAATTAAACTTTACTATTGCTATTAATATATTTATTTTTCTTTAAATATTCATATTCAAATAATATAGTATTTGAAATTAAAACAGCATTGAAAATTTTACTAGGAAACGAACTGCATCTATTCCAAAACATTTATCGGCTCCCTGTCCTTCATGTCATAGATCATTCCAAAACTCAGATTAAAACATTCTGTTTAAAAATGAAGAGTTAATTTTAATCCCAAAAGAAATTTTATTGATTAATTTAATGCTCAAAGACTTAAATTTTCCTATAGTATTTTTTACAAAAAAATTAGAACAAGGAAAATTGCTTAGAGTTTATTTCATTAGTATTATGGCCGAATTTTATAAACTGGATCTGATATTTCAGTAGAGTTTTATTAGTCAGTATTATTAGTTTGTTTACACATTACATAAAATTCTATACAGGGGACAACTCTACAAATATATGGAGTCTCTAATATCTGCGTATATCTGTACTTTGTACATAATTCTATAAAGGCTATAGCTAAAATTTTATTTAATTCTATAGAAGATCTCTCAAATTTTAGATATAGCTTTTAGAAATTATATTAATTTACAGAAAATCGGGCCATGCTTCTAAAGGATTCAATAAAAGTTGAAAATCATAATTTTTAATAAAATATATGATATTTTTTTGTGAGGGCGCTCTTCGATCATTTCTGAACTGGAAAGAAGAACAAGCAATTCCAAATGTCTGTAGTCCGCACAATTGAAATTCACTTGCGAATAACTTAGCAAGGACTAGAGATGTCAAAAACTTTCCGTTTATATTATTTTAAGATGCACTTGTTCTAAAGGCGATAGCAATCTGAAGTTACCAGAAACTGATAAAAGCTTTACGAGTTACAAATACATATCGAATCCTTGCATCATATCCATTTTCATCCATTTCAAATATGAAATTCATCCACTTCAAATGTGCTCGGCTATGATCTGTTAGTTCTTTCCTTGAAATTAACTACTAACGAAGAAGGCAATGCTTAATTCCATAGCTGCTTTAGAGAAGTGACGATCATTACGTAAAGGTTTGTATAATCCTTTCGTTACACTTTCTCATATCATAACCAATTTCTCAGAAAGTGTTGAAGTGTGTCCAGAGATTAAAAGGGAGATCAGCAACTGGAATACATGCTCAAGAACTCGATAATTTGCAGTTTTGTGGCATTATACTCTGCTGCTTCGAAGAAAAGATTAGCGACGCCTGATTTGTCAAGAATGCAGCGTTTACGGTAAGGTCTGCTTAAAGTCGGTAAGTAGAACAATGTGAGATACTTGACCTCAAACTCTTTTGTTGTGTTACAGTTTAGTGCCGTAGCGGGCGAAAAACGGGTAATTTTTAAGCACATTCGGCCAAAAAAATGTGTGACCCTCGCTTCGCCACTTCGCGGATGTCGTGTTTTTGTTTTATCAAACTGTTTTTCCGTTCGCGCTTTTGCAATCAAGCTTGCGAAATACATCTGCTTCTTGTGAACTGAATTCAAATTTTATTCGCATGTAAAAGTAAACTCGGAATTTAAACACGTACTTCGTCGAAAAATGTGTAAAATAAAGAGAGGGAAACTGGGTGAGTCAAATAATAATGAGTTGTTTGCAAACGTCAGAATTTTCTTGTTAATTCCTACTGTAATAATAGTGTTCTTGCTGTAAATGGAATCATCAGTGACCCAAAGCGTGTTTTCACTCTGAATTTGTTTACATTTTCACTTGGAGCAGCTTTTTTGCAGTATGGCAAATTCTTAACAACCAATTTATTCATTAAACTGTTTTTTTGTCTGTTAATACATAAAAGATGACAGGCATATTTAATTGTAGGTGCAGAGTCATAACTCTATTATATGGCGGTTTCATTACTTTCTTTAGCATACCAAAATAGGATTTAGGTCTCATTACTTTCTTTAATATATCAAAAAATTTCAGATTCTCTAAATTTGAACATGTTCACGATCCTTTTTTTCCTAGAAATTTCCTAAAAGTGTAAACATCTTGGGAAAGTTTTAGGACAGAAAAGCGCCTTGAGAAACCTTATAAAGCACGGGTGTTTAAAGTGCGACCCAAAAGTCTTTAGAATTATGAAAGTATTTAAATTTACATATTTTTATTTAAAAAATAAATGTTTGAATTTGATTCATATACAATCGATTCGTTGACATTTATTTTTAAATTAAAATGTTAGATAAAAGCATCTTAGTATGTCATGATCTATTAAAACCCTCCGCGTACGGATCCTACGATTTCCACGGGATGCGAAATCTGTCTCGTAATACAAGGTCGCGTGAAAATAGCGTGCGTAAGCATGGACGAAAGCACTGACGCTTCTGATACTAACTAACTCGCCGTATACCTGCTCCGTCAACTTGATGATACTACAGGGACTGATACACAGCATCAGTCAGCCACCCATGAAGGATGGAAAAACACACCGCCGAGTCCCGGAGTCCCACACCTCCGAAAACCTCAGCCATTTTAACGAACTCAATCTACCCACCGCTAAACCGGCCATCTAAGAGCACCGTCCCAGAGGTCAGAGACCACGGTGGGGTGGGAGATGACAACTTGGAGCGAAGACTGGCCGTTGATTGAGGCTACCTGCCAGCACTACACGGGATGCCCCTCTCCTTAGGCTTTACATGGAATATCAAGGACAGCAGTGACCAGACTCTCAATGGTCCAGTTTGCTATTTGGCTACCAATACCCTGGTGGAGGGGACTAACACCACCCGGCCCATGAAGAGCAAGTATAGACTTACCCCATGGACCATCGGGAACTGCCAAGTTCATAAATTTTATACCCCCGTTGCCGAGACTGCCTAGGTACAGATCCTAGCCAGTAGCCTCGCATAGTACTCTGCGTCCACCCCCGGGGGGCGCTTCTGATACGGGACAACTGGCAAGTTTTGTCAGAGGAATCGATGAACATTATAATATCGCGGAAGAAATGGTTGCTTACCATTTTCGTCCTTGCTGGTGTTCCTCGAAGATAAACCGCTCCGTTAATGGATGCAACCAAGTCTGTAGATTTATTCGATGCATTAAAAATGACCATGAATAGGTTTTCCTTATCTATGAAAAATTTATCAACTATCATAACCGATGCAGTCCCTGCCATGGTTGGTAAAAATGAGGGACTCGTTAAAATGCTTAATAATGAAGCTGTCGCTGCCGGCAATATGATCTTAATGGCATATGACTGTATTGTTGTACATCAGGGCAATTTATGTGGAAATTTTTTAAAAATGGAAAGTGTATTAAGTGTTCTTATAAACATCATTAACTTTTTAAGAGCAAAAGGACTTAATTATAGACAATTTCAAGATTTTCTTATGGTAATGGGCACTGAATTTGCAGATGTTATTTATTATACAGAAGTGAGATGGATCAGAAAAGGGGAAAATGCTCAAAAGATTTTACAATTGAAGAACTGAAATAAAAATACTTATGGAAAAGGAAAATCTGTCACTGAATTTGAAGACTAAGATTGGGTTTTAGATTTAGCTTTTTTAGTAGACTTAACTGAACATTTGAATGATTTAAATTTGAGACTTCAAGGAAAAAATTTTTAATTATATGTTCCAAACAATAACAGCGTTTGAAAGAAAGTTAAAATTTTGGCACAATCAAATAAAAGTAAAAGATTTGACATATTTCTGTCATTTGGATGCACATAAACCTGTGAAATGCACAAAATATGTAAAATATGCTGCATTAATTTCTTATTTAATTGAAGAGTCTGAAAGTAGATTTCAAGATTTTTCAAGAAAAGGAAGAGTATTTCAACATATTTTCTACCCCATTTTCTCTGGAAATAAGTAAATTACCTTCAAATCTTCAAATGGAATGCATTGAACTGCAAACTGACATTCAACTGAAAGAAAAATTTTACTCGAGTTTTATAAAGATTACCTATCTCGCGATAAATATCCTAATTTTCACAACCATGCTTTATTAATGCTTATGCAAAGTATGTTTCACAACCATGCTTATGCAAAGTACAAAAATAGGACAAAGATCGCTTACAAACATCTTGAAAAGGCATTACGAATAGCAACATCATCTACTGAACCCCATATCGATTCGCTTGTTCAACAAAAGTGAATTCATCCATATCATTAATTTGAATTTTTTCCATCTTTATGAAATCCAAACTAAATGAAACGAAACTTTTATAAATTAATAATAAATATGTAGCTGTACATATCTAATTCAAATTAAAAAATTAATAATTAAAAGAAGCTAGTTTATTTTAATAAAACAACATAGAGCTAATTTTTGTTTCAATTTGTTTAAAAAATATTGCACTTGTGTCCCCGCAATTTTTATTTTTGATTGCAATGAGGCCCTTAAGCGGTCATAGTTTAGAAACCCATGTTATAAAATATTTCCTACCTCCTTCCCGCATGCCTTCGTGGTGTAATTGGAAGCATATTCAACGCGTATTCGAAAGGTCCCCGTTATGGTGTTGTGTTATTTTTCACGTTCCCTGCTTCAAATTAACCTAATGAGCCTACAATCTGTCATGCGATATTTACAAAATAGATTGTCAGTCATCATCTGGTAAAGGTCAAGCTGGGTATCTAGTTCTTGCAATATTGCGATATTCACCCTTTTCTGGAATTTAATTAATGCAACTAGAAGCACTCTTGCTGCGCTCATGAAAAAGTGTAAATTATTGCGTTTTGTTGAATGTAGTTATGTTCTGTTTTGTTGATTCGTTTTACCTTTTAGATTTTTTTCTTCGTTTAAAAAGAAACTTTTCTTTAAACAGTTTACTTCAAGAAGCTCAAGACATTAATAGCATAAATGAATCAAAACAATGATGATAAAAATGTGCTTTTACTTCCTTGTATGAAAGTAAGTATTGTAATCGCGAAACATTTCGACTATCAATATTTCAAAAGAAATATCCATTTTAACAGTTTACGAATCCATTTGGAGGATTTTTTTGCGCAACACTTATATGTAGGGGCTGAATAAAAGACCCTTGCTTCCAAAATGGATTGTAAAATGGATTTAAAATGGACTCAAAAGGGATTTCTTCGTGACGTATTTCGTTCTCGCCTAACTAAAAACGATTAACTGCAGAACTTTGAAATGTTAAAATTTTGTATACGGAATTGCTGTAACATCTAGTTGTGCACTCCCCTTTTTCTTTGCAATCGTTATTACCAAAAGTGTACATGTATATGTTTACATATATATTCCGGACTTTCATTTTCGCAATCGCTGGTCGTAGTCAGTTTCAATTACAGAAAAGTTTTGAATGACGAAAGTATTCATGTTTTTGCAATATAAAATTTTAAAAAAATAATTTCCGACAAATAACAAAATCTTACTTTTGATGCGGTCTTCCGATTCCTATACTTATATTCGGGAAAGTTATTTTATACTTGTTATGAAGAAACAAAATTATCAGTTGTTTGCTCCCGTACGACAAAAATTGATCGAGATATTTAACTGCATATTTTTCAGTTTTTGATGTCATTTTCAACTTGCCTTGAAAGATCATTTAATTAGCTAGAATGTCATGAAAGTGTGATAGAATCCTTAGTACCCTAAGGATTCTATCACACTTGCCGATAAAATCGCGCACTCTAGTTGAAGCAACGAGGCGTATGGAATAAATTTTTACTTTCCATTTCGAAAATTGTTCTGG
Organism: Stegodyphus mimosarum; assembly: GCA_000611955.2. Taxonomy (NCBI): domain Eukaryota; kingdom Metazoa; phylum Arthropoda; class Arachnida; order Araneae; family Eresidae; genus Stegodyphus; species Stegodyphus mimosarum. Next base: position 130,161 of record KK120443.1, read on the forward strand.
CAGTTAGTTGCCCTTTACAGAGCACTATCAGAACCGAAGAAGGACAAAGACATCAAGACAAAAGGAAAAACAAAACCCCTGAAGAACTTTATCTGTATCATTCTTTTAAAAAAGTACCTTACAAAATTCTGTTTAAAAAATTTCAATCTTTTAAAGAATCCTCTAGAAGTATGGCTCAATTTTCTATGAATCAGGTCAAAACATTTTTCTATAGAACACTATACAAGTTTAGATATAGCTTCTACGCAGCAATATATAGAGCTTCTATAGAAATATGAGTAAATATTCTATAGAGATTTGTGCAAAAATTCTATACACTCTGGCCAATGAATTAGAAACCTTTGAAATTTTCATTTGAATGCGTCCTAGGTCCTAGGTCACACACACGTACACACGAGCGCACACGCACACACGCACACGCACACGCACGCACACACACACACACACACACAGACTCTGTTTTATTATATGTAGAGATTTATGGAAAGTTAAATGAAATAAATTTAGAATTACAAGGGCAAAGGGGTAACTTGTTTACCATTAGAGGTAAAATAAATGCAGCTTTAAAGAAAAAACTCGAGCTAATAGTCCAAGAACTGGATAATAATATTTTAAGCTTTTTACCACTGTTAGAAAGCTAGAAAGTTTCCTAACCGAAAATAATTTGAAAATAAAAGAAAAATTAGCATCCGACATTAAAAATCATTGTTTTCATTGATAACTAATTCACAGGTGTACGTTCCCGAGGCTTATGAAAACGAAAATTGGATTAGAAATCCCTTTTGTTCAAATGTACCTGAAATTTTATCTCGTGAAGAAAAAGAACAATTGAATAAAATTTCCTGTGATCGAACTCTTAACTGAAGATTTCAAAAATAACATACTTGTGAACTTTGGCTGCACTGGGAAAAAGAATTTAATGGCATTTCGAATAAAGCAATTAAATTTTTATTGCCTTTTTGAACAACCTATTTGTGTGAAAAAGGATTTTCTTCCATGTTATATGTGAAAAATAAACAGAGAAAATTAAAATTAGATTTTAATTTACGATTAAGTGAAATAAAACCAGAGATAAAGAAATTAATCTATCTTAAACAGGCCGAAATTTCACACTAAATTTTAGAATTAAACTATTATAACTAAATTCTGATAATTAAAATGGTAGCCAATTTTAATCTATTACTTTTATGTGTACATATTTAATACAAATAGATAAAAGGTTATGCGGATGGAAATATATATATATTTTTAAATATTTCTATTGAGAAATTGAAAAATAATCATTGTAAAATGTAGTGGTGTTTAAAGTTTGAATTTTTGTTTAGGTGGTACGCCTCAATCAAAAGGTTGAGAACTTCTGCTCTAGACCAAATATTCTGTCACAAGGAGGAAAACATGAGCAGATAAGCTCCTTGTGATAAGTCGATTTTTCCCCCTTTGTTAATCGCTGCGTAATCTACAGGATGTTTATAAAGTCCCGGACTCATTTTGATGTTTAATAACTCATAAAATAATAAAGATAGATTAAAATTAATAACATAAATGGTTAGATAGACTCAAAAAAGTTTCATGACCCTTGTCGATGAACTTCCACCTGTGCCCTCTTCGTCGCACGGAGAATATCAAGTCGATATTCAGTTTCACGCCAGGTACCGGCAAGCATGTCGGCACCCACAGAGGCTATTGCGGTCGTAATTCTGGCTTTTAGATCATCAATGTTCGACACTCTCCTCCTGTAACGTTGTTCTTTACAAACTCCCAAAGGAAAAAGTCCAGCCTCGTTATATCAGGTGATCTGGGTGGTCAAGGAATTGGACCTCCTCGCCCAATCCATCTGCCTGTAAAATGGTCATTCAAAGAACTACGAACGATGAGGTTCGAAGCCAATGAGGTGGTGCACCATCTTGTTGCAAAAAGACATGTGGCTGAAGCTCTTCTAGTTGTGGAAATACGAACTTTTCCAACATGTCTAAGTATACGACTGATGAGACCATCTTTTCTTTAAAAAAGAAAGGCCCAATCACACCACACATTAACCTTTGGGGAATCTCTTTGTGCATCATACATAACATTGCAATAGTTGCCAAAAACAAAAGAGAGAAAAATGTAATTAATAAGCAGACGATATTTAGAAAAGTACAGATATTTAGACTGGAAACTGAAATTATCTGAAATGAACCACACGCGCAGACGATATTTACAAAAGTAAAGATATTCAAACCTGAAAAGGAAAATATATAAGTTATTCCATCAATAAATGCCATAAGTTTGTTTATATCTTCTTTATTTTATGAGTTATTAAACATCAAAATGGGTCCGGGACTTTATAAACACCCTGTATTTACCGTTACTGAAAAGCAGATCTTTAGTTGCTATTAGAGACTTGAGTAATTTGAAATTGTGTGTTATATGCTTTATTTAATTGAATATCTTTTACTGATAGTTTAATTTGTCTGAAATAAAGAAAATTCTTCCTCTAAAATTTATTTTGAGTAATGATATCGTATACATCATTTCCGATATTCTTTCGTAATCGATTATTTTTGAATCGAATAGCCACTGGGGACGAAATAAGGACCCATGACAAGAACACAAAACATAAGAGACGGTGAAGTCATAAAAATGAGATATCATCTGAAACACGAAAATTGAGGTCTTCATCATCTTGCGTGTTTGTTGAGATAATGGTAGTTACCTACAAGGCATAGTTCAAAAGAAAGGGCCAATGGAAAATGAAAGGTCAACGAAACACCTGGTCAGATAAAATATACGCACAGCAGCTGTAATGGATAGCTTGAACAGTTATTTTGTATTTTTACCTATCTGCTCATGTTTTCCTCCTTGTGATAATGGCTGCAAGAATTAATTAACAGTTACATCAGTTATTGAATCGGTCTTTTAAGTTCTTAATATTACAAAAATTCAACATGAATTGCTTCAGCACCTTAGCAAGAATTTCCAAAAATCATAGGAGAAAAAGTTAGAAACAGGTCTCGTGAATTTAAAGAAGGCTGTAAAAATATTCGGGATAAAGATAAAGGTAGAATGTCCTGTGGAACAGGTAGGTAAACGAAAAAATAGGAGTTAATTACCACTTAACGAATATTATTCTTGATAAGAGATTTTTGGAAATTTTCTGAAGTACAGTGTATAGAAATGTCCTTGATGACTTAAGTTACGTTAACTTACGTGCGGAATCAGAACCAAAAGTGTTTCTCAATACGCAATAGATCCAAAGAATGATATGTGCATTTTAAGTTACGACAGGAAAGGATATGAATTTCTCTTTATCGTTTCTGGTGATGAAACACACGCATCATCAAAGCAAAACAATAAGTCATTCCGTGGCTGCATTCAGATTTCCCCAAAAGGCAAAAAAGATCACTGGTATACACTGGTGTGCAAAAATTAAGAACGAAGTCGAAAAATTAGCATATCAGCTGAACGAAGAGGCAGAGCGGACAGAAAGACCAATCAGGAGATTAAGTAAGGTGATGTACGGTAGCACATGCGCAGATATGCAGGTAGACGTAATGTAACGAGATTCTTCTTCCATATGTGCGTCTTTTTAGAGGCGCTATGGGTCCGCAGTTCCTTTTCATGGATGACAATGCACCATGTCATCGAACAGTAGCTGCCGAACAGCTCTTAGAGAGTGAGGATATTGAACGTATGGATTGGCCGGCACGATCTCCGGATCTCAGTTCCATCGAGCATGTATGGGATTTTCTAGGCAGACGCTTGGCAGCTCGTACCTAACCACCAGTAACAATTCCGGAGCTTCGATTGGCGCTGCAAGACGAATGGGCAGCAGTGCCTCAACAACTCATTGACACCCTCATTCTCAGCATGGGCAGACGCTGTGAAACCTGCCTAGCAGTCAGAGGAGATCATATTCCCTATTAAAGACCGGATGTTTCTTGCTGGACACCCATCACTGGGATGTTTCGGCCTTCAGTCGCATTGCGCTCCATGCTACTTTTTCAATAAAGCTTCTTTTTATCCCTCTGATTTCTCTTTTAGTAAGTGTTGCTTACATTACTCATGTCCTTACGTATTGAGGATCTTACGGTATTAAATGTGTTGATTTGGAAAGCTTTTGTACAAAGTTATATTGAAAAAACCGTCTCGTCCTTAATTTTTGCACACCAGTGTATAGTGAGATTTTACTGCCAGGATTAGCAATCCCAGCGGAGTGCAAAGTGAAATGAATTCATAATTAAGGCATATTATTCAAAAGCAGAACTGAGAAAGCTGAACTATTCTGCTTTAACCCAATAATACACAGTCTGCACTGACCAAAAGATTTAACACTTCCCATGGGAAAATTTTCATCATCCCTCCTTACATCTAGTTGACTAGTATTTTGAAAACGTTATGAGTTGGAAACCGCACTGCTGAACTAACCGAATTTCCAGGCAATGGTATAAAAGCACAGGATGAAATTAAATTTGTTAGCCCAAAGGAGCTTTAGCTCAGAAGGGCAATTAATTTAGTTTTCGCATTTTGCATTGGTTCACTCTTAATGTCTGAATCAATTTTCAAATTGTTTCCGCGAAATATTTGAGTTCTGAATTATATTTAAAGAATTCCTGCATTGCTGCAATCTAAAAGCTTTCAGATTATATTTTTTTTAACTTTCAGTTACTTATTTTTTAAACTGAATGTAAATAACTCATATTAAATTTTATATTGAGTTAAATTACTAACGTAATTCTTTTAATTTCAACTAATTTTATCAAAATTATTTTAAAATGTAATTCTCTAAATTTTATAATTATACAGAAAAGAACAAAATTTGCTGAACTATTTTGTAGATTTTTAATATGTTTTTCACTAAGCCGAAATTACATAAAGCTTTTTTCATTAATTAAAAACATTCAATTAATTATTTAATTGGTATAGAAATGGATATAAATTTTTATAAGAGATAGAAAAGAGGAATTAGCAGCCTTCATCTTCCTATTCTATAAACGGTTCTCTTTTTCCATATTGCATATTGCAAAAGAGAGATGAAAGAAAATTGACCAAACTCGCCATCTTAATTGAGTAATTCGCCTAGAAATCTTACGGGTGATAAAAACCTTAAGGTGATAGGAAATGGTATGTGGCTAGAGGCATTGAGAGCACTAGAGAATAGCCTTCACTGTTCTAAAAACGAGATTGATGACTCCATTTCTAGTTCAAACTGAGAAAACAAGTATATCATTATTCAATAAAAATTTCTGTAAGAATGTACTGAAAAAAGATTTAGTTTTATGAAGGAAGAAAATTGTTTCTGAAAGAATAAATCGAAAATTTTAAACGAAGTGTTTCAAGATAAAACGTTTTGTGCGAAACAATTTAAATTATCGAAATAAAGAAATATTTGGGACATTGTGAAATAAATATTCTAAACGGGGAAAATTTTTAAACCGGTTTTATCGTATTAATACACGTTTGCATATGCAAACTAGCTGAAATGTTTATCTTTATTAATAAATTTTATTGGCAAAACTGACTATTAGCTCAGGCAAAGGTTTTATAAATGGCATTTCCTAATTGCAAAGTAGCTGTTTAACGAAATGAAACTGCCATCAACATGATTATAATAATAAAGAAAATACTATAAAATGCTGGGGGCAAATATGTTGAATTAAATCATCGTCTGCAAACTTTCAAAAGTTTCATTATTGCAATGGAAAGATATGAATTAAAACGATGCAGAAATGATATTATTTGCATCTGTAAATCTTGAAAAATACTGTTCGAGGCATGAAAGGATGCTGAAAAGTTTAATTATATTTATTCCATCTTTCAATCCATCCAGTTCTCCGACTGAGTAAAAGATGCGGGTTCCAAAGCACATGCTTCTCGAGTCGCTTCTTTTTAGGACCTTGGGGTTTGTGGCCTCCAAATACAAGGCTACTTTCAGCGTGAACAGAAACATTTGGAACTGACTCACATATCTAACAAGGTTGCCGCTGTCGTGTTGGCATGGAATGTTATTATGCCACCAGCAAGGCTAGAATTTTGAGTGTAGATTTTAAAATTTTCCTCAAAGAACAGGCATTCAGAGAGCAAACAGAAGACAGTATTTTCTGTTGAATGCATTTCTGTAAAATGAAATCGATGTTATGCTGCTTCATTGTTATTAAAAAAAAAGAAAAAAGGAATACGAGAACTAAATCCTCCTGCGATATAAGTCTGCGCGCATTAAAGTGAAAGTAAAATGGAAATAAATTACAACGAAAGTTTTTTTCCGTCATTTAGTTCTTTTCAATACTCGTTATGGATTTCAGTAAACTGTGAAAAATTGTTAATGATGATTTGATATGTTGCTAGACGGTTAATTTCGGAATCGTAAATGTAAAAAACATCCACGTAATATCCGAAATAATCCTAGTATATTGCAAAGAGTTAAAACCGAGAAATACGCAGCTATGTTTAAATATTCGAATCATTGTTTTCGTTTGCAAAGTTGCAAAGTTCAACTTTAGATTTCCTAAAAGAAAATTTCATGCATTTCTAGAACAACTGGCACCATTCTTTCTTTTTCAAGAAGAAAACCTTCTGCGTCACTTTGCTAAAATAGCCTAGCTTGAGTAAGGGAAACGAATGTAAATAAATTTCAAATTAAACATGAATCCTTCTAGTAATATTTTTTACAAAATATTACTAGAATCCTTCTAGTAATAGTTGATAAAAAAATTAATTCAATCAAACACATTTATCACATAAAAAAAAATTCAGTCTCAAATTTTATTGCCCTGCCTTAATGTTTTAAACTGCTTAAAAAGTAAACAATATTCTATGTTTTACAGAACCATCATAATCACTGGACATTTTGATAAACAAGGTTTTTTTTTTTCAAAATTTTGTTAACACCAAACTTCTAGATCTTATACAGGTTACATTACTTCAAAACTCTCCCCAGCATAGACTTCAAGATAAAAATCTTTGGCACTGTTAACGGGACCAGAATCAGAAATGCATATATCTATATATGTACTTATATGTGTATGTGTATACATACACAGAAACGAATTCGAATGCAACTTAAAATTACTAATACGAATTCGAACGTAATTTTAATTTACTGATACGAAAGCAACTTTAATTTACAATTAAAAAACGCGAGTGAGGGGGTTTAAAAATTCCCAAAAAGTGTCAAGTTCGCAAATTTAAATTATACCCACTTTGTCATTTTTAAAATTTCCTTTCAGTGACTTTTCTTTGCATTTAATTCCCTAAATAAAGAACCAAATGCACTTTATATTTCCCAAACAAATGATTATTGTTTTTTAAATTAGTATAGCAAAAGAACTCTAGGCGCTAATAAACATTTAGAAAAAAAAATCGTTCAGACACAGTTAATAAATATAGAACTGGCAAGAACGTAATTTTGGTTTTTTAGTGTGAAATAAAACTCATTCCTTCCTATACAAATAATGAACTTTAATCAAAATTATCTTCCATTTCTTGTGGTGATCTTTTGCCATTTTTCTAGTAACCTCAGGATCCCGCGCTCTTAAAACTTCTTATCTCTATCAGCCCAAAATTCAGTAAGCGCGATTTGAGGTCATCGCTATTACTTCAATTTTTACTTTTTAAGAATATTTGTAAATGATAATTCGATGGTGCAAGGTAGGGTCTATACGGGGGATGGGATGCTACATCGCTTCCCAGCCAAGCTCCAATAATTTCCTACGTATTTCTAAAGACGTGTGAGGTCTTGTATTGTCGTGGTGGGAACACGATTCCTTTGCGATTTGCCAGTTTTGGCCTTTTCTCTTTAATTATTTCCTCCAATGTCATAAGTTGTTAGCAGTAAACATTTGATTGACCGTTAGGTTGCTTGGAGCAGCTCAAAATACACAGCACCTTTGTAATCCCACCAAACTGGGAACATGATCTTTTTCAGATTCACTTTTGCTTTCGATATGGTTTGTGCTGATTTATCATCCTCGGACTGATCTTTTTCGATTCTTGTAACTGTAGACGATCTATTTTTTTATCACCAGTGATAATTCTTTTAAAAAAAGAGTCGATTGTATTACGTTTGAAATGCGAATAGCAAATATTTATCCGTTGTGTTAAGTGACTTTCTTTCAATTTATGCGGAACCTAAATATCGGGCTTCTTAATGAGTCCAAGACATCTTATCCAATTTTCAGTTGTTGTGATTGATACAGTTATCCTTTTTGCTATCTCTCGCACAGCTATATGACGATTCGATTTAATTATCGCTTTAATTTTGTCATCATCGATTTCAGAAGGTCGGTCAGAATGTTAATTATATTCAACTGAAAAACCTCTAGAACGAAATTTCGTAAACCAATTCTGACACATGCGTTCTGCGCTAAGCAATCAGTACCATAAACTTCATATACCTCTTGGTGAACTTCAGCCGCTTTCTTTAATTTATGAAAATAGAAAAGTAAAATAGTATGTCGAAAATATTTATTTTTGCACCCCATGTTAAAATTCACCGTAAACTAAAACAGTTGTAAAGAAAAATGCACGGTGTTTGTTTCTGTAGAAACCTCAAAGTGTCAGCTGCCAAATCTCAAAAGAAAATACATATATATGAGACTGACGGAAGAATAATAAAACACACATAACGTTATCTGATTGTGCAAACCGAAATTATTATTTCTTGCCAACCCAATACTTAATAATGAATGAACCAACAGCAAATTTAATAATGAATGCTGTTTTACCAAAGAAAGAGTTTTAATAATGAAAAGAGCAAATTTTGTTTTATACCTGTTTCAAAACTTATCAAATGTTTTGCCATTATTGAAATGCGAGATTGACTCAGATCAATGAATTCGTTTTAAATATTTTCAGAAATTTTGCATACAAATTAGAATACTTTTTGCTTTTAATTAATTGAAATCTAATAAATAGTTTATGCAGAATAAGCATAAAGTTATATTTTAATTTTATAGAAGTTGATTTTAAGAAAAGTTTTTATTGAAAGTACATGATCGATGTAACTTTGGGTATAAATGGTCGAACATCTTAATATCGAAATTTAAAGTGATAATTAACAGTTGCTTTAAGAACAACCTTTATCGCCAGTAGATTCTGAGTAATTTTATGGTTAAGGAAGTTTAAAATTCAAAGAACTAGCATATATTCTTTTCCTTGTGTTACTCACTGTTTGTTGCACTTCCGGTAGCCACGAAAATGACGCATTTCCGGATCATATGACAACCGTGAAAGAGTGGTACGCATTATTTAAAAAGTTCTTTTCGATAAAGAATATATTCCTGTTAAATTCGCATGTGTTGGAAAAAGAAAAATATTCTATAAAGAGCTGGTAAACAAATTGTTTTTGAAAAGCAACTGAAAAATACGTTTATGCCTGAAATTAAACCGTAATATGAAGTAAAAATAAAATATTATTTTTGTGTAAAATAAAAAATGAACCAAAGCTGCTTTTACAGAGGTTGTTCGCATATTTTCAGACAAGTTTCATTGTAATTACAGCAATATTTTACCTACAATTTTTATATATTAAGTGTTCTACTTAATAAACTTATATTCTTCACTATCTTTATACGTCGTAATTTCAAAGACAATAAAAAACAGCTTTTAAAAGTCTAAGGAGATTTGTAGATTTACGATTGGACAACCCGCTTTTTTAAAGTCCAAAAGCGTAAAAATACATTGGTGATAGATCAGGATAAACGAAATGAATTCTCTTGAGATTTTAATTCTTGATTATAATTCTGCGGCAGAGAAAAACATTTACAACTGTTACTAAACTACTGGCCCAATTCTTTAATTATTATTCTTTATTAGGATAATTAGTGGGGATATGAGAGAAGGGTAGGGTTTTGATACCAGTTTCGTTCCTTTTTGCTTAACAGGAAATTAACAGTAGATTTCGACGTGTTGCTGCTTGCTTTGTCTTGATGCATTCTACTGATTGATCACACTGTGCGTAAATGAAGTATTTCATATTTGAAAATTGGTTATAATATATATTTTTGATAATATGTGGAGTTGATCTTAACATTTTTTCCACTCTCTTTATTTTTAGTTTGCCATTATATGAAAAACCAGCAACCATCGTAAATCCCTCAGAAAAACTTTCTTTGGGTTCATTAAACTATGTTTTAAGATTTATTTCTCCTCTTTGAGGATAATAAATAGATCACTTTTTATCGCAGACATTTAAGTACACCCAAGATTCGTTTATTGTGACAAAAGTTTTTCATTTCTGTCCAGATAAATGTTTCTTATAAGGAATTCTGCAACGCGTTCCGCATCCGGCGATATGTTGTGGAGAAAGACGATGCAAATTACGGTTTCTCTCCTTTTTAAGATTCAAATCAGCATTAATCACTTTGTTTACAGTTGATACTGATCGTTTTAATGATTTTGTGATTGCCCTTTGACTAGGGAAATTTTCTTTTAATATTAAAGATCTTACTTTTGCATTATTCGAAACATTCCGTTTTTTACTTAGATAGGTATTTGGAATAATTTTTCCACTTGAAGCTAAATTTTGACGTCATTTTTCCTTTGTTGTTGACAACATAACCCATCGTAGCTTTAAATATCGAAAACCAACAGCGTTCACGATGTTTCTTAATAAGCAGATACGAATAATTTTTTTCGGAAAAAACACAAACATAGCCTTCCATCCATTGGATCTTTAAAAGCGACATTTTTAATGAAAACGAAACTGTCAAGTAGCAGACGATAACTTATACTTTCAAAAATAAATTGCAATTAAAAAAAAGTATTCCAAGCACATGATTCCTTTCGGCAGGAAAGCAAAATCGTTTAAAAAATGTGAGAACAGCCTCTGTACAAATTACATTAATCATTTTTTTTAAAGAATTGATATATTGATTTAACTTTCATTTACTGCATTGAGCTGTAACTAATAAATATAATAAGAAAATAATTTTTAAATTAAAGGGTGAAATGACTTCGAGTATTCCTAAAATCTGAAAATTAAAACAATGGATTTAGATTAATAATAGATTTCATTAAATGTTCACGTGACTAAATTCTTTCAGGAAATTTATTTCGTTTTGAATTTCTTTGAAATGATATATAACTTAGAAAAAGAAAAAAGCTCCAAATTGAATATAAAACTGTTTCTATTATGTGCTAGCTTATTACTCAAAAAGGTTATAAGTAATTTTAAAATACATTTTGATAGTTTATAAGAAGAACAGGTAAATTATTTGCCAAAATAAGCATAACTCATAACTTGATGACACATCTTTTGAAAATATGTCAAAAGTGTAGAGAAAATTTGAATTATATGATAATGTTTGTCTTGTAAAGGGAATAAACTTTACTTTTGAAAAATAGAATTGGCACTGAAATTGAAGTTAAAAAGGCATTTGCTTTTATATCAATATTATTCTAAAATTATTTAACTAGTTAATTAGTTCTGGAGCACGAAAATGGCATTAATTATACAAACGAGATGAATGCTCTTGAGATTTTAATTCTTGAGTATAATTCTGGAGTAAGGAAAAACATTTTTACAACCGTAACTATTGGCCCAATTCTTTATTTCTCATCTAATCTCCACAAAACAAAACTTAAATGTCTGTTAACTCGAGAAAAATGAAAGATGCTGTTCTTCCAAATGCATGAGAACTTCACGTTCCGTTTGCCGCGCATCCTGGAATAAAGGTCTTCAAATCGAAAAACAAGCACTTCCTTGAAAAATCCTTCCGCGCCCAAAACTTCGTAGGCGAAACCTCACGCTCGTACGTAGCCTTCGGGACCCCGAGCCCTTGATCGAAGAACTCAAGGCCAACACCACAGTCACTCACCTGCAAAAAAGCAGCAACGACGAAGTCGTCGTCCATAAAAACGCCGTACTTACCAGGAAGAGAGGATTGTTTTCGATGCTTTCTCAAGAACAGGGTCTAGGCCATGAGAGAGAAGTTCAGAAAACCAGACATATATGCATTCTTGAGGCTGGATTCTTTTTAAATCGTCTAAGTATCCGGATGATTGCAGCTGAAAGAATACGCGAAGAAGCTGTTTTATGAGAATTTTTTCTCTATTTCGACAATTTTATTCCTACCTCTGATTGCCCTGTAAAGTTTTATTCATTCTTTTTTTTTGTCAAATTTTCATTTCTTTTCTTTTTCCTGTTCTGCCATTTATATATGCAAATAACTAATGCTGCAGTTTTAAACATTTTTCATTTACAGTTGAAGTAACAACAGAAGTCAGAATCTTCGATTTAAAGTTTATTATGTAATCATGGAAACTCGCTTTTAATGCAATGTCATCTGACGTCAGCCTGCATTCAGTAGTTAAGGCGATTAATTAAGTTAAAGGCTCTTCCCTCCCCGGACACTTGCTCAGAAACATTTGTCGATTTTCACAGTTGCCAAATCCATTGATCATTAAGACATCTCATTCCCGAGAATTGTTGCCCGGGTGGCATCACAGGAAGTAGATCGATATTGCACCCACGCGAAGTGAGGAGACTTACCTAAACAGCAAAGTCTTATGCTGTCGAATCCACACCCTCAGTTTCGGGTTAGCAATCAACCATTGCTAATTATTACACCATCCATAGCGGCTGTTGAACGTTAGTAATTTGGCCAAAAAGAAACACTAGTAATTTCATCCTACGAAGAGTCACCAGCGGCCGAGTGGAAAGATCCTTGAATACTGGTAGTTTGTCTTGGATTCAAATCCCTGCGAACAGACTGGCTGCGTGGGAAATTTAACATTTTTTCTATGTGTAATATGAATTCGAGAAAACTCCCTTAAAAAGCTTCTTCACGAAGGCATCCCTTCTATTCGATAACTTTTATGTACTTTTCCATAATCCAAGTAATCTAATTCCTATGAACATGGTGGTTGCAAAATGTTTTCGGGGTTTTTCATATCAGTGAATAAAAACCAGATTCTCTCAGAAGTCCTCCCCGAATGTATCCCTCCTAAAGTATATAACTCGCGTGTGCTTTTCCATGCTCATTAACTAGCTAATCAGCCTAAGCTCGTATCCCGTAATGCAGACAGAATTTAATGTCCAAAATTAAAATATGTGAACTAGTAACGGAATAAAAACGGACCAGTAACGGAATATCTAAACCGAGAGATTATTGCTTTTGTCTGGTTTTAATTGCTCAAGAATTTAGCTGAAAGCATTCATTGATGGTTGCAAGAAGGTTACTTTGACTTGGACTTTTACTTAAGGCAAATGGGTGATATTCGTGTTAAACGTGGAGCAAACCACGGAGGTACCACACCCAGCTCCTTTTCCAAGATGTTATAGCTGTAATGATTTTTCGTAGTTTTCTCTCCGCGTATAACATAAATACGGGCCAATTTACCTTAAAATGTCCGCCTCGGAGAAGTCGCTTCCTCCAGGCATATAGCCGTACTATTCTTTGTCATAATTATGCAATTAAATCTAAATAAAATATAAAGCAGTTTCAGCAGAAGAGGGCAAGTTGTTGGCTTAAAGAATGAATAAAATAAAATTAAAAAGTATTAAACAATCTTAAAAAAATGTATAAAATGTGTAAGGTTTTAGTTAAACTAACAAAGTTTTATTTTAATTTAAATCTTTCTATCTCTTCTGTTTCAACTTCCCGTCAGAAGAAGCGCGCGTTTTCAGCTTACGCTAATTTGAAGTACAGCCAAGTACTATTTAAACCAGAGGTAGAAACCTCTCAGTGTGTGAGAGCTTTCAGTCTCAGATCACGGTCATTCTGTTCGACGTTCGCCTGACCAGCTAGCAGCTAAAATTATAAGCCATAGTGCTTACTACGTGATTGCATATTGAAATAAATTGAAGTGCGCTAGTATTAGTACTTCTTGCTACGCACCAGTTAGTTAGAGGCCAATTCCGCGATTTAGCTCTGTGAGCAAGGATTTAATGAAATTTATATTTAGGTTTAGTATAAATATTATTTGATTGTTAAGTTAGGCCCAAGTGTGGTCTTTGACTTTCTGTATCCCTCCCGAGTTGGGAAGTGTGTAAATAATAGTGATTTAATAAAAGAGGATTTTAAATCCCTTTCAAGTGCAGTTATTCTCCAGCACAGTATCTACATCAGAACAAAGCTCATTTTCAGCTCCCTGTTCCAGAGCAGGACTTTAGTAAGTTACTTCACAATGACTGAGTGTTCTGTGCATATGCAAAACATATGCACAGAACACTCAGTCCTGACAAATGAACAAAAATAAGTTTAAAATTTTCAATTTTTGAAGTTATTTGTACTTTGGTATCACAGCACATATTTTCAGTATGTTTTGACAGACTCATTTTTGTTCTTCATCATTTTGGCAGCTCTCATCGCGCTCTTTGTTGCAGAAATGATAATCATTTAAAAAAAATAGATAAACGATTCTTTTTTTGGTGCCAAGATCGGCACCAGAAAGGCACAGTTTCAAGATGGTCGCTACACAGAATCAAAAATAAGAACAAATTCGGCGTCCATGTACACATCGATCTATTTTCAATTAAAAAAATCAGAGAATTGCACAAACTAGGCATTGCGCACTGCCTTGACTTTGTCCATGTACACATCGATCTATTTTCACTTAAAAATATCAGGAGAATGATGACGTCATATAAAGTTAAAACAAAGTTACTCATCGCCCAAACTGAGCAAAACCAATCGAAGGTAAATCCCATTCTACATTTCAGGCTCGACCTCGTTTACTATAGATAATTTTGTATAAATGTCAAATAAAACATTAATGGTCGATTTCCTATTAAAATATATTTCAAAGCACTTATATTCTATGTAAGGGAAGGGTTTTCTTGTATCAGGCATTTTCTTTTGCAAAACATTATTCTTTCACGAGAATCAGAGAATGCAGAGAGCGCCATCTACAGAATTTTAAAACAATGGAAAGAACAACAGACGGCAACTGTGAAAAATACTGTCAGGAAGAACAAAATTTGGCTATAATAGTATTAAAAGGAAGGAAAGGTAATCAAAACCTTCTCATAATTTCGTTTCTTTCTTCCTATCATAATAAATTTATTATTAATTAATAATAAAGAAAAGCGAATTTTATTTTAAAGTTGTGCTAATTAAATTTCTAGAAAATTACTTGATCTGTTACTTATTAAAAATTGAAAGGAGGTGGAAAAGGTTATAGGATTTTCGGCCGTCGCCGTTTTGCCGTCCCTATTTCGCCGTCGCCCTTTCGCTGACGGGACAATCCGTAGGCAGCTGATTCGCTGCGGGCCATTTCGCCTTCAAGTAGAAAAAAAAAAAGAAAATCTGAAAGGTTTCAGATTTTAATTACGTCCAAAGGGGCGTTTATTTAACATTTTGTGTGTCACCTTTATTTATTAAATACCATGTTCTTCGCACTTAAACCATAAAATTCAGTTCAACAGCAATATCGCAAAATAATTTTAAATTGTGCATATCTTAAGAAATTTCGGTACACGCTCTCACGCGCCGGAGATAAAAATGTTTTTCTGTACAACGTTGGTATTGCTGGCTTTGAAATCTTTGAGTTTGTTAATGAAAAATTCGTTAAAGTTTTAGAGAATATTGTTACGAATTTCACATTTATTTGGCTATTTATTTAGAATTATAATTAAAATTCCTTTTTATTTTCCCGTGCAACGCGGACGATTTTTGAAGAGAAAGCTACGTCAAAAAATAAAATAAAGTAAGCAGTAAATTGAAAAGTGAAAGGACACAAAATGCCAAAACGAAAGTAATAGTCCTTCGGGATTCAAATCCCTTTGGACTAATAAAACACATAATAAAGGTTGCTTATAGTATATATAATTACTTGTCTACAATAATCTACAATATGGATATAAAGGAATTTATACATGGTTAGAAAATTATGTCAAATCAAACAGAAGAAAATTATCCCGTTTCATAATTATGGGGTAAATCTCTGATACATTCTGTTGCAGTGTCGTTTCTAAAATTATGCAGATACAGTGTTTATACGATTCTTGCAAACTTTTCGAAGTTTTTAATCAGGGAATCTTCCAAGCATGCAAGAAATTCACATTTTTCTGAAAGAACTGCACTTAAACCATAAAATTCAGTTCAACAGTAATATCGCAAAATAATTTTAAATTCAGCATATCTTTAGAAATTTCGGTACACAAATGGAATTATTCTGGAATCTGGTTAGCATATTGTTCTTTTAAAATGAATAAATATACAAACAGATATGTTAATAAGTTAATGTTTAGGTCATATTTGTATAAAATTGCGTACGAAAGCATTATATATATTATTCAAAAAGTTTTAATACGAAGAATTTGCTAAAATGTAAATATTAATAAACCAGCTAGTTCTTTAAACGGCAGACATTTAAAAAGATGCTTTATCACAACTCCGGATTTGGAGCAAATGTTTGCGTTCGAATTATTTTAAAATGCTTCCAAAAATATAGTTCTAATGTAAAATCAAAAATAAAATTAATTTTTTAAATTATATAAAGGCAATATCCTTTAAATACTATTTTAAAAATGGTCGATTTAATTTGAAATCTCAAAATAATTTCCTTTTTTTTAAGAATGTTGCACTTTATTATGTTTAATTTTAATATTATGCTTCATTTCCTTATTATACATTATTTTTATTTATATTAGATTTCATCTTAAGTTATTGATTTGAATTGAATTAAATACCTCATATAATGAATGAATTTATTATTTTATTTTTTAAAAATAATTCTGCATAATGTGTTTAATTATAAAAGGCTTTTTTCTGTTATAATTTAATACAACCAGAGATATATTTTTGATAAACAAAATTGATAAGCATGAAAATAAAAATATGTCTTGAAAGCCAATTGTTCCGACGGGGAACTGGTCCAAGGCGAAATGATAATGACGGCGAAGCCGCGATTGTGGTAGTCCCATTGCCGTGAAAAACAGAAAGTGGAACAATTTCTGGATCTATGAAAACTAGATTAAAATGCTTATTGATACCATAGGTCTTTTTTTGTGTGTGCAATGTCGTGATATTTAGACACATTTGCTCTGGTCAGTTTGGTGGTTAGTAGTACTAGCTGTAATCTTTGAGCAACTGAACCTGAAGTCAGTTCACTAAACTCGGGTTCGAATCTCGGAAAAGACATGGACTCATGTGATATGTCTTTTCTGCATGAAGATACTTAAAACGCCTTCGAATCTAAACGCCTATCGAACAGTTAGTGGGGAAGTATATGGGTGGAGGACCTTCAGATCCGTAACTTAGGGCGCTCGCAATCAAAAATGAGACCAAAATGGACACTCTGTCCCAAAAAAAAATATATGCACCCAGAAGGAAACGAACTACTACCACGGATCTTAGTGTAGTGTATAAGGATATAAACAAATGATTAATAATTCGGAACAAAAGATCGTTTTATTACGGGCATGAAAAATGTTACAAATCAGTAAGTAGTATAGTGATCTCTGACAGCTATACAAGCCAAAACATGACATGACATCGAATCAGAGTAGGTTACCCATGCCTCCTGCGGAAGATCATGCCATATTCTTTGCAACTGGGCAGTTAATTTAGCAATATTCCGGGACGGCAGCAGTTGCCTTCCAAGCACTTCCCAAACGTGCTGTATCGGCGAGAGATCTGGTGACTTGGCAGGCCACAGGAGTACTTCATACCCTTGAAGACATTATTGGGAAAATCGCGCAGTATATGGATGACCGTTTCTTGCTGATAAATGGCACTTGAGTGACTTGATAGCATAGGCAGTAAAACCGGCGTTGAAATGTCGTCCACGTAAAAGCGAGCAGTCATAGTGCATTGAAGCACGACTAGAGGTGATCGTGTGCCCCACGGATCCATGGTGTGTTACAACAAATCGCTCCCCTCAGGGTCACACCTTGTGTAATCGCCGTATGCCACTCGACAGAAAGTGCCGGATGGGACCGCTGGCTTGGCCGCCTCCACATGTGTGTGCGTTAGCGCCCACATATGGGCCCATTTGTGTTCCTGAGACACTTTGACCCTCCGCGGTGGTAGACTCTTTCTTTCACGATCCATTGTCGCCAACACAGAACAACTACCATATCGCTCCGACAGAGATAGCGGCTGATACAAAGAATATGTATGTAAGGCCTGTTCAACCAACCCGCTTCTCTGAAGCTTGCTGTACGCCCCTTCTCGAAGTCCGACAACCGTTCGTACTGCCGCCGGTTATGTCTCAGAGGCATCTTTAGTCACGGTATTGTCCATCCAAGTCGTCAGATTCGTATGAATAGCCCTACGGCATGAGCAATGATGCTGTTAATATCTCCCAGCTGGGCGTCTCATATGCGCATAGCGCTTTTACCCTTTCTCGTTGAAGTCGAAATTTAAATCATTTGCATATCTTCTACTAAAAAAAAATTCGTGAATGTGGCTTGATTTCTTCAGAGCGCATATATTTTTGACAGAGTGTATTTCGATACCCAAAGCCTTTGTCAGTGACACGTGTTGCCCTTTCTGTCCTTTCTGTTCCAGATCTGGATTATGCTCAGATTAGGAGGATTAGTAATAGCGATGTAATAACAACAATAACATGCTCTGGAATAATAAACACAATTTATTTCATAATAATAAAAACATACATTAAGCTGTCTTTATGACCAGTGCTGCAGTAACATCAACATTAAATGTAAAATTTACAGACATAGGAAGTTTACAGCTCCATTCTAAAGAAACTTTTTAGCAAATATTTATGTCCTTAAATCCTAGGGCTTAAAATATAATGGAAAATAATGAGAAATATTTGCGCGTTCAAGGAAACGTACTCAATTTTCTGTAGAATTCTTGAGATTTTTAGCAAAGTTATGAAGCCAGATCCAAAGAGCAACCACATAGAGCTCTAAAGGTATATAAAGGCTTATAATTCTATATCATTCTCTGATATAAACCTATAAGCAATCACACTTTCATATTATTCATCTCCATATATCGAAAGTTTCGTAAATTTGCTAATTTGAACCGGTTTGTGAAGCTAGGAGGCAATCAGGAATATTCTAAGCCTGAACTAAATTTTCACTAAAAACCGCTGATTAGTATATTGCAAAACAATGTCATTTCAATGGAAAAGAGCTTTCTGTCCTTCTTTCTTGCGAACAAATCTTGCCAATTCGGGATTCATATTTATGTCAGCTTAGTATATGCATTTATCAACAAATGCTCATACCATATATCAAAATAGGCTTAATTTTTTACAAAACCATACACGAGTCTTTCCCGAGAGGTTTAAGTCAGGTTCGTCAGATAAAATTTCGAAACATTTGTGGTTAAACCACAAAATATCTATGAGTGGTTTTATATAATCTTCTGATGTGCTTCTGCATTTCCCGTCAACATGTATGTAACTTGTATAGCTATGATAACAACAACGAAATAGCAAGTTGTAATCCTTACTTATGAAAATTTTGCGAGTTATTCAGCTTGAAATTCATTTTTCTGTATGAATTATGTAGAAAGAACGTAATCGTTCCAGTCCAGTAGCTTTCAGAATATTTCTTCTAATTTATGCCATAAATGTTCCAAGCAGATTGCGTCATGAAAACAGTATCTGCTCTAAATTAGTCGCAAGTTAATATGCTTAACAGATAGTACTCTTAATAACTCCGCTATTACAGCAATTGATTCCACTATCATAATCTAAAGGATTAAGTTCAGCGGAATAATTTTTCTCTTTTTAAGTTGCAACAGATTCTCAAGTCAATGAAACGGTTTAACAAGTATTGTGTCTTCCAGTTGCATTCTGCTAAGTACAGCACACTGATTGGCTGGAATTAAATCATGGATATATAGTATATCCTGGATGTTTGCGAGTGCCCCCAAATTCTTTATAATGTTCTCAATGAATACTTACTGGACTAACTCTCGATCGAGAGAGACCAATGCGCAGTACTAAGCTGTGACTGTGAAGGATCCTCAATGGCTCCACTTCTTGCGTGTATGGAGGAAAAGCAGGATTACAAGGAATGATAGGATCATTTGAAGACCTTAAAAACACTTGGGGCTATAAGATTGTTACCTAGAGCACACATGTTAATTTAGCCTTGACGAGAGGTTCTGAAATTCGCACATCGGGATAGTCTGAAGTCGATGGCATAGCATACTTTCATGGAATTCACATGAGAGCTTAGTGGTCACAAGTAACACGAGCCAAATTTGCTGATAGGCAACTATTTTTTTTTTAAGTCACAGAAACTGGTATAAAGATTTTGTTTAAATATTCTTGCTGTTCAACGTTATGCCACCCTGATATGAGAACAGACCAATCGCAATAAAGCGAGCATGAACTGATATTCAGTCGAAGATTTCGCTGAGTCAGCCGCATATTCAAGTGTGCGCAATTTTACCTCCTCGGCTAGATCTTAAACCCTATTCCATAAGTAGGAACATACTGACTTATTGGTCTAGAACTATGGCAATAATGATATCGAGTGAATGCTACTTCAAAGGCCTAAAAGCCGAGTTAATTGTTTTTATAAAAAAAATGTAAATAATTATAGACACTCAAATGTTGGGTTGTCATCCAGAGCCTTGTGAGTTTAGTTTGTTATTAGGCATATCTCATGTGTTGTTTAATTTGAATTTAGATGATATGTTGTTGAAAATTCCAACACTTTTGTGACTAATTACCCACTGTAACCATGGGCACCATCAAAAACGTAATCCCAGCTTCCTTTTACATAGATATTTCCGTTTCAAATTGTCTTCTTAATCTAATGTTTCGAAAGAAAGCTATGGGGCGTGAGAAGGCCATTTTAAATCATTTTAATGAAAATGATTTTAACAGCATTATATATTTTGCAAATATTGATTTCCTTCCACGCTACGTTAAATAATTGGATTGCCAAATTTCACGCCTTTTAACTTAATTTCGAAACGTTAAGGGAATGAAGTTTTATTATCATAAATGATAATAACTGGCAATAATTGTAATGAAAGAAAATAAACTAAGATTAGAACAATTATTTATCTTACAAATATCAAGGGCAGCTTACGTATTGTGATTGCAACAATGCGCTTGCTAGTGGGATGCAATATCAAAAACACAATCATTCTAACAATAAGTTTTTTTCTAAAAAAGGGTGCAGAAAAGAAAATAATAATAATAATAAATCTGAAAAATTTCAGATTTTAAATTACGTCCATAGGGGCGTTTTTTAACGTTTTGTGCGTTACCTTTATTTATTAAATATCATGTTCTTCGCACTTAAACCATAAAATTCAGTTCAACAGCAATATCGCAAAATAATTTTTAAATGAGTATATGTTTAGAATTTCTAATACACAGTTCCGCGCACTTTAGACAAAAAGTTTTTTTTTCTCCCGTGGAGTGTTGCTATTTTTCGCTTTTAAATTGTTTGACTTTGTTCATCAAAAATTCGTTAAAGTTTTACAAAATATGAAGTAGATAATAAAACAAATTCGAAATTCGAGCTTCCAGATGCGCATATTCGGGTGGAAACGTACGTTATTCAAAATTGGATGGCTCTAGGTACCGTTGTTTTATCACATTTGGTGAACTATGCATACATTTATGCAGATTCTTCATTGTTTAATTTCCTTAAATATAATACAGGGCTGCAATATTTTGTGGCAAAAGTTTGAAAAGTGATTCAGACTTAAATGTTTCCAAAGCAAAATCGCAAAACGAAAACAATAGTTCTTCAGGGATAAAGCCCCTTTGGGCTAAGAAGATTTTGCGAATTTCATGCGTCGGTATTCAAATTGCTGCGAGAACTTACGAAATAAAATTTGAATAAAATTCATACTTCAGTCGTGTGTTACAGGAAAAAATTATATAAGGTATAAGCAATGAGTCTTGCGAATACATATTATTGACTCTTCTGGTGATATAAACGTAAAAAATTTAATTACTTTCGTAATTTTTATTTGCAGACAATTGGTGCTTATATATGTAAAATTACCAATAATAATATTGGTAATTTTTATTTTTGGAAAGTCGGACAGTCTACTTGTTAACAGCTACTTTGCAAAAGACAAAAATGCGCATTTCATTTGAAAACCAGCCTGCTCTAGAAAAATTTTTATAGAGGCTGATAGAGTTCTATAGAAATTTCTATGGAACTTACAAGTAATCGTTTATAGGCGTGCTGTTTTATAAAGTTCTAGGAAAATTTTATACACATTCACACAAATTTTATACACATACAAATTTACACACATTCATAGGACAGAATTTTATAGAAAGGCTGCTTTGCAAAATCATGCAAAAATTTTATAAATATTTTATAGAACTGGATTTTGTGAAAGTCTGCAGAGTTTTTAAACTGTAATCGAAGCAAATTATCAGTTTCTGATGTTACAGAAGAACAAATAAAAAGTGTTTATTTGTAAGTACGGAATCATTTCTGAACGGAAGTTTTTCCCTTTTTATCTCCAACACAAAGTTATTTTTTGTTTTGTTTTCATTTTGTGAAATTTTGATGCGCAGTATTGGTCATATAACGCAAAAAATAAATTTTGTAGAAGCGTAAAATTAATTTAAGATTAAATTTATGCCGTTAATTATAAAATTCTTATTCCTGACATTAATGTTTTTAATTATTATGCATGCACCTCTGATAAGCGAAATGGTGTCTTAATTTTAATTAAACTTAACTATCCTTCAAAATGTATTTATTCTTATATCAAAACGATCCTGAAAGTTTTTACTAGATTAAAAATCATATCTATTCCGAAACTTTTTACTCCCGCCCTTTCTCCGTCATGGATAGATTAAAAATTTTAAAAAGTTTAAATCTTCTATTCAAAAGTGAGGATTTAATTAATTCTAATCCCCAGAGAAACTTTTGCTCATTCTATAATGCTTTTAAATATTCAAAAGCTTTTATATAATCCTTTATAACAAATTTCAGCAATGAAACTTGTCTAGAATTCTTCAGAATTATAGCCTAGTTTCCTATAAATTAGATCTGATATTTTCAGTAAAATTCTATTAGTTGACTTTATACATCTAACATAAGATTCTGTAACATAGATTTGAAGAAGATACAAATATTTAAATAATCTCAGCATAAATCTCTACAGAATATGTACACATATTTCTATAGAATTTCTGTGCATGATTCTAGCTAACAGTTTAGAAACTACATCTAGAATTTTATAGAATTTTTATCGAAGATATCTGATCTAGCTAATAGAAATTTGGGTCATAATTCTAAAGGATTCTAGAGAAGTTTAAAACCGGATATTTTACAGAATTCCAAAAGATATTTTCCTCAAAATTTAGTTGTTCGGAACAGTATTTTTATTGTGAGATCTAGTACTTCTTCCTTTCGAGTAATAGCAATCAAGTTAGACATGTGAATTCATACTTTAATATGAGTACAGAAGATAGTACTTAATAAACAAATCTTTATCTATATCACAAAAGTCTTAAGGCACACTTTCTCTTCTTAAGATTTGCTCTACTAGAAATATAAAATCTGAATTTAGATTATTAATTTAGATTGCATATCGTTTTCATCGTCTAATTTCATGCTAGGAAATAAAATGAATGCAAGAACTAACTATTTTATGAAATTTTAAATTGTTAGAAATTATGTCGACTAAAAAGATGAATCTAGCTAAGGACGTTCAGTTTTCAGATATAGAATATGTAAATCTCGAGGCGAAAGAGCAAGCTATTTTGAAATGACAGTCATGATTACAGAGGCGGTTCGCACAATTTTAGACGATTTTGGTAAGCGGTAATAAACAATCGTTTGCTGCAAAAGAAGTAATTGCAATTGTACTGTTTTTAAGGTTACGTGGCCAGAGCGGACGTGGTCAGAGTGGACACGTGAGGGGAGCTGGGTGGGCAGAACGGACATTCTTGCACCTGTTGTGTTATTTCCCTAATCAGTCAAATGTGATCTATTGTGTAGTTTCGAGCTTTGCACCTGCTGTAGAGATAAGCCGATACTTTTGAGAGAGAAGGCCTTTCTCATTTTCTCAGTAGATGTTCGATCCTGAAGTGTGTATGTCGTTTTATATCGTCGAAAAAATCTGTGATGGAACCCATAGCCATTTCAACAAAATTATTCTCTACAAAAAAAGGAAAAGAATGTTTAGTTGTAGATGATTACCCACACCGTTTACATCGAAAAAATAAATTAGGAATGAGTTGGGTATGTGTAAAAGAAAATACACATCATTGTAAAGGAAATGTGAAGCCAAATTTTCAGTACGAAGTACTAAAGAAAACTGAACATTCCTGCCCGCCCAACGTTGCTGAGATCAAAGTTAAAAGGAAGTTAGAGACTTGCAGAAAAAGAGTCCGAGAAGAAACATCAGTTCCCGTTCCCCAGATATTTCAAGAAGAACTTTCAGAATTATATCAGAAAGGTTATGATTTCGTTTATGAAATACCGACATACTCCAATGCCGAAACTGCTTTATGTAAGGAGAGGAGAAAGGCTTTGGGAGCTACTCAAAATCCCCAAAATGCCAATGACATTCAGTTTGCAAACGATACACTTTTGCTTTCTAATGGAGAAAACTTTCTTCGCTTAGACTTTCAAAATGACCAAGGTAACAGGATTTTAGTATTTGGAGGAGAAGAATCTCTGTACCTTTTGGAAAATGGAAAGACTTTTTTCTTAGATGGAACATTTAAAAGTTGTCCGAAACAATTTGCTCAAATATATACAATACACGTCGATTTAAGGAGTACAGCAACTGAAACCAACGTTTACCCAGCGCTTTTTGCATTTCTGCCTGATAAGAGACAAGCAACTTACAATGCAATGCTTCGGGAAGTGAAACATTGGTGCCCTAAGTGGAAGCCGGACATTATAAAATTGGATTTTGAAGCCGCAGCCATCAATAGTTGTATGTTAGAATTTCCCAGTTCGACTATTTCCGGTTGTAACTTTCATTTTAATCAATGTTTGTGGCGTAAGATACAAGAAGTGGGTCTAGTAAAGGAATATAAAGAGAACGAAGATATAAGAAATGTTTGTAGAATGATTTCTGCATTAGCTTACTTGCCAATGGAACACATAGATGATGCTTGGAACATTGTATGGGAAAAAGCTTTTAGCATTGACAAACTTACCACATTCATTGATTATTTTGTCGAGCAGTGGATGGACAACCCAAATATGCCCATTTAAGTATGGAACGTATATGGACAGCGTCATAGGACAAATAATTCTGTTGAAGGGTGGAATTCCAAATTAAATGCAATCGCTCTCAGAAACCAGCCTAATGTCCACTTATTAGTCAGAATACTAAAAGAAGAAACACAAAAAGTGTCTTTTAATTTGAAATCCAGAGAATTAGGCGACCCTGGAATAAAAAGGAAAAAAGCATACGTAAAATTGGATGAAAGAATTGAAAACATCCTTAAGGAATTCGAAACATCAAACAATTTAGAAAAATGTCTGAAATCTTT
>KK120444.1:0-36573 GCA_000611955.2 Stegodyphus mimosarum
AATTACGAGATATTTATTTATTAAGCATTAAATGCACGCGCTGTTTTATTTTTATTGTTATTTATTTATTTTTTTTACGTAGCTTTCTCTTGAAAAATCGTCTGCGTTGCTAAGGCCACATGAAGCAAATCTAATTACAATTCTAAATAAATAGCCAAATAAATGTGAAATTCGTAACAATATTCATATTTTTTTTGTAAACGACATCATACAAGATCATAAAATCATACACAGTGCGAGAGCAAATCAGCAAAATTAAATAAATAAATAAATATCAGAATTTTTTTATTTTGGTTAATTATTTTTTTAAACATTATATTTATTTAATAATTTAATCATCATAGTTTACTATATATTTGTACCACTCTAACAAGTTGAGGCACACTTTATTAGCATATGCTCATAACTCTAAGAGATGTATTCAAGGAAATATAAATTAATCTTATTGTTTTCTTTATTTGCGAACTGAAAGAAAAAAATTGCGATCGAAAACAGTAAAACTGCAACCTTTTACATTCATCGATGCCCAAGATGCCCTTTCCCCGTCTCGACAAATTCCTCAAAGAAACCCAGATGGGGAATGGTGACAGACGGCGTCTACTGATAAGGATAGCGTCACTACAGTTTACAGGAAAAACAAGCATATGATTTAAAGCAATTTCTAACTATTATTTGATGTCAGAGGCTTATAAACATAATAAATAAAGTAAATTTAAAGACACTTCAGTGATACATATTTGATTTAGTTTAGAAAAAAGAAGGCTACTTATCTGAAAGTTCCTGTTTTTCTTCAGATTGCAGAAGAATGAACAACGAGGAAGATGGGACCTTTCTTTGCACAGAAAAAACTGTCACATTTTAGGGCGAGACACTTCGGAGAAAATTTAAAAAAACGTTTTTTTTTAACTAATTAAGGCTTTTTTCCGGAAAAAACACATAGAAATTTCTCAGCTGACCAAGCTGCTGTCTCCATCGTTCGTCATCCTTGGAGAGGGGAAGGGGATCCAAAGTATAAGGTTGCACTTTTACTGTTTTCGATCGCATTTTTTTTTCAGTTTGCAAATGAAGGAGACAATAAGATTAATCTATATTTCTTTGAATACATTTCTTAGAATTATGAGCATATGCTAATAAAGCGTGCCTCAATTTGTTAAAGTCGTACAAATGTAATAAATTATGATGGTTAACTTAATAACTTGTATATATTATTGTGTATTAACTTGTATATATTATTACTACACTGTATTTATATTATTGTTGTGTCATAATTATATTATTGACTAGCTGACCTGTGCGATTGATATAAATAATGTGTAATCATAATGATTTAAATTAGTTATGCAAGGTTAAAAAAATATGTAATAATTAAATGTCATATATTTGTAAAATCATTCTATGTAACACATTTGTTGAACATAAGCAGTTAATCAGTTTTATGTCAGTAGTTTGTGTTATGAATTAGTGATTAGAAAATTTGACTGTTATTTATTGCTTTAAAAGAAATTTGGATTTTCTTTGAATGCCAGCGTTCCCATTAACACACATTATTTTTAAATAATTAAATTAAAAATATGAAATAGAACTCAGACAATACATTCTACAAATTAAATCATTTTTAATTAAGTAATAAAAACATTTCAAATAAATATAATTTGTAGCAAATGATTGGTATCTACATTTTGGACAAAACCAATATTTGAATGGTGGATAAATTACAATATTTTGACAAATCTAGTTATACCAATTAACTGCGTCAAATTGCTGGCGCTAAGTGGTACGTTAGGAATTCTTATTTACATGATGAGTTAGGGGTCGAGCTAGGGACCCACTATTATAAATTTGCCAAAAAATTTCATCAGAGACAAAGTGCTATCTCCAACCCGGCAATTAAAAGTGCCGATTATGACTTTAATGATCTTAAAATCATGTATCGTCCGCTTGCTATTCTCAACACTTGGATTATGTAATCTTGTCATATTCTACTACTTGAGTAGAACTGTTTTCAACAAACTGAAAACAGTTTGTTGTTTTTGAAATCTAAGGAAAAATTATATTTCCTTAAAAAGTCCAATCCTAGTATGACTTAGTTTCAGCTGTCTAAGTCACGGACTCGAACAGCTCCACACATTTTAGGCACATTTACACTTTACATTAGTTGTTAATGCTCAAGTAAATTCTAATCACCCCACTACAATATTTTCAGTTGTTACTTTTTATGAATTCCATTCGGTTATTTTACCTCACTGTTAAGAACACCACAACATATTCTACATGGGGTAGGGCCTTCGGCCCAGGGACTCAGGTGTACGGATACCACTAGATTATACCAATTAAGACACAAATCAGACTGAATGCAATTATATTCTAAATCATCTAAACAGTCACAGCATTTCCACCCCATGCAAATGATTTCATTTTTTAATGTTTCAATTATCAGGAAAGCATCTGGTTGAAAACACTTTCGAATAGACTGAATGTTTACTATTTTATCTCTCATACGTGGCATAGGTACAATTTCTGGAGTTATAGATACTTCACCCTCTTCGATTAATTTGTCAAGAGCTGCTCGTTTAGCAACCCTTGAATGCACAAAATTTAGTTCAATCTCCTGTAATAATAAATGAGAATAATTTAGTTCATTCTCAAGTTTTTACTTATCCGTTTTGTTTTTTAATGTATCATCTCGCACACGCAGAATTTAAAGTTTCTTTTTTATCTGCCGTCGGTTCAGACCAATAACAGTTTCAGTAACAATAACTCGTAAATTTCAAGAACAGTAACTAAAATTTAACTAAGAAAGAAATCGCATATAAGGAAGATAAACAGAAACTTGTAAGGTGGTTGAAACTTGTAAGATCATTGAATCAAAAAAGCTGCGCGCATACACCTGCCTTAAAAGGTCCGTCTACACGTACCGATTTTATCGGCCGACTTTCTCGCAGAGGAACAATTTTCAGGATGTGCGCATGCGCTAAAAATCTGTCATGTTCTCTGCCAGGATTTCAGATCTAGTGTTCACCGCTCACTAGCCTACGATAAATTCGGAGTTTGTAGCCAATGCTTCCAGAAATCACGTGCTTTTCTCTGTCATTTTGGAATAAATAATAAACATGGCGCTATTTCGTTGGAGCGAAAATCAAATTTTTCAAGTGATCGATTTCTATAGAGAACATGTTGTGTTGTGGGACACGAATAACACAAATTTTAAAAATAAAAAATTAAAAGATTCCCTTATTTTGGTAAATCTTCCCGTTACTTTATAACTATATAATCAAATATTTTTTATTCGTGATGAAAATTATTTTATGTTTGTATAATTATCTTGTTGAAAGTAAAAATTGCAGAAAAATCTAGTTTTGTGTTAATTGATGTAAACATATTACAGCTCAATTTAATACAATATTGTTCAATTTTATTAGCTGATTAACTGATATAACAATATCATTATAGTTTTCAGAACTGTATTAGTTATTTAACTATGCCGATAGTATTTTTTAATATTCAGTATGATATGTTATTTAAGATTTTGCATTTTTATATTTCTTATTTGAAATTTTTGTATTGAAATTACACTATTCCTTTCTACTATAGTAATCTTTATTCTTTGTTAGTACTTTTTACTCATATTGTTATGGTTTTCATAATATTATTGTCTATTTATTTAATAGTAAAGGTTATCATTTAAAGCACAGTATTTATTTACTTTTTCTGAAGCATGGTTATTTTAATATTTCAGGATTTAAGTACACAAATAGGAGTGCCAGAAAATGAAATTAAAAAAAAATGGAGTAATCTACGCACTCAGTTTACAAAGGAGAAGCATAAAGAAAAAAAAAATTATACATCTGGTGCAAGCACAGCAAAGCAGTATAAATCGACATGGCATTTTTATACTCCATTACAATTTTTAAGGGATGCCGTGTCCACTAGGAATACTGTGACTTCTTTGGTAAGCCAATACTTTTTAAATTTATATAATTTGGCTTATAAAGTAAATAATTTCCCTTTACTATTTGTCATCTGCAAAAGCTCACACTTCACAGCAATTTCTATATAAACTTATGTACAAAAGTATTATTTTATTTATCCTTTTACAATTATGTGTGCTATTTAATTTCTTAAATGAAATCTTTATATTTAAAGACTATTCTTAAGCTCATTTACTTAAAAATAATCCCATTTCCCATTAAAGTATAGGTGCAAGTAAAAGTGAATAAGATCAGGGCTTAATTTATAAAATCAGAAGTGTCAGAGTTAGTAGAAGTTATATTTTGAATTTATATGAAGAACTAATCTTTTTTCCAATGAATGATATTCTATTGATAATTTCCAAAAAAACTGAGCAATAAAACTGCTAATTAACTGGTAATTCGACCAGTGTTCAAATGTCAGCAAATAAGCTGACTGTAAGGTTGTTTTTTGTTTTTTCCTATGCAAAACATGGATACGACCTATTTTTCTTTAAAAATTCTTCTGTGAAGCATCCCTCTCTATGGGCAGATAGTCCTTGAATTGCATTATCTTAATCAATTTGTCTAACATCCAGAAAAGCATATGTAATTTATTTTGAAATGAGAGTTGTGGTACTTAAATTTCTCTTCGTAAGTATTTCGGTACTTATGTATTAACACAACCACCTTGTCACATATTTGGTGGTATTTACAAATGTAAAAGTAAAAATTACTTACTGGTACAAGTTAGTGATTTTTATGACTTCTTTTAAAAAAAACCATTCCCAAATATCTGATAATAAGTCAGCGAAGTATTATCGACCTATCGAAAAAAGAAATTTAAATATGAATTATAATTATTAAGTAAAAATTATACGATATATTAAAAAATAGGTTCTTACATATTATCGCAAGCTCTTTTAAATTTCCAGAATGTGCTAAAATCTGTCAACCATGAGCATAACAATACTTTAGGCAACCATGCTCATAAATATTCCTTCAGTCAAGCAACATTACACTCATTTTTTTTTTTCATTTATAAAAATTTGCCAAATACTAATATTACGCTAATATGTTAAGTACTAAAAAATAAAATACAAAATCCTTCTCTAATTTTTAGTGTTATTCTTTTTTACATGTACACGGTGATCTGTTTTTACTTAGTTATATCAATAAATTGCATAAACTTGTACTGCACATCAACTGTTTACCAAACACATCTCACTGCTGTTTGCATTAACGGTTTTGTGAAAAAATACTATATTCTGCAGAATTTTTACTGCAGTTTCTTCCATTGCTGGCAGATTCCACAAGTGATATTTTAAAATTAAGTTAAAGGTTCCCAACTCCCCCAAAAAATTACAATGTCTGTAAAAACTATTAGAATTCCAAATACAACAAAAATAACACAATTGAAACATTGCTTGACTGAAGGATTTTTATGAACAGGGTTGCTTGTGAAATTTTTATGTGCAGAGTATGGCAATTTTTATTAAGGTGGTTGAGATAATATGCGAGTACCTCTAATTTTAAACTATTACTAGAGAAACAATTCTTATTGCATTTTAAGTAATTATTACTATCAAAATTTTACTCATATTGTTAAAAGTTTTTACAAGTAAATGAAGCCCAACCCTGCTTCACATTGAAAAGTTATTAAAATATGGGATGTACATGCACAGAAACGGTTCTTTTTAAAACACTCAAATTATTTCTTTTTACTGTAGTAATTATTAGCTTTGCTTTCTTCTCAGGTTTTTTTTTTTTCTATTTATTTATTTGTAAATCATATATATATATATCATTTTCAATGATAAACTTATATTCATAGCTAAATCAGACATAAGTTAGTCAATATTTTGTTACTTTTAACATCCTTAAACATTAGCATTAACTTCTTATATATTTTCTTTTAAATATATGTATTGCATGTTTTTATTGATACCAAATATGCTACAACTTAGACAACAGGATTACGAGTTTTTTCATATTGTTATTCAAGTTATTTGACTATTCAACTTTGATTTCTCTTAAAAAATCAAGCTTTGGAAATATATTCATTATCCTTATCAATATTTATTTCTGCATGTTTTCCATAGCTTGTTAATTCTGATTTGTTATATATGAATGAATGATAGTTGAAATAGTAAAAATTAAAGTGTTATTTTAATTTTCAGGATTTTAATGATACTACTACACAAGAAAGAAGTGTAGAAGTTGCCAGACATTCTGATGAGGTGTTTGACATCAATGATTTTGAAGAGCAAGACACTGAAGAGACACAAAGAAAATTATGCCATACACAAACACTACCACAGCTAAAAAGACATACATCAAACACTACAACTTCAAACAAAAAACAGAAACACGATCACATTTACACAGCAACACTTGAAGAAATTTCTACAATATTAAAATCAAAAAACACTACTCCAAATACATTTACACAGTTCGGTTCCTTTGTTGGTTCCGAACTAAGTCTAATCCATGACCCTCAACTCCTCACAGACACAAAATATAAAATATACCAAATTCTCACAGATGCACAGACAGAACAAAATGTATTAGATTCCATGAAAATAAATAAAGAAACTTAGATATATTTGTTGCTTACCACATTATTTTGTAACATAAAATAAAAATAATTATAAATAATCTTTATTTTTATTATAACATATATTGAGAAATCAGGGATTAATAATATTTTATATGTTTATCTTGCCACGCAACTTTTCCTTTATTATTTACATAATTGCAAATTTTTTCTCACATCAGCCTTGCTTCAGCAGACCGTGTGTTATAACCATTTTGTTTACACAGGGATTTCATCTTACTTAGCGATTCCTCATTTCGCCATGATCCAGGTATAAAATTGCACTCCTCATCTTCAGGATCGATTAGTTCTCTTGGTGTATACAATTGCCTGGATGGTCTTTCTCGTAGAAAGTTATGCAAACAGCAGCATACAGAAACAATTTTATCAACTGTCACTGGAGGCAGCTGAATTGGTTGTATCATGATACGAAATCTATTTAATAAAATCCCGAATGCATTTTCAACGACACGCCTTGCCCTGGACAGTCGATAATTGAAAATCCTTTGCTGATGAGAGATTTTTCTACCAGGATATGGCCTCATCAGATAACGTTTCAAAGGAAACGCTTCATCTGCAACCATAAAATAATTCACAGGCTCACTACCTGGAATCAAAGGTGTTGGGCTGGGCAGATCGAGCAAGTTATTCTGTAACATCGAAAATAAATTTGTCTGAGCAAAAACTCCTCTGTCTGATATTCGTCCATTACATCCAACATCAATGAATGTAAAATTATAACCTGTATCAACTGATGCCATCAGCACAATGCTGTTGAAACTTTTGTAATTGTAAAAAGTGCTGCCACTCCCTGCTGGCACTTTTATCATCACATGTTTTCCATCGATGGCACCAACACAGTGTGGCAGGTTCCACTTTTCAGCAAAAGCTTCTTCTATGGCTTGCCAGTCCTGAGCAGTGTTTAGTGTCTGCGGAATGAGAAAATAAGTATTAATTATGAAACTGAAAAAAGGATGAGAATACAAAATATAAATGCAGAAGATACTATTTGAATATTGGCAAATAGTAAAATTAAATATTTTATCAATGAATATTAGCTACTCATTTGTTATAATAAAATTCACATCAGAGAAGTAGAAAAAAAATGTGCTTTATATTTTTTGGTTGTTTTCCTATGTTTCACTTTTTACCTAATTTTTCCCCATTTTTTTCTCACTTGATTTTGGATAAGCTACACCATAGATTCTACGTAAAGTTCTTAAAGTAATGAATGTGTCAGATACAATAAATGGAATTAAAGCTAAGTGACTGTGGGTAAATGAATATTTTTGATCACAATACCCATACAGACAGAAAAACTGATAATTTTTGGAAAATGAATGATTAAAAAAATAAGCTGCTGTTGTACAAACAATAATACAATGCATATGCTTGTTTGTACACAGAAACAGAATTTTCATTTAAACAACATGTTTAAACATTTTATAACTGAATATATATGCTTCTTAATTTGAAGAAAACTCAAAGCTAAAAGTGTCTATTGAGGAATTTTGGATGAACCCATAGGTGGTCAATTTAGCAGATTTATTATGTGTTGTATACAGAATTGGTACTAGGTTGTCAATTTGCTGTCCAATGCAATCTCTGCAGTTCCTACATTCTATTGCTAGATGCCTCCCTAATTATAAAACAAAAAATTTTGCCCCTAAACTCTGCTGCATCTGTGTCAATTGATGGCTCTGGTTATACACAAAATAAATAAAAATTCGGTGCAACTTCTAATTACACAAAAAACATTTCAATGTTTATTATGATTTTTCCAAAATCAAATAATCATATCTCTTCTTATAAATTAAAATTTTATTTAAATATACTGAAAAGCATCTACAACATTATGACAGACTAACACTCACATTGAAAATGGTTCATTCTAGAATTTGAGTCAAATTATATTCTAGAGCATGGATCAACAAAGTGGTGCCTGCAAAACAATTTTAAAATTTTAAGAAGCTGACGAGATATTTTAATGTTGAGTAGGAAAAACAATTTCATTTATAACTTAAAATTATTTTCTTGAACTGTTGGTTGCAACCCCCATGGAGGTCGCCAAAAAATTTTAGCAGTTTTGATAATCCTTTAACTTATTCTAATAATTTTACAATTACCAAATATTTTTACACAATGTATCTGAAAATAGATAAAGATAAGACAATACATAAAGTTCTCTTTCTAACTGAGCAAAAATCTGATTTTGCGAATTTATTCCATAATAAGTTATGGCTACAAAAGCTGCGTTATTTGAGTGACATATTTGAAAAACTAAATGATCTTAAATTTGTCGTTTCAAGGAAAAGGTTGTCATATTCAAATTAAAAATTGATGCTTTTATTAAGAAAATGATCACATGGAAAACCATGATGGAAAGGGTTTGTTAGAAATGTTTGTCGCAACAACTGAATTATTAAATGAAAATGATGAAACAGATAAATCAAAAAGATGACTCGTTAAAAATGATAAATGAACATCTTCGGTGTTTTGAGAAAGACTTTGAGAACTATTTCCCTTCAAATTTTAGTGTCAAAGAACTAATATGGATTGTGAAACTATTTGGAATTAATGTGGAAAGTATTACTCATTTGCCATTAAAATCACAAGAATTTGCTGATTTATCAAATAATTCGGGATTGAAACTTTATTTTTAATAGGAGGTCTTTAGAAGATTTTTGGCTAGAAATTGCAAAAGATTTCCAACAATTTCTGAAACTGCCATAAACTTTCTTTTACCTTTTTCTACAACACATTAGTGTGAGACATTTTCGTCTCTAACCACCATAAAATCAAAAGTGTCAATCAAAAATTTTAAAAAGCCCCGATTTATTACAAAGTGCATGCTTATGCAACTGAAGTATAATGGTTAGTGTAAAATATAACTTGGAGAGACATTTCATCAGTACGGTGTTTGAATAACATTTTCATGGGAATGTTGTATGAGTAATGAAATTCCAGTTGCTATACTAAATCTCTCACTGCTAGTACTTAAAAAGTTATCCGTTATAATACCCCAATGCAACTGTTATATTTTATGACTTTAATTGTAAATAGGTTACTTAAATATCACAAAGCCTCGAGGGCTATCTGCGTAAGAGGAGGGATGCCTTTATAGAGGCCTTTCTAAGGGAAACTGGCTTATATTTATGTTACACATGAGGTAACCACAAAAACCAACCATGCAGCCAGCCCATTCGCCTAGGACGGAACCCAAGCCAGGTCGAACTACCAGTATTCAGTTGTCTTAACCACTCAACCACTGGTGGGGCTCTTAATTCTAAACAGAAAATTATATATTGCATTCCTGTAATACTCTTTTTAAATGAATCACATTTCAAGGAAAACGAGCTCAGAAGTTAATTCAGTATCACATATTTGAGAAAAATTCAACTTAACATGAGTATCCTGATCTTGTAAAAGTGAACATTTTTTTTTTAAATTAAAAGGTCATGATGTTGTCGTGAATTATAAGACCTCATAATCATTGATATCGTTGCGAAAAATTCGGCGGTTGCGCCTGTATGTAAGCTTTCCAGCATAGCACTAGGGTTGCCATAAAATAGTGTATGGTAGGGTTGTCAGATTGGCGACTTTATCGCCCATTTGGCGACCAAATTGGCGATATCCCATGGTCCAATCGGGAAGCTTCTAGAATAACTTCCTGTCGAGATATTTCTCGAAACGTGTGGAACTTAAAGAAAAGCTATATAAACCCTTGCGTTTCTGAGAGCAGGCAGATTGTGAAGTAGTGTGTGATTAATTGTGATTGTTATGAGAATAGCTGCTTACTGTGAGTGCTAAGCTACGCGAGAGTAGTGCTTTGCCGTGAAGCTGCCTTTACAGTATAGCTTGACAGTGTATTGGTGATTGTTCCACGGTGTTTATTAGAAGTTTAGTGTTGCCGTGAAGCTACCTGTACAGTTACAGCCTGAAGCTGTGTTGCTGATTGTTTCAGCGTATTTATTGTAGATTTTCGACGCTTTTAAAGGTAATTTTGGAACTGTGCTGTAAATAGTGATTCTTGTAAATAAAGTGTGCTTTTTATTGTTCTGCATCGTGTTTTCATCGGATACTCTCAAATCCACGAACCCGTAAAACGCAACAATATATTAAGTTTTAACTCACCTTTATGTAATTTTGCACGCATTCCCATAAAGCATCCAATATTTCTGGTATCAGTCTTGACAAATACTGTAAATTTGAATAGAAATACCCTGTAACATAATAAAAAACTTAAAAAATAAATTCATTAAAAATGATGTAGTGATATAATTATTATGATATTTATTCATTATAAATCTCTCAAAATTTAAAAAATAGTAATTAAAATTATTGTTTGAATTTGCATTTCAATTTTTGTGAATTTGATTTATTAATTTTATCAAAATTAATTGATTATTTTTAATAAAATCAAAATTAACTTACCACCAGCTAGAACGCGTAAAGTAACATGCAGCCCCTCAGATGGTGAGATTGCACAATGCATAATCTTATCCTGTTTTTTAATTTTGCTGCTCACTAAGTTTAATAAATAATCAAAATCGCACGGCATCATTCGCAAATACTTTCCAAATTCCACCCTGTCTTCAAAAGGCAGCTCTTGGAACAGGGTATTATGGGCTCCATGAATTTCTCTGCGTTTTTACGGCAAATCGGCATAAAATGCTTGCACCTGGACTGATTTCGCACCGTTGGTGCGATTAGCCACTGCGTTTCTTTCGCATTCTAGTTTGATTTTTCGCCCATCGGGGTAGAAAGACTTAGCGGGTGCAAAACGAGACGTCTGTCTGCTTTGTCTGTCTGTCTGTCTGAATTTGAATTTGTAGTCATGCTTATGTATTTTCAACATGATTGATTTGAAAGTAAAAATACGCGCTGGAGCTAGCCTTGTGAAAGTGAGACCTCTGTTTACATTCGATTCAAAGTAAGTGATTGATATTTTGGAACGTTTTATTTCGTAACTGCAAATTAGGTGTATGAATGTTCTTTATAAGTATGTTATCAACGTTTCACTGACTTTACAATCTCAATCAATATTCTTGTTGTTACATTTTCATCTGTGCATTGAATTTTCTGTGAACACTTAAATGTATATAGCTAATAAAGAAACTTTAGTTGTTTCTTTCAACTCGGGCGAGTTGTCATCTGAAACTGAAAAAGAGAGTAAAGGTAAGAACTTATCAGAAACAAAGTGAAGATTGAATTAAGGATAGAGGCTGAATTTCTTTTGCAAATGTTAAAAACCAAAAAACTGTTTTTACACTTTAGATACTTTTTCTCACAATGGTGTTGTAGAAAAAAAAAGATACAAGTTCATTTGCATTTATAACTGTTTTCTTGTGTAAATGTGTATACCAGCTGTTTCAAAAAGTTGAAACACTTTAAAAAAAGAAAATAATTAAAAACGTTTGGTGCT
Source organism: Stegodyphus mimosarum (assembly GCA_000611955.2). Lineage (NCBI taxonomy): Eukaryota > Metazoa > Arthropoda > Arachnida > Araneae > Eresidae > Stegodyphus > Stegodyphus mimosarum. Next base: position 11,969 of record KK120444.1, read on the forward strand.
TTCTGATTATCTGTGTGCCTACCAAAAACTCAGATGATGCGATGCACCATGTTTGCAGAAAATATTTGTGACAACTTGTGATGTTGCCAAACGTATGTACATGGAAATGCTGGTATTGCATAGTGTACATGTGTTTGAGCACACATGGATATTCAATTATTATTTTGCACATTATTGTTTTTTTTTTCTGAATTAAATACATTTGTTTTTGTCTCAATTAATTGTCATGGGACTATGGAGTTTGCTGGATAATGAAAAAGTAAACTTTTTCAGAAATATGGAATTTCGGTCAACAGTAAAAGATGCAAAAATTTGGATTCTACAAAGTTGTATTTCTTATATGGTCAAATATTAAGGAAATGAACTGTAAAAATTTTCAAACAGAATTTTCTTTTAAATAGTAGACATTAGCCATTTTTAGGCTTTCACTAAGGCCAGAAGTGGTAGTCATTTTATTATGGAGGCACGTAATACGCAGCCACCGTTACCTCCTATGAGGGGGCAGAAGTTTTACATCCATGTCTTCTCCAGGATTTGAATCCAGGCCCTTTGGTATCACATTCGGCTCCCTTAATCACTATACCATCTGGGCGGCTCAACCAGAATGTTAGAATGTGGTTCAGAAACTGGTTTGAAGATAGCTGTATCTCATTTGCATCAGTTGTTTGCTTTGATTATTTTTGGGTAAAAGAATATACATCAGTGAAAATTTGTTAAAAAAACTTGGATTATTCCCAAATACAAAAATTGATTGGTGTAATTATGTCCCAGAAGTGTGTGTCTTCTATGGAAAAAAAAAAGAGTAGGCGTTGGATGCACTTTTAAATAGATGTAAGAATACAAACAAATATTTCTTTGCAAAGTCACCGAGGAGTTTTGGGAGAGAGGACCTATAGATAATTGAAAAGTACTCAAATTGTTCATTAATTGGTACTTGCCAATGTATCACCAAAAATACACTTTATTTTTACCAGTGCATGAAGCATGAATGCTCTAGATAATGTTCCAAACTCTTCTATAAAGATAAGATTTCTTGTTTAATTTTCTTTTCAGTAGCTCATAATGGTTACAAAGAATAACAATCTGATGCCATTTCAAATGTAAATTCCAGATAATATCCACTAAAAAAGAAAAAGCAGATTTCATCCCCAAATGTCACACTATGGATTGCTCAATTGTTCATGGTGTGTTAGTAGCACGGAGTATAACGAAGGAGGTGAAACTGCCTAGTAGAAAAACGGGTCCAAAAATGTCGCGATTCACTAGATGGCGCTGCTGTGGCATCTGTGCCATTTCAAATGTAAACATTTATTGAGCCGCCAATCGGCTAAACTTCGTAATTATGAAGAAATGTTTATGATTTTATGCGATGGATTGCTTTATTATCAACGTTCGAAAAATAATTTTCTGCATTAGGCAGGCATAGGGCTATTGCCTAAGAGACTTTCGATAAGAAGTTGTCACTTAAGTACACATTTTTAAGTTCGTCGGATAATGTTCTATTCACTAATGATTGTATTTTATTCCTCAAATAAAGAATGCCAAAAAATGCAGCATGGAATTTGAAAGCTTTTTACTATTATAAAATTAATTTACAGATTTCATGCTGTAAGGCTTACTTTTTATGAATGACTAATTTGAAGATATTTTACAGCCCCCCTTTAGAAAAATAATCATATTACTAGTAATAATATTTACTGTATGTATAGATCATATTACTAGTAATATGTACTGTATGTATGTTAAATTTAATTAGAATAGGTTCTTCCCGTCTCCCATTTTTTAAAATGCTTAGATACCAACTTAATATAAACTGTGGCGGAATTTTAATAAATCTGATAGAATTTTTTGCTTCAGCCAGTAAATTTTGTCATTTTAAAAGAATAACTCATTATGACATTTGTTAAAAATGTGATATTGATTTATTCTTTTTTGTGAATCAGACGTCAATTTTGATTTTGATATTTTTATCATTTTTTGTTAAAAATTTCAATATCTTTTGTTATTTGAGAACAACTGAATTATGTTTCAAATTGATTTGACAAGATTTTAAAATAGAATTCATTTAAGTATTCTGAACTCTCTTTACATTATTCATAATAAAATATAAAGACTAAAAAATATATTCAAACTAATTCAATCTATCTTTAATTTGTCTTGCTTGAACTAACTTCTAATCAATAAATGCAGTATTTTAACTAAAAAAATAATCCTGATCTTTTGTATTTTAAAAATACATGTGCCAAACTCTTTTCCTTCCAAAGATACGTATGCAGACATTGAGCTGTTGGCCATGGTTAAATTATATATTACTTTCATTACCCACAATTTTTTTTTCCTCGAAAGTAATCAAAGTAAATCATTCTATCCCATTCAATAGCCTAAAAGATGAATTTCTTATGTTTAGAAAAATTTTAGCACCGTTATAATGAGATGATGTTTTCTCGCTGTAAAGTTTCAAATTGGTAAATGTAGCTTTTTTGGAAAAAATGTGTTGTATGCGTTATCTTTTACTGGAACAGAAGCTTTATTTTTTATTTTCATTTATTGAACTGATTATTTATCAATAGAGTCTAATTACATTTGTTGCAAAACTACCAGTTTAATATCAAAATACCTGATGCGGTATTTAAAAATATCATTACCTATGTAAAATGTAAGTCTATTTTCTCTTGCAGTAATTATTTACTTTTTTATTTTCAATCTAATATCTCTTTTTCAACGATTAAGGACTCGCAGTGAAAGACACAAGTTCAATTAAATCACAAAAATTCAATAAAAATGTAACAGTAATTATATAAATAATCCTGAAACAATCTTAACAGTGTTGTTTTATAGTGTTACACACAGGGGGGAGCTGTAGGAGGCTGGAATGACTCCTTTGTTAAATTTGTGTTCAATTTTCAGGTTCTTTGGCGCTTTTTCAGATCCATTCTTTGGTGTAGTTAAATAAACCAAACTAAACCCTTTCTTCTTTTTGTTTGTGGCTTAGAAAGTACTGCTGCTGAATGTCTATATAATTATATAATAGTTCGAAATCATATGGAAAACTATTATGTAAAAAATTTAATTGCAATTTGCTCTGAATTGAAGTGTTGGGAAGAAAACTGGAAGTTACAATTAAACTTTTCTTTTTTACATTTAATTTGGCACTCCCCAGCTCATTGTTTTTATTCAATATTACTATTAGAAGATTAAATAGGAAACATTACTGAAATAAATCATTCATTTTACTCCAAATCAGCAAGAATTAAATTTATTAGTAAAGCTATATATATATTGAAAAATTAATAATCAACCATGTGCTTGGATCATGATCGCAGCATGCAATTTGAAAGCTTTTAAGAACTCTTTAGCTTTATGTAAGAATTTTTTGTCAAATGATAGTACATAAAGACTTTTAAAACAAACTCCTGCATTTAGAATTTTTAAAAGATCTAGTTTTGATGATCGGACATCCTGAAGAGTTTATCTTATCTAATAAATTAAGATTTTTTTTTAAACTTTTAACAATTTCTTTTTTATTTCAAAATGTTTTCTCATTCATGTATAGTTCTCAGTATTTTCTGTTTTTGATAAAAATAACACATTTCATCTTACTTTAGAATTTTGTTTTCGTAGGATAAATTGAGAGCTTTTTCTTAAAATTTTCATAATTCCTCACCTCACCACTATTGTACATATTAATTTTAGATACAAAAACTTAACACTGTTGAACCTTTGGGATATATTCATTCTCTCAGTTTATTAAAAAAATTGTGTCCTATAAAGAAGACATTTCTTAAATCTAAGTTGACGATCAAAAAAAGAAAGATTTAATTTGTTTATGCATTATTCTTATTTTGTTTTACATCAGGCATTGATACAAATTTGACTATGTAGAATAGAAACCAATCAAACAATATATCAGTGAAGTAATTGAATGTAGGCTACACATGTAGGCTATGTCAGATTATCAAACAAGGAGACCAATGTAAGTAAAACAAAGGTAAATTGAAAACATCAGATCATAGTCTAACATCTTCAATATTTACCATTAAAAATTCAAAAAGTGAAAGAATTTTTCTTTAAACATAAAAGAAATTGTGACCTGATCTGTAAATTTCAATATTATACCTAAAGTAATTTTGAGCTAATCAACTATTAGCTGCTAACCGTAAGCTAACTTAGTTAATTTGAGCTAATTAACTAAGGCTGCTAACCGTAAGAAAAAAAAATATTTCAGAAATTATATATAAACTACAAAATCTTATATTTAAAATGACTTGCTCAAAATGGTAAATTAAAAAATAGGAAAAACTTTGCTATGAAATTATTTCATTATAAATTAGTGTTTCTTCGTTATTCAAGACATAGCTGTGCATTTATTTCTAGCTCATATGGCTTGCAGTAAATATAAATGCGGTATTTAAAAATATCATTTTAAAGCGGCAATATTTTCAAGATTCAAATAAGCAAGCTGAAAATAACGGACATTTAAATAATATTTCTTCAAGATCTTTAGTTAGCATATTATTGTAAGTAAAATGTGCAGCATTTGGGCATACTGTTGAACAATATATTTTTTTTTTAAAATTACGTTAATGAATGGAAGTTAGAATTACATATATTTGAAAGTTGGATATAGTATCTGTGTATATTAATATATTGTTAAATATTGCATAACATGTAAAATATGAAATGCATAAAATGAAAATTTTAATTAACAAGATTTAAGGTCTGAATTGGAAATTCTGTTCAGTAATATTTACAAACAGTTTATAGCTTAAAATTATAATTCAATTTTAATTGAAACTTTGTGGGGTTAATTATCGTGGTGTGTATGTGGTATTAAGAGAATATTTAAGTAGTGTAGCGGCTTATCCAAGGTAGGATTATGGTCTTCGCCATGTCATGGTGAGCTGTTCAATAAAAGGAAAAGAGAGAGTCTTGGATACATTTTCAAAGAATGTTTATTTATCAGTTTTCACCAGACTTTGCTCCATATTGATTGCATGAAGTCCGCCACTGTAGAATCAATCCTGGCACCTAAAACATTTGTATTCCTCTGCACCTAGTGTAGTTTCACAACCTTTGTTAACAGCATTCAACATCTCTCATACGGTAAGTGGGGGCATAAAGTCAAACATACTCAAGGAAAAGTATACGAGCTGTCTCTCGCATTTGGAAAATAATGGCAGCCATCATCACATTTTTTTTTTTGGTACATAACACATTTCCAGTAGTAATACCATAATATAATATCACTTGCTCCGCTAACTGCAAAAGAAGATGAAGAAAAACCAACTACGGCATATTTGTAACAAGAAGAGCACAAGCAGCAAAAATCCAGAGCGAAGCAAAAATATAATGAAAAGTGCAAAAAGGCCAAGAGATTCACAAATTGCTGCTATTTATAAATTAGTACAGTTAAGCATCTCAACTAATGAAAATATCACGGAAGTTTAATTTATGGAGCATTTACGCATGAAGCCTCTATCTCCATATCATCAAAGGTTAAAAATTTATCATCATCAAAATAGCCGTTCATCTAATAGGATAAAAATTTAGAAAGCCAAAACAGAAACCTTTAAAAAGATAATGTCTTCGCATGAGAAAAAAGGTAAAAACACTTAAGAAGGATGTAAATTTTCCGTCAAAAAATTAAGGAACAGAATGAATTTAGAAGTGGTAGTAATCATGATAATTTAATAAAAACGTGGAATTTCTTGATTCTTGATATAATAAAATTAAAAGTACAGACAATGCAGAAGACAGGAAATGCAATGAAAATATTCCACAGTGAGAACAACCAATCGTAATATTTCTCTCAGTTTGCAGACAATCACTATGGAGCTAACAGTCTAAAATACATATTACATAGATTACAAATTACATTTTAAATAGAAAGATTTATCATTTAGGTATCACCAAACCATGCCATATAGATAAAAACAACATTTTTAATATTAGAACATAGAACCACTTATTAAAATATTCCATAATTCAATATGAAAAATACATTCATATAAACTCTCAGTCTTCACGTAAGCAACTTTTTATGCAAAATACATAAGTGAACGATATAAATATGGTACGTAAAATTTTCTACTATACCACCGTATGGTAAGTACACCGTAGAGAATTGTAAATGAAGTATTTCTATGATAAAGCAAAATACAATTTTTTACATCCCCAGTTGCGCTTAATTAGATAAATCACATACAGGATGAAGAAACATTACAAACCACTATAATCACATGAAAATCACTATAATCACTTTTGAAATCAAAAACGTTTATGCACTTGTATATGTTAGGTACAATGTCGTTGAATCTAGAAATGATATTGATATGGGTGATCAAGTCTTAAACTCTAATAATCTGCTCACACAATTGAGAAATCAACAAAAGAGGCATAACAATATTAATTAAACATTTTGTAGAACTTGTAATAATGTTTTATGATAGTACATAAAGATGAGGGAAAAAAAAAGAATTAAGTGTGCTGTCTATTTCTAAGATTATATTGATGTATAACTTGACGAGTGGGAGAATCTTTTAGGAGCCAAACGAAGGTAACTCATGTGAATACTAAGTGGCTGACAAAAAATCATTGTCAAGTGCACAAATAACATAATTTACATCACTTGCTTTAGAAGAAATAACACAAAAAGTTTCAGAAAACCTATGCTTGAATGTAACCTTAAGTTCACATACACTATATCATTAACAATGAATGATCTTAATTTGGCATTTTTCGTTTGACGAGCACTCTGTTTTATTTGCTTTATTCCAACATCTCATAGGTATCTTAGTTTTAGTTGTGTTAAAAGCTCAGACAAATAATATGATATATCCAACTGAATGGCCTTGGATTAAACGTATCAAAATGTAATGATAAATTTCTTCCAAAATGCAGAATATTAGGAGAATAACCTGTTGACAGATGAACAGTGCCATTGTAAATATTCTGATGGATAAGCAATGTGAGCAATTGCATGTCCCCATTTTTCTTGCAGCAGAGTATCGTGTAAAATATATTTCAACAAGTATGTAAAAATTACAGAATTCAGTTACGTACAAAATAAAAATGTACTTGTTGCATATAATTTTTTTTACGTTACTTTGATGAAAATTAAAAATTTAATTATCAAAATTGTAATGGCACATTAAAATTTAATTGCAGCATGTAACACTTGAATAGTTCTACAAATTCAAATTTAAAATCCTTATGCATAATGGTTCTCACCCTGCACTGTACCAAGATTTAAATCTTAATTTTTAATAGCCATTCATTTATGTGATTAGGTGGCATGATTCCATAATATTCATAACTTATTTAATATGCTGAATTTATCTCACGGAAAATCCAGTTTTTCATTACACTTCTCTGCTGTTATGTTTTCACTCAACCATGCAAGTAAGTTAACTTTAAGCAGCATAGTCTTCATTTCCATTTATTATAAAAACATACTTCAAACGGAAAACAAGGGGGGCGATGAGTTTATCTTCTTTTTTTAAATGAAATCAAAAGGCAAATATTCTATCATTCTTGCATAATTTCAGAAATTGATTTAACTTTAAAATCTCAGGACTGCATGCTTTCATGCACGAAATGCAGATGCACATAAGTTATGTGCGATATTTTAATTTATTTCTAATTTTAAATTTATCGCTTTTTTTCAAACCATACAGTAAATATCCTCTTATTTACTAGCAATCCAGACGTTCTGTAAAGTTATATAAACTCGTCAGACTGTGATCAGGCATGATATAAATGTTGCTCACCATTGGAGCTCTTAATCTACTTGGATTCTTGATTCCCAAGCTTTTATTCTTCAGCCTATCAGTTCTATAACCACTGTTGCATCCAGGGACGAAACAGGTTGCACTATATGACTTACTCATAATGGAAATTGACATCAAAGCAATATTTTCGGTATTACTACCTATGTAAAATACTACGACAAGACAAACTACTGGTGATCGCAGCGCCCTCTATAAATTATGCGACAAAAAGTGGACCGTTTTTGGGAAAAGCGGTAATACGAGTTTCACCTCCTTCATTATACTCCGTGGTTAGTAGGTACCAAATAACCAAGTACCAAAAAAGAAGGAAACAAACAAAATCTGAAAGATTTAAGATTTTAGTGGTCACCGAAACTGGTTTTTTTAAAGTTTGTAAGCTCACTGAACTCACAATTTACCAGTCTGCTCTATCAAACCCACTTTTTTTTTGGGTCATTTTAGCCTTATTATTAAGCATCCTTTTTGTTGCACTTTTGCCACATTAAGGCCTCGCTAATCATTTGTTAAGTTTATTTAATTCTGACATTGATGAGTTGAATTTTGAAGGTTTTGTGTAAATAAATGCAATTTATTTTAATCACAAAATTCTGTTTGATTACCTAATTTATGAATTATGTTCTATAATATGGAAGTTTATTTGGGTAAATACAGTTTATGGAATTCATAAAAATAATAGGTTAGAGGGTGCCCCTTGGTTTATCGCTAAGATGTTGTTTCATTTATTGCCAAGTTGTTGTTTCATTTATGGTAACCTGAGTAGTTGAATACTATGGAAACCCTATTATGATGTAATTCAATGTGTGATTGTGGTGAATTTCAATGTTGGGAAAAGATCTGGAAAGGCTTGTTTATGTGTCTCATTTTGGACAAGAAGTACATTGTTATTTTGTAGTTTACACGGTGAAATGGCTGAATGTGGTAAGATTAATTTGAAGTTTTTGTGTGATTTTGAATGAAAAGAAAAAAAGCATTAATTAACTGGTGTGTAAATGAAGGTTTATTTAGTAGCCATTATAAGAGTCCTGTTTGTAGGAAGGAAATGCATGTGGTCGAACATCAGAGGATACCAGCACTATGGAGGATATTTCTTACTGTTATTTTTGTAAATTTATGTGGCGCTAGTATACAGATTCTAGTTCCAATAATTTTAGGAAGTTTCTGGATGCTGTTAAGAAATTTTGTTTGACTGACACAGAAATTTCTAAATAAGCTAAGTGGATATTTCCTTTGCGTAGTGCTAAGATTAATTTCCTTTTTTATGTTAGTTCATTGTTTGACTTAAAATGTAGTTTATTGAGGTTATATATTTTTTGTTGGCTGCTCTTTTGACTTTTTAAGTGAATATAGATTGATGTGTACATGGACATAGTCATGGGAATGTGTAATGCCTACTTTGTGCAATTCTCTGATATTTCTTGAAGTGAAAATAGGTCAATGTGTACATGGATACCAAGTTTGTGCAATTCTTTGACTTGTTGTTTTGGATTTGTGTAACGGGGATTTTTGTACCAAAAATCGCTGCTGCACAAAGCCAAAATAACAAGTCGAAGAATTGCATAAAGTTGGTGTCCATGTACTGCCCCAAATCGCCAATTATCACCAAGGGGCACCTGAAAATATATTTTTACCAAATAATATCCATCAGAAATCAGCTGAGATTGTTTTTGACAAATTCACAGTAAAATGTTTATTTGGTTGAAATGTGCTTTAGCCCACTGCTTGGCGGCGATTGTTTTTAAATGAGCAATAAACTCGCCAACATGGGTTAATCCGCCAACATGGTTCACTGTTTGTACGTTGCCTACATTGTGCAATTCGCTGAAGTTTTTTTTAAGTTTAAAAGGAACGCTGTGCACATGGCATTTTCTTGTAATTTATTTTCGTTAGTTTATTTCGTTCATTTGTGTACGCTGCCTACATTGTGCAATTCGCAGATGTTTTTTTTAAGTTAAAACGGAACGGTGTGTACATGGTATCGTTTGTAATTTTAATGCTCTTTTAAAAAAAATTCCTTCTTTCTTCGATGCCATTTTGCTTACGTTTTCGCGGAGCGTGTCGGGATAGTTATGTAACGGCATAAAATGTGTAAGTATTACAGCTTAAAATGTAAATAATTAATTTAAACCTAACTGACAAATATTTTAATGATCATAATGTTCGTTTTGCATATTATTTTATTATCTTTTTGTGGCAACAGTTTCCATACTAATTTATGCTTTAGAATTCTACGTTTTGTTTACAATAGGTTTTCGCGGAGCGTGTCGGGAAGGTTGCAATTGCAAAGACGTTTTGCAGAAACGCGCCGAATTGGCGATTTTCAAAACATCGCCAAGCAGTGGGCTAAAGCGCATTTTCACCATTTATTTATTTATTTATTACTGTTTATAGTTATGTTCCAAGTTCTTTATTAATTTAGAAGTCAAACAACAAAAATGAGCATTATATTTTCACATCGCTAGTTTCGATGGTTTTACCGAACCAACAACCTCAGCTGCAAAAGCGCAAATTAACGAGATAAGATATAATGATTAGATAAGATAAGAAAGCCTGGGCAGGAGACAAGCTCTGGTGCCATCTGTTGATGAAACCAGAACTAAAACATAATTTCTTTAAAATCTGAAGGCAAAGATGGATTGGAATTAGGGTCGTTAACTAGAACAGAAAGATTTTTTTTAATGTGAAATGCCTTTAAAAAGTCCAGTTCACCAATGGAAGATGTTTTTTGAATAATTTTGGCTGCAGAAAAATTGAAAGTGTGATTTTCAGACTAACAATGTTGGGCAACAGAAGACTTCTGTGTTTCCTTTTTTCTAACGTATGCCTCATGTTCCTTAACGTCAAATTTTAAGGCTCTCTTAGTTTGGCCAATGTAAATTAAACCCCAGTGGCAAGGACACCTGTAAATACCCCAGGAATTCATATCCAGAATGGGGTCCTTGAGTATGGAACTCTGAATTTTATTGATGGGAGAATAGAAGACCTGAAAGTTAAATTTCAGTAAAATACGTGCAACTTTATAGCTAATTGATGGAAAGAAGGGAATGACAACAGAATTTTTATAATCTCCTAAAATAACAGTCTGCCTTTTGGTGTGTGAAAATGAGAATTTTTTAACTGCTTGATTAGTAATGTTGGGTGAAAAGCCCCTGTCAATAGCTATTGCTTTTAAATAATTTAGTTCTTTATCAAGGGATAGTTTGGAGGAGCAAACCTGAACAACATGAGAAATGTAGGAATAAAATGAAGCTAACTTTTGTTTAGCCCCGGATGATATGATTTGAAGTGTGGTGGAAGGCAAAATGATGAAAGTTTACGGTAAACCGTAGTACTGAAGTTGGATGTGTTACGTGTGACCAGAATGTCAAGAAATGGAAGAGAATTGCAAGTCTCAGGTTCAAAAGTGAACTAAATAGCAGGATCAGTGGAAATCATTATTGAAAGAACTTTATTTAAATCATCTTTATTACCTTCTAACAGGGTAAAAGTATCGTCTACGTAGTAAAACCATACTGGAAATTTTAAAGTTTCAAACAATTTTGATTCGTAATAATGCATGTAGATATCAGCCAGGAGGGGATTTAGGGGCTTCCCATGGCTAATCCCTCAGTTTGCTTGTAATATTTATTTTGGAAAACAAAATGCGTTTGTTTCAAACAGAGTTGAGTGAGAGAAATTAGCTCTTTAATTTCGATGCAAGAGAAATGAAATTCCCAAAGTCTGGTTTCTAGACATCTTAATGCACCCTCCACTGGAACATTGGTGAATAATGATTTTACATCAAAAGAAACCATGAGTAAATTTCTAGGAGAAATGTTTTTAACATTTTTTACAAACTCTATTGAATTTCTTATGGTATAAATGTTATTATCTAATAGAGTTGAAAATCTAGAAACTATTTAGCTAATGGATACGAGGCAGTACCTAAATTTGATACAATAGGGCGGAAAGGAATACCACTTTTATAAATTTTGTGAAGAGGTGAAGGATCTTTAGGGATCAGATAATATGGTGCTTCTTTAAAGAGTTCAGTGACACCATCGATGTAAGTGTTCTTATCCATGACGACTATCTGGCCACCTTTGTCGGCCCTTGAAATGATAATACCCGGGTTAGAATGAATTTCGCGCATTGTAGCTCTTTCTCTCGTAGTTAGATTTGGTTTCAGAGGTTTATTGTTGAATTTCACATTACGAGCGATAAGGTGCCTAATCATTTCTTTCTGTGAATCTGAAACTTTACTGAACTTGAAAGCTTTTTCAATAGGATCCAAAATCTTTGGAATCAAGGGTTTAGAGGTTTGTGAGAAGTTAAAATTATATTTTAGAATTCTCTCATGTTCTTCTGATAAACTAATATTAGAAATATTAACCATTGGCTTAATGTTTATAATGGAAAGATTTTTTTGAACTACTTGAACTGGAAGACTGTAAAAGAAGTTTTCGAATTTAAGTACAAAGATGTTTTTATGACGGTTAACTGCATACTCCATTCTAGACCAAGACTTTTGTTCAAGGGCAGTAAATTTTGGATGTGAATTAGCGAGTTCCAAATGAAGCTTATAGAGCTCATGTTCAATTTTGGTTAACTGATGACGTGTATCCTTTACTATGGACCGAAGTAAGGCTAGCTTGTAGTTTAACAGAATTCTGGAAACGCTTTCGTGCTCTTCAGGTTTGCTCCTGCAAACTATCCCTTCATGAAGAACTAAATTATTTAAAAGCAATAGCTATTGACAGGGGCTTTTCACCCAATATTATTAATCAAGCAATTAAAAAATTCTCATCTCAACACACCAAATGGCAGACTCTTGTTTTAGGAGATTATAAAAATTCTGTTGTCATGCCCTTCTTTAAATTAGTTAGCTATAAAGTTGCACGTATTTTACAGAAATTTAACTTTCGGCTCATTTATTCTCCCATCAATAAAATTCAGAGTTCCATACTCAAGGACCCCATTCTGGATATGAATTCCTGGGGTATTTGCAGGTGTCCTTGCCACTGGGGTTTAATTTACATTGGCCAAACTAAGAGAGCCTTAAAATTTGACGTTAAGGAACACGAGGCATACATTAGAAAAAAGGAAACACAGAAGTCTTCTGTTGCCCAACATTGTTGGTCTGAAAATCACACTTTCAATTTTTCTGCAGCCAAAATTATTCAAAAAACATCTCCCATTGGTGAACTGAATTTTCTAAAAGCATTTCATATTAAAAAAAATCTTTCTGTTCTAGTTAACGACCCTAACTCCAATCAATCTTTGCCTTCAGCCTTTAAAGAAATTATGTTTTAGTTCTGGTTTCATCAACAGATGGCACCAGTAGCTTGGCTCCTGTCCAGGCTTATCTTATCTTATCTAATCATTATATCCTATCTCGTTAGTTTGCGCTTTTGCAACTGAGGCTGATGATTCGGTAAAACCATCGAAACTAGTAATGTGAAAATTTGAAAATATAACGCTGATTTTGTTGTTTGACTTCTAAATTAATATTTGTTTGGTGTGTTATTGTATTTTAATTAAATTTTTTATTGTTAATATAAAATGTTAACATTGGTGATTACATCAATATTGGAGGAAGTTACTGATTAATAAATATTGTGTGCCATGTTTCAGAATGCTTTGCAACAGTGTGGTATGGCTTATGTGAAAAGCTTTCATTTTAGTCAGTTTTCATGTGTGTGGCATATACGCCAGTGCAGCACCTTTCCTTTTTTGATAAAATTCTTTTATCCAAAACAACTCACTTCATTGCACATCCATCTTTTTTCATTGGTGAAAATAATGACCCCTTTATGATAGTTTCCTTTTGAAACTGTTTTTCTTCTGGAAAGTATTAAAAGGGTTAACTTCTGTCCGTTGGTGGCTCAACTCAAAACACAGGTAAAGAAGTCTTTTCATTTCCACTGTAAACACAGAAATAGTTTTTTACCACATGAACAAACAGTTCTGCTTGGAGGACAGTAAAAAATGGGTGTTTTATCCATATTAATAATTTGGCCTTTATTCAAATTTCGTTCTTTAATTTTCTTAGATGGGTACTTGGAAAAAAAAAAAAAAACTCCCCTCCCACAAGACCATAGGAAGGTCTATCCAATTGTTGTTTGGGTTCTGATGGATAATTTCTTTCCTTTTAGAACCTGAAACACCAATTAAGATCATTTGTTAGGTGCTCAAAGTCCAATTCTAACTCCCAGTTTTTGATATTGTCTTCCAACAGGTCAGGCCATGATGCCAATCTGACATGATCTTTTATTTGTTAAAAATATATTTATGGGTGCCCCTTGGCAAAAATTAGCGATTTTTGTCACTACTTGGACCTATTTTCACTTTAAAAAACATCAGAGAATTGCACAAGCTCGGCATTGCACACTCCGTTCCTCATCGATCTGTTTTCACTTAAAAAGTCAAAAGAGCACCCAGTTCTACAGTAGAGCCAAACAAAAAGTATGTAATCTCAATAAACTGCATTTTAAATCGAACTATGAAGTAACATAAAAAAAGGAAATTCATTTTGTAGCATCTAAGCACTACACAAAGGAAATGTCTACTTACCTTATTTAAAAATTACTGATCTTCAGTCTGTGGCACACAAAATTCCTTAACTGCATCTAAAAACTTTCCTCAAACCATGTTCCCTTCCTAATGCAACATTAGGAAGGCATTGAACTTTTGAACTTTTTTTTGCGACAAACCCATTCAAAGCCTTCTGAACGATCTTTACATTCGACCATACGCATTTCCCTCATACAAACAAGACACTTATAATTCTGTTGAATTACATCCAACAAAGTTTTTTTTTTTTCTGTGCTCAACCACACACACACACACACAAAAAAAACACCTTACAAATCTTTTCTGTCAAGCAAATTCAATGCAGTCATGCAACCAATTATGTCATAATAGGGTTTCCATAAAATTCAACTACTCAGGTTACCATAAATGAAACAACTTGGTGATAATCCGAGGGGCACCCTTAAATGTAGGCTAACCTATTAGTCTTAGGTATTTCCTCTAATTCTTTTTGTTTCGACTTCAACTGCCATGAATGAACCTCTATGCTGCCTTCAACTATTGCTATAACACTGCTACATCACTTTTTGTCACTTGTGCAACTAATATCTTCAGATTTATCAATTATTTTGTGCATAGTTTGTTTTAATGTGAACTGTGCATAAATAATGGATCAAATGAAATTTGCTTCTACAGCATTACAGTTTTAATGCAGTTTTGCTACCTCTTGTTGCTTCTGTGATCTATTATTCTTGAAATGCATAATCAGTGAAGGGGGGGGGGTGAAAGGAGAAAAATGCATGTTTTGTCTGAGTATTTGTTATCATCTTGATTTTTGTAGGCAAATACAAGAGTAAAGGGCATCAGAGGGCATTTAAAATCTCATACAGGTGTCTTACGTATGAAACTGTTCAGGTAGTCAGTCACATGCATTGGATAGCTTGCATCTCATCATTTAAATTCCATATCTGTTGTTATTTTTTTTACATGCATTGTTTTGTTGCATTATGCTGTGTACTATTTTTATAATGAATATGAATTATGCTATAAAAGTTATATTAATTAATACATATTTTTAAGTTCTTCAGATGTCTTATTGGAAAAATAAAACCATGTCCAAAAAATACTTATGATGTTTTAATTAATTTTTATGTATATATGAACATTTTGTAAAAAAAAATGCTTTTTTAGATCTATAATTGTTGCTAATGGATCAGACATCAAAGTCTTCAGCATTCAAAGTGGAGAATGTATTCGAACTCTGAGGTACCACAAAAGGCCTGTTGTCAGTCTTCAAGAGTGTAAAAAGAATGTTCTGCAAGTACATGTTTTAGAAAATTTTATCATTCTTTTTAAATTAGTCTTTTTTTTTTTTTTTTTTAAAAACTACGGAAGAACAGTGTAGAATATAACAAAAACAAAAATAATTGATTTAAAGTTTTTTGAAAAGTGGTTTCCAGTGTAAAACAGTTTTGATGTTTTTCTTTTATGTTTATTGTGAGATTTCTTTCATCAGGAAGAGCAAATATTGTCTAATGGTAGTTATGAACATCATATAATTTTTTCGGGTACTCTGTATTTTACAAGTACCCCTTGGATTATCGCCAAGTTATTTCAGTTATGGTAACCTGAGTATTTTACGCTGAATGTTTTGGAAACTCTATTCTGAGGTGATTGGTTGTAAAGCATGATTGCGGTGATTTTGACTGTTGGGAAAATATTTCTCAGGGCTTATTGATGCGTTGTATGATGGTTAGGAAGAATGTTGCTTATTTTATGCTTTACACCATAAAATGCCTGCTGGTGGTACGATTAACCTGAAATTTCTGTATGCTTTGGAATGAATAGGAAGAAAACATTGATTGACTGGTGTGTAAATGAGGATATAAATGCCTTCGTTCAGCTCTCAATAAAATTACGCAGTGAAATTTAAGGATTTGGAAATCAGAGCTCATATCAACACTATGGAACGTATGTGGAATGTAATAAAAAGGGATTTTTGAAAGAAATGCCTCCGACAGTATGAACAGTATTTTTTATTTTTACTTTTATGAATTTATAGGGCAACGGCAGTATACACATTCTAGTTCAAATAATTTTAAATAGTTTTTGGATGCTGTTAAGGAATTCTCTGTTTGACACACCAAAGACACAGAAATTTCTAAATAAGATAAGTCAATATTCCCTTTTTTTACTGCGCTGATTAGATAACATGTATTTCCATTTTTATGTTATTTCCTTATTTTGATTAGCGCAGTTGGTACTTTTCCATTTCGCCACCGCAGGTGATAAAGTTGCCAAAAATGATACAACCAATGCCAAACGGAATAGCCTGTCTGGTAACCTTTTACCATGACATTTTTAAAACAAGTCGCGGCCATTTCTTATCAGTCACACATCTTTTTTCTAATACATCAAAAATGGATGAAAAGCCAATGAAAATTTTGGATTTGCCCAGAACAGAAAAAGAATTTGTCAGATTCATTCAAGTGAAAAGCATTTTGCCTAAATTGTTATAATTGTTATTTGTGATAATAATCAGGAACTCAAATTGTATTTCGCAGACAAAATTTTGTGGCACAGTAAAAGAAGTATCTGAAAATGCACATTGTTTGAGTCATCGAAATTAAGTTTCTTGAAGTGTATGCGCTTTACTTAATGGTTGGAGAGAAGAATTAACTTCAGTTAAATGGTGTGAAAAGCAGTTGAAAATCAATCATGGAACAGTTGTGGACTGGAATAACTGCATGCACGAGGTTTGTGTGGATTCTTTGCTTAAAGGTCAACAATGGAAAACAGAAGGACCTGGCATAATTGTTGAAGTGGATGAAAGTATGTTCATGAACCAGAAAAACAATGTGGGAATGATTCTACCACAATGATGGAACTTTCGTGGAGTTTGCCGTGAAATAAACGAATGCTTCCTTGTGAAGGTGCAAAACCATTCTCTGAGCATTATATTAAAAGCAGTAAAGGAAAACATTGAAAAGGAAACTGCAATATAATCTGATTCATGGAAATCATACTGCACTGAAAAACTGGGACAGGAAAGTTTCGAACATTTCAATGTGAACCATAAATACAATTTTTGTCAATCCGAAAACTGGAATGCACACGCAAAAAATAGAAAGACTGTTAGGTAGCACCAAATGGCGAAATAAGAAACACAAAGGAACGACATGTTGTCATCATGTCGTTCTCATGGAATTTATACATTTCTCATGGAATCTCATCTTACGTTATCTCATGGAATTTAAGTGTAGAAGGGAAACGAATTACCCATTTAAAAAAATTTCTAACGATATTAAAATGTTTATGCATTCAAAGTAAAAAATTCTTAGAACTGACATTTATTAAAATATTTTATGTGTATATTCTGTTGTCGCCAGTAAAGTCTGCTTGTGGCGTGGCAAAATTTGTGCCGGTGAAATGGAAAAGTACCATGTAGTTTATTGAGGTTATAATTTTTTTATGTTTTAACCCTTTACATGCTAGTGTTCTTTTTTTGGAACATCATGTTTAATATTTTTAAAAAATAAACTATCATATCTGTCAGTTTGAAAAAATTACCATTTATTATAGAAGGTATAATTGATTTTTTGACATAAAATTTAGTTTTCAAATATGAATATATCAGCGTAGAAAACTTTTGGTTCTTGCGGAAAATCTCGTTGACCACAAGAAATGGTGGCAGTCACACCAAACCAAAAAAACCCATTTACTAAATACAAGAAAAAACATTTTATTCTTATTTTTCTTTCAAATTTATTAATATTTAATTTTTCATTAAAAATTTCCATAATATTGCCATATCGTGGTCATTAACACATTTTTTTGAGGCCGGTGAGGTTCCATAAATTTGGAACTATTCAACAGCATGCTCTTCTCTGGAAGGCAGGTCCCAAATTTTAATCATTTTTTTTTCTTTTCGAAAATGCGGGATAGAGGGAAAAAAGGAGTCTTTACTCAAGAGTAATAACTAACACATGTAATCAAGGTTATACCAAACCCAGCGTGTTTGAAGAAGTCTTTTCCATTTTTGGTGAAAAATCGTGTAGTTTGGCATCTTTTCTTTAATTGGCAAAAATGGTATGGGTTTTTACTTAAGTACCAAAATATTTTAAAATTGCCTTTTTTTTTACAATTTTTACAGTACTTAAGTAAAAAAATTCTATAAAATTCTTAAAAATTCAAATACACCCAAACATTTCCCCATCGTACTTACAAAGGACAAGTTTAATGAGTAAATAAAAGAAATTCAAATAATAACAAGAAATATTCACTCATGCTTACATAAATCTGCAATATTCCAAAAAAGTAACATTGGCATGTAACGATATGCAAAATCAGTTATATGACACATATGTTTTTCTTATTAGATTTAAATACATTCAGTTCTCATATCTCGTAAACATGCCCTTTTTGAGAGGCATTAATGATATGTCATTTATTTCTGAAGAAGGAAGGGAGGAGAGTCTCATCTCTCTGCAAAGGGGGAAGTAATTTGTTTCAACTGTATTTCCCTGTTTTGAGCTTTGATAGCTGCTTGTTTCTTTTGTTATAAATGACGATGTCTGCTTCAAAGCTCTCCCTTTTATGAAGATATTGGAAAAAATTTTCTTCAGTTTGGATTTTCCCATGAAAATCTGAGTATTGATGAATCCATGGTTCCGCAATATGGATGTCATTCTGCTAAGATGTTCATAAGTGGAAAACCAATTCACTTTCGTTTCAAAGTTTGGGTGCTCTGCTTAGCAGTTGGTTATCCTTATGCTATATGCATCTATGGTAGAAAAAGTTCCAAAAATGAAAATTTGCCACTTGAGTCAAAAGTTATCTTCGAAGAATTATCTTTTATTGACAATCCAGAGAAACACAAAGTATTTTTCAATAACTTTTTTACATCGCACATTCTGCTGACAGATTTATCTAACAAAGGCTTTAAGGAATCGGCACAGTAGGCAGTTTGAGAAAGGAACAATGCCCTTTTAAAACAGCAAAAGAATTTGTCATGTGAACGGCAAAAGAATTTGAATGACAAAATTTCAACATGGAGAATTTGATTGCTGATGTGATGAAGAAGTTTATATGTGCTATTGGAATGATAGTTCTGCTCTAACTATTGCATCAAATTTTATCATTCATGAACCATTAAGAAGATCAAAAAGATATGTCCGAGCTCAAAAAAGTTGATGTTCTTCAACCTTACATTATAAAATTATATAATGAAGGAATGGATAGATTCCAACTTCTTGGAAGTTATTAACTAAAATTTCGCAACAAAAAATGGTACTGGAACTTATTTATCAACGCACTTAATGTGGCTATGGCTGCTGGGTGGATCTTACACACTGATTTACCCAAAAACACCACATTAAAAATGATTCATGGGAATTTTAGAAGCGAAATTACTTTGAATTTGCTTCGAACAAAACCAAAAATTCACGTTATACCTGGACCCTGTGCCCATCAGTCGACGTCTACAAGAAAATCAGACTATAATAGTTATATCATCATAAGGGTGTTGTGTAGTGTGCCAAAAAACACTACAAACATGTATTTTGAATGCAAAAAAAAAAGGCTTCATGTATACTGCTTCCCACAATATTATGGACAATGAGAAACTGCTGAAAAGGATTACAAATAATTACTGTTTTAGAATGTTATATATTTTTTGTGATACTGGTTGAAATAAGGATAAAATATTTTATTTTTTATTGGCAAGCTATTTTACATTTTTAAAATCTCATTTATTCCTATTATGTATATTGTTAGTCAAGCTTGTGTAAGTTGTTTTTATTGTTTTTTTATACTTTTTGAGTTGCATTTCTTATAAAATATTATGCTAATTAAAAATTATGCAAATTTTTTAATGTGTTTTACTTAAATTTTAATAATTTCACATCAAATTGTTCAGCAAACATTATTACAGGATAAAATTTTAAAAGATTCATCATAAAATGCTTTGTTTTAATGAAGTGAAAAAGAAAAGAGAAATGATAGTGTTACATGCCAATGTTCCAAAAATGGAACATGATAGTCTTTATGGGTGTATTCTAATGTGAATTTAATGAATTAGTTATCTCTTTTATTCCTGGATCATAGTTCAGCATGTAAAAGGTTAATTATGTTTTGGATGCAATTTTACTTGGCCGGTGCATGTAAACAAGAATGGCACTTCATTTATTTAAACATTAGGCAGTTGAAATATAAATGTTTATTTTTCTGCAACAGATATCAGAATTTCATTTAGAGGTAGGCAACTGTCATTTAGACAGTGTCTCAAATTGTATGATCTGAAATCAGTTGAAAGACTGGAATTTTTTTTTTGACAGAGTGAAACATTTTAAATCAAATTTGATTTACAAAATATTTATCAAAGCACATGCAAACAGTAATATTAATGATGCATTGAAAAAATTCAAATGTACACAAGAAATATTTTCAGTCTAAAATCTAAAGGTTCGTATTTGCAAGAAATTTCTATTGGTTATGCTCTGTAATTCAAACATGTTGATAACTAAATATTAAATTTTCAGACTGATATTTATTTCAAGTAATTTTGATATATTGAATTAACTACTAAATAACAAATTATGAAAATTTCCTCAACAGTGGAGAGAGCCCAAAATCTGAGCATGAGTAATGGTAATCTGTTGTCCTTTATTTATTTATTAATTTTTTTTAAATACATATGTTTTTATGCAAATACTTATAACTTCATTACTTCATGCTTCAACTTTTACCTACAACATATCATAGCATTTTGATTTGGTAAAGTTTGTAATCTTAAAGAAAAATTATTAGGTACTCTCTTCATCATGAATTATAGATGCTCATCAGTTAGTCTGGTTCTTTTCTGAAACATTAATTTTCAACTTCAGAAGGAAAACTGTTCACATATAAATGTACTATGAATTATTCTTATTTAAAAAATTTATGACTAAGGGTATTTATCTTTTGACGGGTTTGAATAAAATTTATATCACAGTATAAATTAATTAGCTTCATTTACAGATTTTCTGGGATGTTAGTCATGCCCATTTTTGAATAATGAGAATAATGTAAAATTAGACTCCAAATCATTAAAATCTTAAGCAGTTTCTTAAAATTCTTGAAATAATGTTAGTTAGTTTTTGGGAAATATCTTTGTGGGTCGTTTAAAGCTGGTTTGCCAGTTTGAGACCATTGCATTAAGACACATATAAGACTCAAATTTGAATTTGCTGTGGGAAAATTATAGTAGAATAGTTGCATATATTATATGATTTTATAAAGAACAAACACTATTTCTGTGTTTTTTTCTTTCTTTTGAAATAGATCCTTAGTTGTTGTGAAGGAGGAACTGTCATTCGATGGGATTACTCCGAAGGAAAGCTACTTCAGGTACAAAATTTCTTTGTTTTATATAAATTAATGGAATCCTAAAAACATATTTGGTTATATTAATGGAATCCTAAAAACATATTTGGTTATATTAATGGAATCCTAAAAACATATTTGGTTATATTAATCTAAGATTATAGAATTTGATTTTTGTTTGTGCATTTCGTGTATCATTTATCGGGAGTACAAATAAGTCACTGCTGCATTTTATCAAAAATTGAGTATTGATTGTGAAAGAACAGCATGCTATGTTTTATGAAACATGATCCTTATTTTGTATGAATTAAATCTGAAATAAAATTATTGAAGATGTTTTAAATATAATTTTACTTGACACATAAATATCATAATGATAACAACAACAACTCTGAACTAAACTCAAGGAAAATTTTAGATGACCTTTTTGGTTAACAATCAGATTTAAAATTTTCATACTCTCCAGTCGCATAGGTTTGATATTTGGGTTTAGCATAGTTAGTTAATTCACAGTTTGGCTGCAGGTAGCAACTGTACTGAAACGTTCTCTCACAAGAAGTCTCAGAATTTACAAGAAAATCTGGAGTTTCATTTTTCAGAGTGTTTTTCTTTAAATTACATTTATTTTTCTTTCAATTCCAGAATTACTGATTTTTAAGAGAAATTTGTAAAAAAAACTAGAATTAAAAAAAAAAAAAAGTCGCGTGTTTTTATTTATTTGATTTTGTGATCCTCCTTTTTTTCTTCCATAAAGCTGTGTAAGCAAATTGCAATCTTATAATATGGAAATAATTCTACTATTCAGTATGAAGTATGAGAATAATTAAGGATTTAATGAATCTCAAGTAATGACATTTATGTTAAATGTTTTTATGTGTTAAATTTTAATGGAGGTTTATGTTGTTGTTGTTGCTCATGCTGACTTGTCTGACAGTCAGCCCAAGCCCATGAGAATACTCGTGTCAAGGAGCGCTAGATTACGCCTTTCGTTGGCAACAGCCTTGAGCACCTAACAGGTAACAGTACGATTTGGCTCAGTTCCGCCCCCAATTTTGATGGAGAGCACCCCGGGGCGATGGATCCGAGGGTCTCCCACCCCTCTTCCCTTCCACAAAACCGTGTGAGAGGACTTTCGGCTCACCGCTATGCCATGCTCTCACTATACATTTACAAACATCCATGCCTTCTCTGGGATTCGAACCCGAGCCCTTCGGCACAGCAGTCAGCGACGCTAACTACTATACTGGTTGGGCGGCATGGAGGTTTATGAAATAAACTAATGTCAAACAAAATCAAAAACTGCATTTCTATTAGGTGCAATCTGATGCTGTTTGCTCTCTCTGGTATGGCATAAAAATTATATGAAAAACAAACAAACAAACAAAAGACACTGTTAAAAACTTAGATGAATTTTCACAAGCCTACAAATTTTCAAATTGTTTATCTAACAGTGTTACAGTATTTATATCAATGCAAAGTTTTTATCTTGATCATTATTTTTTTTTCCAGCTAACCATCCCATAGTATCCAATCAAAACCATCACTATATATAAATGTGACCACCAAAATGTCTAATTTTACATTCAAACTAAAATATTTTCTGTACTAAACAAGTCAATTATTTACATTTGCATTCTTGGCTATGACAGCAAAACCTCTTTTTATGGAAAGCCGTAGTTAATATTTTCTTATCCATTACTTTGATTTTTAACATTGTGTAGTGAAATAGGCTTAATTCAGCACTCTGTAAGTCAGGGATTCCCAACTTTTTTTCTTTTGCCGACTTCCTTTAAATGACAGTTTTCTTCATCAACCCCTGTACATTTTTCTCTATAACATACAGTATATAGCCTAATCATAATAGATGGGATGAGTGAGATAATTGGCGCAAAACCAAATATGATTATAATGCTCCAAATGTGAGGGGGTATGACTTAATTTGATGAATTCAAAACAAATTATGAGTAAAGAAAATAAGAAGGTAGACAAATGTATCAAAACCAGAGGATGAAGTCATATAAAAACAAGGTAAAAACACAGAAGTAGTAAACCTTAAAATACAATACACAATCTTCAAGACAGATTAGATTACATAATAAAGCCAGTCTCTTTTAAGTAATAAAATAAATTACAATTGACCTCTCTTATTAAACGGTCAAGAGGTAAGTCACAGCTATTAAAATGACGAAGACTATTAAAACATGGACATTCAATTAAAATATGATGGAATTTTATTTTTGCTACAGCATTGGGTATTTTGGTAATTTCATGGATTTAGGCTTAATAGCAAAAAAACCCTCCAAACCTGGACATAGACTCGCGAAAGAGACTGATGGCCTCAGCGATAAGCATATGTTTGCACTGTCATGAAAGGATTAATAGTATAAATCTTAATTTTTAAATTTTAGTTTAAGATATTTTGATAACCTTAATTTTTTTTTTTTAAATAAAGCAGTAAATTTAGAAACAGTATTAAAAAAGTATTGAAGATACTGTTGACAATCTGTAATAAGATTTACTGGCAGAAAAGTATGATAGCTGATTGATAATAGGATAAACTATTTTAGGAAAAAGTTATGATTGCTGAAAGAGGAAATCAAGTTAACCACGCAACCTTTTGACAAGCAGTGGTTATTTTGAAATTATTAAACAAAATTTACAATATGAAGTTTTTGTCTTACAGATAAGATTCATTTTCTGCATTTTAAAATAATATTCCTCTATAATATTTAAAAAAAATTAGCACAAGGGAAATTTCTTTCTAAGTTGTATTTTTTTATTTCATACATTATTTGTTACTTATCTTTGTGATAAATTCATAGTAGTATTAATATAATAACACAAATAAATTGATATACCTCACTTCTACTGCACATGACATTTCAAAATGATTCTTAAAATTTGGATTTATAATATTTAAAATTAAATATATAAATAATTTTTTAA